>RAKG01000033.1:0-421094 GCA_009802275.1 Neurospora sp. CHS-2018a
AATTTTGTATCTTTGACGAAATAAATTTAACAAATTAAATCTAAGGGTATATTTGCTTTGATTTGACTGACTTTTAATTATAATTTGATTTGCTACCCTGGGGGTAGATTTGATTTGCGTTGTTAAGATTTGATTTGTGTGAACCACTGGTTGGTTCGGGTGGCGCCTGCAAGCCCTCATCATCGCTCTCCTCGTCACTGTCACTTAACCATCCTTCTTCCTGGTTATCGTCAACGTCGTTGATACTGTTGCTTGACTCGTCATTGCTGATTGCCGTTAAGGCAGCCGCCTTCGCTCTGGTTGTGGCCATGGTTCCAATCTATGGATGGGGACAACCACCGAGAGAAGAGGAACAAAAGCAGAGAGAACCAATAAGGAGGGTAAAACATCAAAAGAAAAACATCAGGTTGATGATGATGACGAGGATGAGGATCTGCCATTGATCTATATTGGCAGCGGAACCAAGAGAACCACTGGTACACACGAAAGATTCGAAGATTACGATAATAGTGAGAACTTTTCCTCACTAACGACACTCGCATATTAAAACGGCTATCAAATCACACACAAGAAGATTTTGATCTCAGGGCAGCGACAGCAGAGTTTTCCATCCTTCCAAAACTGCAGAGGGAAGGCACGCCAGAATACAGGTTTGTGTAAATACTCCCCCGCTATGCGTACAATACATCGCACCTTCCAGTATTGTGAGGTACATCTCCTCCGCCTGCAGCGGCGGCACCGGCAGGGTTTTGGTCGTGCTCCATCGCCTCCCGTTGGAGTTGTTCTTGCGCCTCTATGTCGTATCGTTCTTGTTCTAGCCTCTGGTCGTTATTACCGGGGGAGGAAGATGAGCCTTCGCAGATAATGGTCTTGGCCATAAGAAGAGTTAATCATTCCTCAACCTTCTTTGCGGTGTCGATCGACCACAGCAGTAACCCAGCCGCACAACTCGCGGCGACGGCTTGGAGGTTCTGCATTGCGGCGTCTAGTTCCCTTTGGCGGCACCGGCGAGGTACACACCAACGCCTTGTGGGTGAGTACAAACCCTTTTTGCGCCCATTCTTGGCAGCGCACCGACAAGTTCTAACCCTTATTATAATCGTTAAATCGGGATTTAACGCCAAGAGCCGAATTGGTACCTGTACCGACGTAAATGGCCGGACGGTGACCCTCTTTCTCCCAGACTAGAATATAGGCACCCCATCGCTGGGGGCCGTGGGGAGGGAGGGTCGGGAGGGATTTTAACTCCTCCACCGTCGGCGGGCGGGGGCGAGACAACATCTCGGAAAACTCCGGGACGACAACAATACCGCCGGCATGCTGGTCCCACGTGTCCCGATCACGTAGGTGTCCCTTAATACTCCGGCTCGTCCGGTTGGGAGCAGGACTTCAAGTCCGTCGAACACCCTCAGGGTTTTTGGAGTACAACGCCACAATGGATGAGTATACGTTGCCGATTCGCGTGGCGCGGATGGTGTAATACTCAGTAACACTTTGTGGCGGGTCAGCGACCCACGAATACCGGTTGAATTCGTGTGACATAGCAACTTTTGCGGCCTCGTATGAGAGGATGGTCCGTAGATGGCGGTCCCGAACGTGTTCGATCTTGATCTCCGACTGAAGAGCTTCCTGTCTGAGCAGGAGACGGCCGCGAAGACCGCGACCAAGGAGACGGGTAATCTCGGCGGAGATATCGATTCTGGTCAGCGGCCAACAGTTCACCAAGGCTCTCATCAACCACAGAGACGAGATGGCGAAGACCCCGGCCGCTGCCGCCAACGGTGACTTGGTTCCATTGATCATGGAGATGTTGCGCCCCTCTCCGTACTGTCGCATTACCGCCCAGGAGTTGGCTTTTGGTACGGTTATTGTGAGATTCGAGTCTGCGGCAGGAGCTATACATGTCGAGGGTCGGCCAGGAGCGGATTGCTCTCATGATTTCAGCGGGATACCCACGCGGCGAAACAGCCACCCGGCCACACCGAACCACATCCGCCTCAACAGATGCATCACTGTCATCCGAGCCTGGGCAGGGAGAGAGAATTGAGATGAAAACATCGGCGCGACCCAAAAAAGAAGACGACAATGCCGCCTCACGTCCATTATTTCGACGTGTTTCCGTTTTCACAAAGATTCCATCGCGTCAATCTCAACTTTCGCCCAAATAACCGTCACTCCCAAACACCGATTTTTCTCATCTGGAACAGGATTTTGGTGAACAGTGGACCTTGGAATTTGAGGACATAGAGGTGTACACTGGCGGCGAAGGCACAAAGAAGCCGAGACCAAGCGAAGCGCTGGAAAGAGGAAAACCGCGAATACATCGCCAATCACTACAAACGAGTCAAGGAGGTGACAACAGCAGCACAAGTACGACTACTAGTATTGGACCCCGACCCAAAGAGCAACATTCACTATGCCTCTACTGGACTCAAACTTATGGATGTCGCATCATAAGGAAATTCAAGTGTACGGAGACCGGTTGCAGTTGGACCTTCAAAACAAACTATGAGCTCACCCGCCACAAAAAGCTCGCACACAGCACCGAAAAGCCTTTCAAGTGTACGGAGACCGGCTGCGGTAAATCCTTCAAAACAGACCAGGAGCTCACCCGCCACAAAAAGCTCGCACACAGCACCGAACGGCCTTTCAAATGTACGGAGACCGGTTGCGACCCGCCACAAAAAGCTCGCACACAGCACCGAACGGCCTTTCAAATGTACGGAGACCGGTTGCGACCCGCCACAAAAAGCTCGCATATAGCACCGAACGGCCTTTCAAGTGTACGGAGACCGGCTGCGGTAGAGCCTTCACAGGAATCTATTTGCTCGCCCGCCATAAGAAGCGAATACACAACATACACAACACCGAAAAGGCTTTTCAAGTGTACGGAGACCGGCTGCGATAGAGCACGTCGGTTTTACTGTGGGCTCTGCGGTTTCAACGGCGTAAACCTCGCTTCACTCGACAGACATAAGAAGGGTGCAGCGCATCTTCTCTTTGAACGGATCAAGAACCTGAACGGTGGCGCTATCCTAGACTACCAGATCAAGTTCCTCACTTATAAAGCGCGGAATGTTGCTGCGAGGAGGTTTTCTTGTGAGGATTGCGACCCGGAATATTTCTTCCCCTCAGAAGCGCATCTGCGCCTACACTTTACCTCACAGAAGCACCAGGACAGGTACAAGCAACTAAAGGATCAAGGCATAGGGAGCCTGGAGGAGCACTTGGCTTCCGACAAGCGCAAGGAAACACTGAATCTGGGGCAGGTTAGCATTCCTGGGGAGGGCGTCAACCTCGAGGGCTGTCAAGGGGGACCAGCCAAAAGAGGAGGGACCGACGCTGGAGACGACGCTCTTTGACAGACTACTGGTCCTGCATAGCCCCTATGCATACGGGCGGAAGCTGCTTCCACATTGCTGAACTTTCTTCTGTTGGATGGTAATTCTTTTTGATGGCTTTGACAGACGTCTAGCTCAACCGCTCAAAAGTTACCGGTATGGGAAACAATCATTGATCTGAACCCGGTTTTCAGCCCAGGGTTAGTTACTGCCTTGAACGCAACACAACCACCAACAATAAACGCCCTAAGATCACTCGTCGAGTAGGATTCGACAGATGATAAGATGTGGGCCGTATACTTGTTGATTCTGGAGAAGGCAGATGAGTCACCGCTGCTTTATGTTGGTTCTGGGACTAGACTTGAAGATGGCGTACGGGGTAGATTTTACGAGGACGGACATTATTCGTCACTCTAACTAGTGAGGCTAGAGGTATCTTCCACTTCATCCTTTGACAAGCCTCGAGTAAAACCCATTTAAGACGACGCATACTCTCCGTCCAAGCATCGTGGGAATACAATCCTTTATATGGCAGTGATGAACCCCATTGGTCGTTTGCTTGACTGGAATCCTGGAATCAGTCCCAGCTCCGGGCTTGTATGATGTCTTGAAGCCCATTGGAGAACCTTAACCCCGTGGCTTCGACCGTTTCCCATAGCGATAGCTTGATTGGGATGTATTGTCCGATCTCATTTTTTTTTTGCCAGCAAATGCGACGTTGTATGCATCATATGCCTCGTTCATCAGGGTGGCCTCGAACTCCAAGGTGGCCTCGAAGATCACTTGTTCGTCCTCCTCGTCATCTTCCCCTTCCTCCTCCTTCGAATCTCCCTCCTGGTCACCGCTGCCTTCGTCGCTTGAAGTTGGTTGGTCGTCGTGGCTCTTCTGGCGAACAAGGTTCATCAGCGTGTAGGTACGATCTCCGTTGGTGTGCGTTCCGTAACGCTTGTGTGTTCCATCCGGGTATATCTGGACAAATGTTGCACAAGAATACTTGTACATTTGTCGGCATAGGTGGGCGGTCGGCATGGTGGTTGCTGATGTGTTTGTCCAGGTTGTGGCCTTGTGTATATTCCTTGTCGCAGTGTGAATGTTCTTTCGAGGGCCCCAGATGATCGGTGTATGAGAACAAATCCACATTGCAGCTTCACAATCTCCGACGAGGAATAGCAACTGCTATGGCAGTTCTTGCCTATTCGCCATGGGAAACTACAGTCCCAGACAGACTACCGCGATTGCTGCTTTGCTCGAGGGGATAGTTCGGTATCGGCGTCGGATTCGAGGTGCGCACAAGGTTGGTATCACGGCGCCGTCAACGGTTTGTCACACGACAGTCGATGGTAGTGACAGCTGGGTTGCACAAAAAAATAGAGAGAAAAATGTGATGTCGAGGATCGGGGGAAACTCCGCGGGCCTAGGCGACGCAATGGGATGAGGACGAAAACACCGAGCAATTCTTGCTCGTAGGCTTTACCCTCTCCCACCTAAATCAACAGCATTTAAACAAACATCCCAACCAAACCAAGCAATTATCAGTAGGCATAGAGCTTCACGAAGGGGCCCTCATACAGAGGGAGTCTTCTGATGCAATCTCGACCCCGATCATTGAAGCGTGCTTCAACTATGCAGAGGTGGATGACTTTCACAGTCTAGGGGTTCATGGACCCACATCCACCGAAGCGGAGTTGAGGCGCGGTTCGTCTACAGCCAGAGGTTCGTGCAATAGTTTCCTGCGATCTGATTAGCTACTTCGGTACACGGCCCTACAACTGGTCAGGGCGTCTTGCCAAGCCCTTTTCTGATTGGTCATTTCGCGGACAGTGTCGACAACAATCCGAGCCGGAATGCACTGGGTCCTTCCCTTTTTGCAAATAAGTCGCCAAATCTCTCGATATCGCCTATCGATAAGGTTATCGTCGTCCTCCCGCCCGCTCACTTCAGTCATCATCGTTTTTATCACCGGCCTCACTTCTTCATCGCCTTCAGTTCTTTGCCATCAAGCAATTCCAACGATCCAATGAAGCAACGATCCAACGAAGCAACGATCCAATGAAGCAATCCAATGAAGCAATCCAATGAAGCAATCCAATGAAGCAACGATCCAATGAAGCAACGAAGCAATGAGAAAAGAGGATAGAAAAGAAGACAGAAAAGAAAGTAGAAGAAAAAGCAAAAGGGAGTAATCAGGTGAGGACGGCTCCAGCCGTCCGAACAACAAACGTTGCAAAAGATGTAGATGCTACACGCTTCACTTATCCAGCGCGCGTTGCTTGAACTAGGGATCCAGCATCGCACTCGGTGGCTAGACTATTTTAGTTGTGACTCCAATCAAAAAACTGGAAACGGACATAACTAAGCTGTACGCCTTGGTCAACCCCAAAGAAGCCCTCTGCACCCCTTACAGCATTAAGCAAGATGCGTGCTTCTATCTTCCAATTTTCCGAGAGCCGGTTGTTTCCAACGTGGACAATTCCCGTACCCGTCGAGGAGCTGAAGCCGTGGAAGGGTTTTTAGTTCGCAGAAAGATGCCAGAAACAAACACAAATGGCGTCGGCTGTCCTAGAGAAGTACTACGATGGCGGCAGGGAGCCGGAGCCGGGATGTATGGCTCGTTGACTGTGTTGTCTTCGAGCAGGGCTTGGAAGAGTTGTACCTCGACTGAATCGGGATTGTGTGGTTGGCTAGGTAGGTATACAGGTATCACTCAGTAAGTCAGACTGGTGCTCGTCAACAATACTCTGCAAAAGAGGGCTCGTAAGACTTGGATTTCGTCCAAATCTCAGCGAGACATCAGAATAAGACCACATTCATGTCATCAAGTCAGACCCATGAGTGTTCACGCATCAGCAACAAAACAAATGACAACTCGAGTAATTGAATTGGAATCTTCTTATTGTTAATTTCATTGCATTAACATAACCATCCAATGTTCTATTCAATGTACAATTGGTATCGTGGGAGACATTGTGCTAGAGTGTCAGGAGTGTCCCAGCAGCTCGGTCCTCACTACGTAGTTTGGGCCAATCACAGCTGCCAAGCAACGTCAGTTATTGAAGAGCAAAAGGCACAATAAGTAGAGGTAGGAATTCCGAGTACCTCACTCATTTCTATTGTTCTTGTGTCTTGAATAGGTCTTCATTTTGCTGTGACGTCTTCTCTTCTGGCAAGTTAAAAGGGAGTGTTTCTGTCACGGAATGAAATTCTTTCCCCTTTTTTCTCCTTTGCTTTCATCAACCTTCGATCACTCAGGTAAGAGCCTCATTTCTCACCTCAACTGCAGCACTCCTACCCAAATATCTCTTGAAAATTTGGTCGAGACATCCACTGTCACCGCTTCTCATCAACTTTCTTCCGCCCCTACATTATCACCTCATTCATCTGATTGTAAACGCATGCATCCTTTGGCATATCCCCAGGACCACCAAGCGGTGAGGTAAATCGATTTGACAGTCAACTCGCATCTCCAACACTCTGAATCAACTGACCACGGCACCCACTAGCATTATGTTCGCACCCGATACGGCCGTCCATGGTGACCTTGGCCTCACCTTAAAGTTCAGTCATTGCATGTGGTCTCATCATAAATCCCAGCCATTGTCCTCATCTCAAGCTCCAGTCAAGTGGCCAGGTGGAAGCCATCTGAGAAGAGCCCATGTCACCCAACAGGAATATTTCCCCCTACAGGAATAGACGGGAAGTTTTCGGCTCCCGCTTGGTGGCATTGGCGGACTCCCCTTCCACAGCCTGCTTGCGTTCGTCTTCGAGTCGCATTCGAGATTCGGCCTACTTCTGAACTTCGGCCTGCTTCCGAGCTTCAGCTTGCTTGAGTTCCTCTTCGAGTCGCTTCTCTTTGGCCTGTTTCTGGACTTCGGCCTCCATGTGTTGCTCTTCAAGATCACGACCTATCCTCTAAATCGACTGCCCACCCCATCTAGAGCGACTGCTTGTAACCTGAGGGAAACGCAATCTAAATTCACCTCCTTCAATCTCGGATTTCCACGTATCTCAAGTTCACAACCTTTCCCGCACTTTTTGTAACTGCTATCAGTTTAACGTACCTCCTTATCACCAAGCACGTCTCGAGAAAATCCATCAGATGCATATCTGTAGTTCAGTTGAGTGTAGAAAGGAATATGCCCTGCCCTCATTGCGATCCTAGCCCTTTTCTTTGAGATTATTCGCAGACCCTGCCTGTAACAGTCAATTACTCGTTGAAATGAGCGCCCAGTGGCTTTGCATATACCTACCTGTGCGTGAGTATCGTAACATGTGGGAATATTCTGACTGCAGACTGAAAAAGGGGGACTTACTGCGTAGACTGCCTTGCCCTTTCAGCTTGGAGACAGCCGTTCTAGATGGGGTGGGTAGTCGATTTAGATGACAGGGTCAAAGTTGACCTCGCTTTCGTCTCAATCCCCAGCCATTGGCCTGATAGAAGTCATCTGAGAGGAGTCCATATCACCCATCAGCAATTCCAATTGAAGCGAACTCCTCTAGCACTTTCCACAGCCGTCAAAGTTGACCTCGCTCTCATCTCACCTCCAGCCATTGACCAGTAAGAAGTTGGGGGCATCTGGGAGAAGCCCTTATCACGCACCAGCAAACCCAATTGCAGTCCCAATTGAAGGGTTCACGTAAGGTAGTTGTTTGCTTGAGTTCGTTCCATCTCATCTCAACCTCAACACCACCCAAGCTGAGCCAAGCGGCATATTACCTAACCCAGCCAATTTTCAGCCGATCTAGCACTCCTCCGTTTTTCTTTCACTCGTTGGTGATATTCCTCACCGCAACGCAAGCCGTCCCGCTCTGTGCTCTGGCCTTCTATCCCGTCACCCGTCCTCCTCGGCTGGCCAATGCGGCGTAGGCGGAGGCCCTCCCCCTCCTCGAATACTTAAAGCGCCCTCCCCCCTCTCAATCTTCCTCTTCTTCTTTTCCTTCTACCGAGCAGGCAGTCAAGCGATTCGCTTTTGCAACGTAGAGGTATACATCCTCCTCCTCCTGCCTTTTTATATCCTTGACCTCACAACTACCACATCACCTACGGCGCAGTAAGTGGAACTCCAGCCGTCAGTGAGCCGCCCCGCTCTAGCCTTCACTTCTTTCACTCGTCCTCTCCAGCCGGCCAGACTCCAGTGGGGCGTAGGCGCAGACCCTCTCCTCCTCTGCATACTTAAAGCAGCCTTCCTTCCTCTCAATCTTCGCTTTCTCCCTTACTTCTTCACTGTCAGCAGCTTTCGCTATTTGGCTTCCTTGAACCAATATCCTCACGTTGCAAGAACAAGAACCAGGATCTCATCCATATTCAGGGCATTGCTAACATCATCGGCATCAGGAACACTGGCTGTCAGCACAAGATCCGCGGCTCCGGCAAGCTCAATATCAAATCATCTTCGAGACAAGATCTCGACATTATCAACGATCACAAGACGTCAACCAACCCTTCAACAGTGCAACCTACCACACATCATCTACCTTCCCCCGGTAGTAGTTTTTTTCTGCTTCCTCCAACATAGGTATCATATATACCATCACCAGACATTCATCGACGGCATCAACCAATTACGGCCATCATGCCGTCAAGCATTCTTCCCGCTGCCTATTTGGCAGCCGCGCACGCTTTTCTGTCCGAGGTCATCAAGGAGTCAGGCAACACCTGTGCTCCCAATTCTCCTACCACGCCCGACATTGTCAAGTCGTCCAGCACTCCGCCCGGTCGTCTCCCCACTCCTCCTTCTACTCCAGAAGACAAGAAAGGCAAAGGCAAAGCGCCTACTGCCGCTGAAAAGGACAACCAGAGCCTTTCCACTCCCGACCCCGATGCTGCTTCTCCTCCCCCGGCCCACGTCCGTAAGCTAGTGACGGTCCGCAAGATCAGTACCGTCGACAACGCCAACCATAACGGCATCAAGCTCACCATCGACGGCTGGACCGTCGGTGTCAAGCGTCCCAGCAAGGTCAAGTTCGAGGCCGGTCACCGCGTTATCTTTCTGGAGCCGGACACGCTCCTCCCTGCCGACCATTCTCTCTTCGGAAAGCTTTTCGCCCAGGTCGGTAACCCAATCACTTACAACGGGCGCAAGTGGTTCCGCGTCGGTACTCGCAGCATTGGCAACCCTCGCTTCCCGCGCTGGCATTTTGTTTCGCAGGGACATGTCTTTCCGCTGCAGTGCTTCCCGGATATCCACGATGATGTGATGCTCAAGACGAGGTTGGCGAGGTTCGATGGCACAGAGAAGCAGGAGCTGGTCGACTATTCGGCTATGCTGGGTGCGATTAAGTGGGATCCGCATGGTGATTCGTCGTCGGCGGCGAAGAACAAAAGCAATAGCGGCAATGGCAACAACACCGGCGGCAAGAGCGGTAATACCCCGGCTCCCTCGGTCAAGAAACCGTCCTGGATCCAGAAGACGGACAGCGAAAGGGTCCAAAATTGCCCCAACCTGTTCATCAAGTGGCAGTACAAGAAGATCGTTTACCAAGAGTCCGTCAAAATCGACGGTGCCAGCATGACTTGCTACTTCGTCCCCAAGCAGTCAAAGTACTTCAAGCAGCTTCACAACCCCCATCCCGGCCCTGAGTCAGCTGCCCAGTCCGTTTTTAAGACGGGCAGATTCGGCGTCTGCAGCAAGAACGTCGACTTGCCGTTCTCCTTGGATTGCCCCTACTGGGCCGCGGCCATCGCAAACAACATCGGAGCTCTCCTCGAGGACCTCCACTTAAACGGATTCGACTCGCATAGTGGCGCCCTAGCCATCCAGGGAGAGCTCGTCGGACCGACCATTTCCGGAAACCACTACCGGCTGCCCTCCACTTCTGCTCCCTCCTTCACCGTTTTTTCTGTGTGGGATATCGAGACCCAAAACCGCTGGAATCCCCGCGGCGTCCAAAAGTTCTGCGCTACCTACGGCCTGAGCCACGTCGAAGTCCTGGGCTACTACAAGCTGACGGACATCGCTTCCTCACACGACGAGCTGATTGCCAGAGCCAATGCCAGGCAGGGCGAAGGCCTGGTTTTCAAGAGTTGCGCTGATGATGGTCGTTGGTTCAAAGTCCTGTCGGACAGGTGGATTACGGAACGGGGGGATGAGATTGACGCTAAACTTAAGGCGGCGCAGTTGACGGATGTCGAGGCGACGCCCACACACAGTGCTATCATTCAAGACTCGGAGAAGGTCGTCGAACCGGAGGTGAAGGATTGTCAGACAAAGGGCGAGGAGAAGAAGGTGACTTGGGAGGATATCCATGTTATGCCGGAGGATGAACTGCGGGCCCCGTCCGAGAATAATGCTGCCAGCAACTTGGTTCCCGTTCAAGAGAAGGGGCGCGACGAGTTGGAAGTGAGAGTGGAGATCAAGCAGTTGGAGGAGAAGAGAGTTGTGGTCGAGGAGTGGCTGGGCGGAATTGAGGAAGCGGAAGAGGAATCGCCGACAGAGGAGTCTTCCGTTAGAGAGGAGCCTGCCGTTAGAGAGGAGTCTGCCGTTAGAGAGGAGTCTGCCGTTAGAGAGGAGTCTGCCGTTAGAGAGGAGTCTGCCGTTAGAGAGGAGTCTGCCGTTAGAGAGGAGTCTGGCGTTAAAGAGGAACGTACCGAGAAGAAGGCTGGTGAGCTCCCAGACACCCCTCCTCCAAAGGAGTTCGACAACGTACAAAGTTATCTGGATGCTGCGGTCACCTGGCTCGGACGACCGATGACTCACAGGGAAGCCATCGGAGAGATTGGACGCGTCATCTTGGCGGAGATGGCGCTTCACAACAACAATGTCGAAGCGTCTATGAGAGACCTGGCCGACGTTGTCTTGGACGAACTGAAGTTCCTCGCAACCGACAAGAGTGTCGCTGGCCAAGAGACGGTGGCCAAGGAGGATACCTCTACTCCGACCAACATCATTGCCACCACTCCCACCACTCCGACAACCCCCAACAGTCCCGTTACTCCCACTGTGCTGCACGAGACCAACCTGGTGATGGAGCCGGAGATCGTCTCAGATGCCGTGACAGGACCGGCGGAGCAAAATGTCAGTGGCAACCCTACTCCCCCTGCCTCCGAACATAACGACGAGCAAAACGAGTTCGCCGGCGTCAACTGGGATGATTACAAGGTCATCAAGCGGGGAGGCCAGATGGTGTGCATCAAACGGGAGGATTATGTCCCTAGAAGCCCGCCCTCCCTTTATCCGTCTGCTGAGGAGATGGCCCGTCGCAGACAACAACGCCGCCGCCGTTATCGCCATTAGGTCGGAAACGAAGTCTTCAACGCAGTTCCCGTCCTCGGTTTCTCAGAACAAGGAAAATCGGTAGTTGGTTGACTGGCTGTTCCTGGCGTTTGTGGAATTCTCCATGCGTCGGTGGCATCGTGATGGGAGTTTGGTTTGGTCGCTTCCTTCTTTTTCATCAGGCCAGGTTGTGCTGGTTCGCACAGGTATCTCCAGGAAACGAGCGGTATTCCCAATCGATATGATCACCGAGACATGTTCAGGCTGGAATAAATCGGCGGTTGGCTGACTGATGGGTTTCCAAGCTCCGAAGAGCTGTGATGTGAATTGGTAGCATTTGCATGAGGTTATGGTCTGGGTGCTTTTTTCACCGAAACTCGCAGGAAGAAGGGAAACGCTTCACAGCAGGACCGTGGGCGTTCGGTTGCCAAAATATACCTAGTACAAGACTGAGGTAGTTTTAGCTTTAACATCGCTGGTTTTCCCTTGAGGTTCGTGTTGTTCATATCGATCGTGAAAGGTGTCAAATCCGTCGATGTTGCGCCACCTGTGACATAAAACTTGGTTCCAGTAGCCCAGAAGATCCTCCACGAATTGTGCGACTGATGACTGGCGAGTGTCACTGAGGGTGTGATGCTCAAACGAGTGCCGGTGGCACAACCGTAGTGCCGAAAACATGTAGTGACGATCGCATTGTCATTGGGTAACCAAAGAGCACAGCATCGGTAGTGTAACTGAAGACCCTTGAGCTCGACGCCAGAACCTTAGCAATGATATTGCAAAAGAAGTGTTGAAGTGATGAAGTAGAACCTTGGAAGAGGATGAGGACCTCGACGTCGTCAAAAGAGGATCCCCTGCTCCACCAAACAGCAGAAGCTCAGACCATCGGCAGATCAAGCTGGGGCAAGCGGAGCTCAAAAGAGATGATCGAATGTGGTCAAAGCTCCCAATTGTGCCTGTCGCAGCTGAAAACCCAATTCAGGTTAGGCTTCGAGATGAATCCCCACTTGCCCTGCAAGTTCCAGCTAAACGGACCAATCACATCGTCCGGATCCCTTCCAGCGTCTCCCAGCCTCTGAAATTCCCGGCCAGTGTCACTGTAACGCGAGCGCATCCACTGATTCTAAAGTCTGGGTCAAGTCGTTCATGTCCCCCCGTCCTCTCCGGCGCTTGTTCAGCTTCTCAACATTGATAAAATATCTCGTGATTTTCATCTAGACACCGCTTGTTCTCATCTTCCATCTCATCCACTCACTAGCTCACCATTCATCTTAAAAGAACAACCAGGAGTTGAGCCTCACTCGACGACATACCAATCCAATGCCACCTCCACCGCCTCCCGCAACCCGGACCATGTCTCCGCCAACAAGGCGCCCCGGTGATCGCGACCAAATGTATAATCCGCGCCAGTCTGATGCCAGCTTGCCATATCGATCAGACGCCGATACAGTTACCATCCAGAAGCCCAATGGCTCCGAAACCACTTTCAAGCTTCCTCCGTCCAACCTCAAGGATCTACCATACCGACCCGCTCCCAATGGTACCTCGGATCCCAAGAGACGGCCATCCGACCCAGCCTACCGCCCCGGTGACCGTGATCGTGAACCGCAACCACAACGAAGAGCCTCCTCCCCAGCACCAGGAGCAATTCCGCCAGCCCCAGTATCTCCTACATCTAAGCCATCTTATGTCCCCGGTCACTCCCCGCCCGGCTCACGGAACCCTTCCCATGGCAACTACCCACCAGCAGGCTCCAATGGGCCCGACAAGAAGGGCAGCATGCCCGGCGGCTTTCCCACCGGTGGGCGTCTCAAGACTCCGCCTCTGGACCCTCTCGACCCACGCTCGCCTTCTTTCGCCCGCCGCCCACCTCCCGGTCCTGCTCCCATCAACGGCGGCATGAACGACGACCACAATGGCTCTCTGAACGCCATTGGCGGTGGTAGCCGCCGTCCCGACGTAGTCGAATCCATGCCCGGCCCCGCGGCCTCCCTCCCCTCCAACAAGGATGATCGCGATGGGCGGACCCGGCCCGGCTCTAATAATCCCCGTTACGGTTCCGAACGTCCTCCAAGCCCAGGTTACACCAAACCGATCCGCCCTCCCCCTCCCCGCAACAGCAGCAGCACCGGCAACAGCGACTATGGCGTTCCCAACAGCAGCAAACCAAACGGCAGAACCACCGTCAACAACCCCAACCCATCTACCAACAACCCCACGACCCGTCCCTCCATCGGCCCGGGCCGCCACGGCTCCATCATCGAAATGATGCCCGGCCCCGCCGCGCACTCCCCTCCTCCTCTTGGCCACAGTCACAGCCACGGCCCTAGCCATCCCTCCCTCGGCCTCGCCCTCGGCACCAAGCCCTCTTCCTCCCTTTCCAAGCCCAGCAAAAACGCCGCAAAGCTCTCGGAACTCGAAGAGGGTCTACTCTACGGCGACACCGAGCGATACCCTCCCCAAATGGAACTAGGAGACTACCGGCAAGCAACCGAGTGTTCGTTGCGGGAGTACATGGCTTTGCAGCGCAAGCGGAGACAAATCAGCTACAAGATTGCGGCGGGCAATAGCGGAAAGGAGGCGGTGTTGATCGAAGAGAAGTTGCGGCATCAGGCTAGCACGGCGATCGATGAGTTGATTGAGTTGCGCGGAAGGGTGGCGGAGATAGTGAGGAGGGAGGAGAAGGCGAGGTGGAGGAGGTATTTGTGGAGTGGGGCTTTGTGAGTTTTTCTTCCCTTTCTTCCATTTGGTTTTCCTGCGTGGTGACCACTGACTGCGCTCGGCCTTTTTTCTTTTTGTTTTCCTCGCCGCGCTCGATTTTACCCTTACACTTTCCCCTCAACTTACTAACAATCCATGACAACAGCGCAATCTTCATCCCCCTAGTAAAATCCTTCTTCCGCCCCTCCACCGTCGACAAGGGCGCACATGCTCGTCACAGTAACCGAACCGAATACGCCTTCCGAAAATCCAAGTCTTTGATCAACCGGATCCTCTCGCAAGCTCGGCGTCCCGGTTTGGCGAGTTTGAGTTTCCTAGTTTTTGCCGTGTTGTACGTCTTCACGAACGAGGTATCCCTTAGAGCGGCGAGGACGGTCAGCAGACGACTGAAAAGGTTGACGGCCAAGGTGGAGAGGGGACGGGAGTTGGGCGAGGAGGATTTTAAGGGGTTGAAGGGGTGGCGGTGGGGGGTTTTGGAGTTGACTGCTTAATGTGGTATGGGGGTGGTGGTTCGAAGATGGGGATGGAGATGAAAGGAGATGTGGGATATGGGATGGTAATGCGGGAGAAAAGAGGAGGAGGAGTGAGGGAAGAGATGATATCGATGATTAATGACTGGTAATGACGGAGTTGTGAGGCGTTTGGATGTTTTTTTCTTTTCTTTCTTGGACTAATGACGAGATTTTGGAGAGGAGGAGGAGAAGTGGGAAGGGCAAGTTGGAAAGAAAGGTTGGTTGGTTATTTGGTGGTTGATGTCCATGTTTGCTGTTTTCATACCCTCGCTTATACCATTTCTGAGTTCTAACTGTATGTAGGAAGTAATATCGAGGTAGATTGACCCTTGAACTTAGTCGGCTGTGATACAATGCTCATTGAAGAGTCAGACTCTACGTCGATTGGTGATTGTTCTGCTTGACAAAACATTCCCGCTTCATCCTACGATCACACGCACCACTGAACCAGTTTGTGCTATCTCTGTTTGCGTTCTTGAGTCACCAGTCAACACTCCTCATCGTTTTCCAACATCTCAGTATTGTTGACACAGATGCAGGTAACTCCGCTATCTATTTATAACATGCGGACATACCTCCCCACGACTCTCTTGTGTTCCGTTCCAGCACGAACGATAGCTGGAAGTGACCGTCATCATGGCCACCCCCAACTACACGCCAGAACAACTCTCCGCCCTCAGAGCCTTGCGCGACCGCCTCCGCTCCGCAAAATACATCTGGGAAGTCCGGCAGCTGTTGAAGAATACAGCTACCGCCACAGGACTTAAGCAACTACAGCTGGTACAATGGCAGGATGAGGATAACAATAGAAAGAATCTGCTGCATTGGTTGGTGGATGAGAGACTTGAAAGTAAGTGCCCTAGGTAGACATATGCTGTCCTGTACTTCCCTTGTTGTGCCGTTGGGGAAAGATGATATAACGTGTCTGGTGGTGGTGGTAGTGGTAGTGGAAGTGGTAGTAGTAGAAGTGGCTAATCACGATATCAACGTATCCGCCGGCAACAGAAGTAGCAATCATGATCATCGAAGTTTTCTGGAAGCGGACGGAAGCAGAGCAGAGGCAGCTCATGCGTATCATCAGGTACCCAAAGTGCTACATCGATAGTCCTCAAGGTAGTGGGGAATATACGGTTGAGCGTCTTGCGGAAGGAAGAAACTGTGAGCAATTGTCGGATATGATAAGCCGGTTTCGTGAGCTGTATCCGCAAGATGTGGGAGAGGAAGAGGAACAGGAAGATGAGGAGGAGAGAGCAAGGGAGACAGAACGTATGAAACGCCTTCAACGAATAAGCACCCCTATACCTAGAACTCCTTCTCCTCCGTCATTAACTGGTACTCCTCCACTGGTAGCCGCTAACTTTTCTCCGCTGGTTGTTAAGACTCCTCATCCTGCTGCTCGGCAAGCTAGTACCCCTCCTACAATACCTCTAGCTGATACTCCTCCTTTACCGAGTACTCCTCTATATGTACCTAGTACTCCTCCTCTACCACAGATACGCACTGTTCTACCTGGCACTAGTACCCCTCCGCCTTTCATACCCAGCACTCCTCCAGCCCCAGGGGCACCCGACTCTCCACTTTGGTACCCAGACTCAGAGCCACCAGATCCAGAGGAGGAACAAAGAGCAAGGGAGGATCAACTGCTTCCGCGCCCCCCGCCATCGGGTACTCCTGTACCTGAACGGTCACCTGAACCTGGCACTCCAGTTCGTCTAGTACCTGCCAAATTCTCTCCTTTATGGGATCCATGGGTTGATGAGACTAATCCTCCTCCGTTAAATGGTAGTCCAGAAATAGTAGATACCGGTAGTCCTAGAGGGATGACAAGGACTCCTCCGCAAGGTTACATACCCTGGCATCACCCCGGCGCCTAGGACACCGTAACGCCCCCTTGGTAGAGGTAGGGATCTTGTGGGTTGGGGTAACAGCAGGTGTGAAGTGAATACAGAACTTGGGGGAGTGTAGACAAACTGAAACCCGGGGTATGGGGGAGTTACCATGTAGGCAGGTGAAGAATGAAAGGCTGTTTTCAAGTCACAAAAGTGAGGCCCTGAGTTCGTTCGTGTCTGGCTGGAATGAACAACTGGCTGCCGGTCTCCGGAATTTCTCCAATTCAATTAACGAGTAAAGCATTTTCATCCTCAAGTCCACATGGTCGTGGTTGATTTCGACTGTATCTCTCCTGATTAAGAGGGTTTCCGATCTGCATCAATGTGATGATCATACGGTCAGCTTGAAAGTTTTCTGCACGTATTGGGGTGACTGAGATTGGAATTGGTCACACATAGGGGCACTTACAGGGACAATAACTGAAGGATCAAAGTAAATGACCTCTTATAGCTCCGAATGCTGTTATGCCACTTCAGAGTGTTCTTGTGGCCGCACAAAGCCCACTTGACCCGCTTTAGCAGCGGATTGCCGCTCTTGAAGGTATTCAGGTAGTTGGCGATGCCATCTACCAACGAAGAGCAACCCTCCGCATGGATGTCGAGCTGCCTGAGAAGTTCTGCGGGGATTGATTGGTTGTCGTTGCGGATTCGGATCCTCACCAGGGCGTCGTTGACAAGAATCAAGACGGTAGTCATATCCATGAGCTCCGAACCCACGATGTTGAGGTCCTTGTCCTCGTACTTCACGTCGTTGAAGAAGCGAATGGTTACCGAGCAATTGATGGCGCTGCGGGTGAGCGCGCAGACGCCCGAAGCGACAGAAACGGCGTCCATGGTTGAGGAGCAGCTGGGGTGGGGAGTTGCTGAAATACTGGGTAGTTGTGCTTGGGTAAGGTTATACAGAGTCGATAGAATGCTGTCTGTAGAAACTGGAGGGGGAAAATGGGCGGTTATTCTCTTGCAGAAGGTCGGTGGCGGAGGGCCTTAAGAATGTTTATCGATCATGGCACGAAGGCACTTGCTTTGCAGAAAAAAGCCTTTCTTGGAGATATTATAGGCAGGAAGTATGTGATGTTCCCGTGTTGTTACAGCATCCCTAACTGACACGGAAACAGCGATGGAAGATAGGCCTATCGTAACCTACCGCAAAGACTCGGGCCGTTCGTTTTCAGCTAACTGGGAAATCAGACATAATCAGACATATATATGCCCGAATCTGTACATTTTATGCCCGCAAAAAATAGCGGGGGGGGGGGATATGTTGCCACCCCGGAGCACTGTAAATTCGATTCTTCTGGTGCGATGTCTTTTCCCCCTGTGTTTTCAAGGGCGCTGGAGGGTGGGGACATTCAAAATCACCGTCTTGCATACAATTTCTGGCGGGCATGAATTATTGCAGTATGCTTACAGATCTGTACTGATAAGGTGGTTACCTGAAAACGAACGGCCCGAGTCTTTGCGGTACCGTGTTGCATAACACTGATGGGCGGGTCCCTTCAGTCCTCCACGTCGTACGATCAACTATGAACTCCGTCGAGATGTGACTTCCCCCTCAGCCCTGTTGCCATAGCCAAGACGCCCGTCGCTGATGTTCTACTGTCGTCGACAATTTCATCATTCAGAATTGGCGCTAGACTAACATCCCAGAGCTGAGTAAGGGAACTCGAGCGAGCCTAAGAACAAGAAACGTTCCACGAAACCTGCGATGGCACCTTGTAAATTGGATGTTTGGTTAAGGGAGAATGGTTACTTTCTATTCAAGTTGCTCCCAATGGCCGAGCTGTGTGAAACCAAGGCTCAGACTTCTCCTCCAACGAAGCTTACCCTCTGCGCATGTTGGTCATATGCTGATATTCTGCCCCTTGGCTCAATTGGTCGTTGTGCGAAGCAGCGTAACGTAAGCTCCTTGAACGTCAGGCAACAGTTGACAGGTCTTGGATCAACTCTTCGTTCTCCCGCCTTCCTCAGCGGTTGTCTGGTAACTCCCAGCAATGCTAGTCGTCGAATGGTTTCTCTGTTGAGTCGTCTTGGGAGTCACAAAGCTTCGCTCCTACCGACAAGTGACTAATCAGCGTTGCCGCCCTTCCAATGATAATTTTTGACGGGTCTGAGAACCAGTGAATGGTGAGCCGTTAAGGTTCGCTTGTACCCGGAGAATCTCTTTGTTATACGAATTGGCGTCGAGCTTTCTTGAGCGGTGGCTAGAGTGTTGAGCCAGAAGATGGATCGCACCTTTGCCAAATACCCTGTCGGAGGGAATCGTCGCGGCCCCATCAGTAGACCTCCCAATCCCGACAAATTCGATCCTTCAAGCCATGTGCTAACAGATGAGCAGGGTGGGTTGAGGTTGACATCAGACATCCCGTCGAGGTGCCTCTCCTTATCTCTTATCTCTTGCTTCTGCTTGTGCCTGCCGGGAGCACAATTGGAAAGACCACCCAAAGTTCAGACCTTCGAGTACAGCCCGTGCATTTGCGCTTCCCTCTACCTTGCAACAAGTTCAACTTGCCTCCTTGATTTCCATATGGGTCCCTTGCTTCCTTTTATTTACACGTTTTGTATTAATGTTCACGCGAAGATAAGCGCGCCTCCAAACAGCATGCTTTGTATTCCCACGCAACACCTATGACGTCACCACCCTCACTGGTATGCTCTTACGCCTTCCGCTGTACGGGGACAATGGTAGACCATCTCGGGCAAGTACTTGACAGTGCAGCTCGGTTTCTAAATCCTCATCAAAGACCTTGTTGTTCTCGTGGACTCTGCCATCTTCACCGAGCTTGACGGCTCTCGCTTCTCCTTGCCTTCCATGCACCTACACACTGCGCGTTGGATGTGGTTTATGATCAAAGATGCAGGCTGCCGTCTGGCGCGGCACCATCTTCCCCTCATATAATATTACAGTACACATCAAGATGGCACAACACTCTCGGCCTCGTCTCTATACAACAACCAGCAACAAAGAGGTCAGCCCGCCGCCATTGAAACGAAGAAGATTGACACAAACACCAAGACAAGCATTGGATAGCCCCCGTGCCTCGTCAACGCTTCAAAGGGCAGATCAACCAAGAAGCTCTTCTCCAAGCAGAAATGCGTTCCGTGTGTTCTCGTGGAACATCAACGGCATCAACGCCTTCCTGTCATCTACCCCCTCCGCCAGAAAGATAACATCCTACTTCACAGAATCCACCAAGACGCAAAAGACCTCGAGTACTGACGCACCGCCAAACGCCGATCGACTGCGCACACCTCCAGAACAAGCACTATTAGGCTCGCCATATTCACTACGAGCGTTCCTTTCCCGCCATGACTGGCCTGAAGTCCTCTTCCTCCAGGAACTCAAGATCAAGCCGCAAGACGGACCAGCTCTCCTGTCGGAACTACTCTCTGCTCTCAATACCCCGCTCAATGCTGCCGACGGTGTGTCCGACGATCGTACCTACACTCTCGATGCAGTGCTTCCACGCGACAAGCACAATGCCAAAGCCTTCGGAGGAAACTTGTACGGTGTGGGAACAATAATGAGGACAGACTTTGCTCGCAAATGGGTTGATACTGTGCGGGAGGTTGACTGGGACATCGAGGGGAGAGTCAGCGTTGTTGAGATGAGAGGCGCACCAGAAGGGCAAGATAGGACTGAGCCAACCACGAAACCTCTCGCTCTCCTCAACGTCTATGCCGTCAACGGCACAACGCAACCGTACCGTTGCCCTCTGACAGGCTCCATCCATCCCAGCTGTCTGACCCGCCACGACCGAAAGCTCGCCTTCCATTCCCTACTCCGAGACGAGTGTCTATCCCTGGAAGCACGCGGGTTCTGTGTGGTCGTTGCAGGCGACGTCAACATAGCCAGAGGACCTGCTGACGGACACCCCAACCTCCGAACCTTCCCCGAGCAACATTGCCTTAACAGGGCGGATTTCAACACCAAGTTCTTCGGCGAGGAAGACAATAAGCGAGCTGAGGCCTACGTTGGAACACAAGACGAGAAAACCGAACAGTGTCTTGATGCCGTGGATGTGTTCCGGGCAAAATATGGCATGGAGAAAAGATACACATATTACTCATACTACGGGGAGTGGGGGAGCAGCTGTGATAGGGTCGATATGGTGTTTGTTTCCAGGCAGTTGTGGGAGGACGGGCGTGTGATTGATACGGGAATACTTAATACGCCTCAGGAGCGCGGTCCAAGTGATCACGTACCGTTTTGGGTGAAGGTCGCTTTGTGAGGGTACTAGCTGGGGCAAAGCGAGCATGGTATGAACTCCCACTTATCCCTTAATGTTAGCTTTTGCATATAATATCTGACAATCCCCTTGGGATGTTTTTGCGACCGTATATCTGATTCTCACAACTCCAAGCCCTCGGTTTTTGGAACCCCCGAGTGTCGGACCCTTGGGCCCACAAGAGTAAACAACGATTATCGATATCCACAGTCACGCGAGTCAGAAAAACCCTGAACAGCACCCGCAGTCCCACACCAAATCCACACCATTTGATAAGCCCTAAATCATGCCGTCGTCTTCAACAAAGCGTGGAATTCCATACGGATCGGGTATGGTGTAGCGGTAACATCGTTGACTCTCACTTCTCCAGGAGTGACTGCTTTCTCAACAGCCCCGGGTTCGACTCCCGGTATCCGAGTGATAAAACGATTCAAGTGATCCGGTTCTCCGCGCTTTCTTTTTTGCTTTTTTCTCGCCTACATTATTTTGTGTGTGTCTCATCTCTTCACTTTTCTCCACCAGGGTTCCGTTCCTCTTCTCGATTTTGCCTTCTTTCTCACCCCAGCCTCCAGCGTCCTCTATTTGACTTGCGGGCCGTTTTATGGCATTCATTGTCACAGGTTAACATTGGTTTATAGTGTAGACACCCGAGTTCTGCTGGCAAGCAGAACATTGTCCATCTTATTGTAGTTTTTCAGAGTTGGTCATTGTCCGCTCAGCCCGTGAAACCCATGTCTGCCAATTCACGAAAAATATTCTGCCTCGTCTCCCATTTCGACTTCTCATTTACCATGTATCACTGGATGAGCTTCATGCACTTTCCACATCCCGACGTATCCAAAGGATAACATCGCCAACTCACAACCTCTGACGTTCATTCGTGCAGTTCTATTCACCATCCTATATCGATACGGCAGGGTACTTAAACGAGAACTACAAGCACATCACACTCATCATGTCGGAAAGCTGTATGCTAGACACCCGCTGTGCCGATATCGTATATACTTGTGGAAGGATATCAAGGTCGTCACTTTCCTACCCAATGACAATACGGGTCTATTGTTTCATTGTTCCGTGTTACTTCTTTGCACTCTACTCTCCAACCTCTGTCGGGCTCTCTGCAAAAAGTATATTAACCAGTCAGACCCTACTCGGTGCGCAAGCTCATCAATCGAGCGTCTATGACCTTCAATAACACATGTTGAGTTGATTATTTCGGCTATCATCCGTTCATCAATGCTCATGGAATACAGGGCGCCGATGATCCACGCCACAAATTCTGTGCGTTATGAAGCACAGGAGGTTTCGGTTCCGGTCAGCTCGTTATTCCAAGAAGTGTACAACATGCCTTTGGTTGCCTGGTCTACCAGCTCCAGATAATACATACAGTGTACGTATGGTTTGAGGCCAGCGTTTCGCCTTCTGATGGGAACAGGACCTCACGTACCTGGATGTCCCTCATACACGTAACATTGTACCAAATTAGTACTGCTCCTCCCCTCCCGCTCATCTTTCCACAGTACCATGTTGGGTATGCTGATCCCAAAGTCACTGCTTGCGTTGCATAACATTAAGCATACCTGATCCATAGAATCGGCTCTGAGAAGCTCGTGCCTCAGTGATCTAAGGGCGGCCATTTGGTCCTCGGTGAGCGGTCCCCCCGCACGGTTTACCACAGTGTACGACGTCATGATAAGTTGCGAATCATCTGTATCGTATCGAGCCTTGGGGATGATCGTACGTATGTAATGGTGAGGTTATATGCCCGAGAAAGAGATACATGAGGAGAACAGATGGCTTTATACAAGCTGTCTTAGTTTGTCCTCCATACATCCAGGGAGGGAAGAATGTCTAAAGAAGAAGAGAAGCCCAGGTGTCTGACATGCTTATTTGCGTTTCGATGCGTGATATCAATCTGAGTAAGTGGAAGAGCAAGCAAGCAAGACATGTGTGGGTGTTATCTCCATGTGGACTACGTATGAAGCAAAATAGGTAAAGAGATGGCGTTTCCTTTGATTCCCCCAATCTCCCCATTTCTCCATCTCGTTGTCCAGACAAACTCACCTTCGTTACTAACAACAAGCATCACAACAGGCTTCCTTTTGCTCGGGAGCGACGACCGTGGCGCTATGGCTTATGCTCCGAGAGAGAGAAAGCACCAAGAATTTCCAGAACGAAAGTCACCATGCAAGACACTCTTTCACAAGACTTCAATTCTCTTCAACCATGACGACATCACGCACATCTTACATTGGAACTAGGTAGGGACATCACAGACAGAAAACAACCAACAGCTTAGCATTCTATCACCTCTACCCCACCCCAGCCGTACAGAACATTCATTTGCAGGTGAGGCAAGATCACTCCGTTCTCAAACCACTCACTACACACCAAATAGATCCCTTCCCTTCCACCAACCAAACAACCACCCTAAAAACTACCAACCCCTCTGGCACGCTACGTAGAGGAAGAGGGAAGACAGCCAACCCTTTCCAACATCCTCAAAATCCTCTCACACCCTTTCCTCTCCGCCAATTCTTTGAAAGACGTCGCCTCCCCATGAATAAAACAGTTCGCGTCCACCAGCTCCCCCAGCGTCTCTTCGTCTTTGGCATCTAGCAAGATCTGACAGATTTCCATGGCGACGGCTGTTTCCTCACTCTACTTGTCAGCATCCATCAGCATCATCAAACCCACCCAGTCACCCACCCTGAGTCCCTGACCCCGAGAACAGAAGTTTTCACAAGACACACGGAAAAAAAGACGTACCTTCCTCCCCCTCATCAATAAAATAAAACAACGCATTTCTTCGTTTCTGTCCTTCCTCCTGCCAGAGGAGTAAAGAGGGCACGTCGAGGTTGATGGCGTCCGAAGTCATACTGAGGGTTCTCCAGACTTCGTCGTACGAGGGCGAGCCGAGGAGGGTTTTGCGCATGATGCGGATGCCGTCGATTTGAGGGGTTGTGAGAGTGCCTTCGGGGGGTGGGACGATGTCGGCTTGGGTTGTCATTTTGGGGTTTTGTTCTTGGGGCTATATGGACGTTTTTTTCTATGGGGTTGCTTGGGTTGGGTTTGTGGTGAGGGAGTGGGAAAAGGGAAGGGAGAAATAGTTGCGCGAGTACACGTGTGTTTATACCTAGTGTTGTTGGTGATGAGACCAAGAAGGGATGGATGGATGACTGGATGACTGGATGACTCCATGACTTCATGGCTCCTGAGCAAACGAGAATATTCCTGCTTGTGCTTGTTGAGACATTGGATCAGATGAATAACTGACTGTGAGCAAACACACTGAGTGCTTCTCGGCGGCCTGTGAGCAACAAAGGACAAGGGATGGAAAGGAAGTGCCATCATGGTTCTTAAGGAAGCGCAACAACGGACGAAACGTAGAGGAAAAGACCAGTTTATTCTCGCCTCTGCTGGGCAGAGAACTAGGTAGGCCATGGACAAAAACAATGAGATTATCAGAACTGAGTGACGGAACGCTCATTGTGAATTATATGCGAGAACAAAGCGACAACGACTGAGACCTGCAGTTGGGTACAGGTCACTCTTCGCGATCTGTCATTCCCGTCATTTGTCAAGATGGACAAAGAAGAAGGATGTGATCCATTCTTTCCGTTCCATTGTGAACCAGAGAGACAAGATACGGGATAAATTCGACGTCAGCAGCAGAAGAAGGGTCCATGAACCACTGACCAGGATTCTCGGGCCGTCCCGAACTCCTGCTCAGATCCCCCAAAGCCCCAACCACACCTTAACCTGGAGGAGTCACATTTCCGTTCCGGATGTCGAACGGCGAACGGCATGGTCATTGGCGATCTGGAAACGGTCGGTTAAAGTTTAGATGCTATGATCCTGAGATGTTGTTTTCGGGAAGTACAGCGCGCATAAGTGTCACCTCATGTCGTTCGTTGCCTTGAACTGACTGTGCCTGGCTGCCTGCCGGCGCGAACCGCCGTGCACCCCAAACCCAACTTGAGATGGCGTATCGGCGGGTCTTCACTGCCGCGGGTGTCCGAGCCCAAGATCAGTTTCCTTTCACCAGATAAGCATGTGAATATAACCTCCGCGACTTGGATGATACTGTGCAGTTGAAGTGATTTCCATGAGGTCTTGAGGTGTGCAAGTTTACAACTGTGATAGGGGCGCTGCCAAAATGGGCCAGAACAAAACAATCTTGGCACTGACGGGACCAGGGCGCTGCATGACATAAGCAGCTTTTTGCGGGTGACAGGACCCACCTCTGGCGCTAGGCTGTTTCTAGCTCGCGCGGCATGCTTGTCGCGTTTTTGACTGCAGGCGAATCGCTGGTGCGCCCACCCAAATTCACCACCCACTTTCACGGGCAACCACCATCTCGATAGCGTCCACTCCAACCAACAAGTCTACGTGACGTCCTTCAACTTCGAGATTCCTTGAGCAACCCGCGATTCGGAATTTTTCTTGGGGTCACCGAATACTGCGCCTTGAACTATCACCAGTCCTGAACCATCAGTTTGCTGTTGCATCAACCAGCTTGCACTTGATCGCAAACAAGAGGAAGACATCCATCGGAAACAACCTCGAACGCAGTTTTCGTCCAACCCGCATTTCGACGCCGCATTATCGTCCTCCCTCGCGTCCACTTGCGATTTCGACTTCGGGTTCAACTTGCGATCAGCAATTGGCAGCGCTAGGAGATATCTATAAACTCAGCAACGTCTCACCAAGTGCTGGGCGTTTCTTCTTTCCATCCAAGTTTCCCGGCCGTCATGATAATACCATAGTCGTCGAGAATCATACCGTTACTGCCACACGAACCATCTTCACAATGGCGCGCTCCGAAAACCAACAATCCGTGTTCTCCTCTTATGCGCCGAGATTACGCACCTACAACAACTCCCTCCTAACCCCCGTTCTTCCCGGCACTGCTCCCGCAAACCCGCTTTCGCGCACAACGAAGCGCGGCACTACCATCATCAACTATGCCGAGGATGGCTACGACGACTACGACGATGACGACGACAATACTCGCAGCCGCCGCCGCCCTACAGGTCTCCGCAGCGTACAGCCCGACGACGGTACTGTCAAGGCCGACCCGGCCGAGAAGGTTGGGAAGGATACACATGAGCCCGTAGAGGTACAGGGCATTTGGCGGGACTGGATGGGAAGATTTCGCCAGGGACGATCCGATCAACAAAACTTCGCCCAAGCAAGCCTACCTCTCACACTGATCCCTATACGGATTGACCTCGATATCCCATCCTACACTCCGCCCCCGTCTCTCCCTCCAAATGCTGCGAACCTCGACCCCAACAGTCCCCTCTTCAAACCGCAGGAGCCCACCGTCCCATACCGGTTACGCGACACGTTTCTGTGGAACTTGCACGAGACTTTGATTACTACCGATCAGTTTGCGACCATCCTGGTCCAGGATTTGGATCTTCCTAACAGGAATCAGACCATATCCGAGATCAGCAAGCAAATAAGGACACAACTAGAAGAGTACGCTGGAGTTGCTCTCCATCCTCTCTTCCACTCCCACCGCGACCGTCCAGCAACCGAGGCTCCCAAGCCCACGAACCTGCTCGAAGCCGCGACCTCGACCCCTAATACCCCTGCAGTCAACGGCAACGCCGTATCAACACCAACGCCCGCCGCCAATGGCACCTCCGCAGTACAAACGTCGACCGGCGAGATTACGGCCGCCGCAACCCCGATCCCCCCAGACGCCGACGACTTCAGCCCCGACGACACCTACCGCTGCATCATCAACCTGAACATCAACCTCTCCTCGCAAGTTTACACCGACAAGTTCGAGTGGTCGCTCCTCCACCCACCAGGCACCGCCGAGGCCTTCGCCAAGCAAACCTGCGCCGACCTCGGTTTGCACGGCGAGTGGGTACCCGCCATGACGCACGCCATCTACGAGGCGGTCCTCAAGCTGAAGAAGGAAGCATGCGAGTCCGGCGGCCTGGTGGCCGGCTGGGGCACCACCGCACTGGGTGTTGGCGGTGTCGAGTTCCCCAACGACGCGGCCGTCACCGCAGGCGGCGAGGGTGCCGGCTGGCGATACGACCCGGAGCATCTGGCGGAGGATTGGGAGCCCAAGCTGGAGACGCTCAGCAAGGAGGAGATCGAGAAGCGCGAGGGTGATCGCGAGAGGCAGATTCGCAGACTGCGCAGAGAGACGGCTAGGTTCAGCAGCAATACCGGCATGGCGGGCGGCGCGCCCGTCGGCTTCGGCTTCGGCGGGCTCATTGAGCAGGAAGAGGAGCGCATGGGTCGCGGGGAGAGGAGCAAGAAGAAGAGGAGGTTTAGGAGCTTGTCGCCGACTAGTGGTAGGCACACCCCGGATGTTGGCGGCGGCGGCGGCGGCGGTGGCGGCGGCGGTGGGTATGGTGGCGGAGGTACGCTGGCGGATAATGAGCGGAACAACTGGAGGTGCTCTTGCTGTAGGGTGTGGGGCACCAGTGTGTGGGCGGTTAGGGATGGGCCTTATGGACCGAGGGTGAGTGATCAAAGCCTACAACATTTGCTCGCACAGGATGACGATGCTAACGAACATGTTTCACAGTCACTCTGCAATAACTGCGGCTTCATTTACGAGCGGGACAGGAAACTGCCGAGGTGGGCTAGGAACCTGCACGGAGCTGATCCTAAGCCTCTGTGAGGGAACGATGTCGAACACTGGAAAAGTTTGGCCGAGGGGGTTACTGCTTGAGGCTGGCGTCTTGGAGATAGAAGAGCCTGCCTCCCAGCACAATTTCTCTTTCAAAAGACGATGTACTTTGTATTCAAACTGTCTATCTGAGATCGACGGCTTGAGCTCATTCAGGTGTGGGGGTGTAGAAAAGGAAAGGAAAATTCAAGCAGAGGAACCGGCGTCATGGCGAGGCTAGGATAGGAGAAGGCTGTGTTAACTTTGCTTTAGTTGAATACCAGTTATGTTCTCTAACAGCTTGCTGTCTCTGTTGTTGAAGCTCCCACAAGCTGCGGCTCTGGTTTTCTGTTATTCCCCCATTTGGATACGCAAGCACAAGGAACCGATGCTGTTAAGTTAGTAAGGATCATAATCGAGCAGATTGGCTTCAGTAGGAAACTTGCAAACCAGTTAGAGGTGGTAAAAACAAACGACAAGACTTTTAGGGCGAAGGCGCATCGTTTCCTGTCTGATACAATGTACCGTGTTCGATTTTCTCCAAGTAACCATAGCGGGGCCAGCGCAACAGTAGTTCATCCCATCGCCATCATCATCCATCGAAATGCTAAAACAGATGGACTCCAGTGACAACTGAAGCTGAAAAAAAAAAGAAGAAGAAAGCGAGAAAGCAATTGGCAATCAAACAAACAATCTCCAACACAAGATGAGTTGTGCAAAAAAGTCAAAAGTTATGGACAATACCGGATTCGAACCGGTGACCTTTCACAAAGGCGCATCGTGCACAATGCGAAGCGAAAATCATACCCCTAGACCAATTGCCCATTGTATGTTGCGTTGATAAGAGGCTTGATTTTGGAGCCTATATTCTCCACTGACCGTTCACTCCATAACGCTACCATCTGCCAAACCGGCAGGTAGCTATAACTCTACTAGCTGACTATGTACACTACTCGACTACTTCACCAATTTGCACCATCTGTTGACCTTATCGCACTAATTGATATAAATTAACTAGTTCACTACTTCCCCTACCCCTTCCCCTTTCTGTTTCGAGAAAAAAAATGCAAGCGTAGTCAAGTTAAGTCAAGCTAAGGCAAGGCAAGTTAAGTCAGTCCTCATCCTGTAAGCACCTGAGCAAGTTGACAGGGGACGATAGGTACGTTGAAGAGGGAGAGTAAAAGGCGCGAGAAACGGATGCAAAGATGGATAATGGGCCACTTTACACGTCATTTTAGCTGAGTGTCAGGCATGTTTTAAAAATTAAAATCTTGTCACATCTGTCGTCTAGTGGTAGGAACCGGGGAGCTGAGTTCGGAGTCACCATTCTACTTGTAGGGGATTCGCCTGAGCAACACTGCCAATCACAACCTAGGACTCGTTTCGATGAGCATTTTCACTGAGCAAGTTCTTCTGGTTGTAGATATATGATTGGTTGACTGATTAAGAGTTCCTTCTCTCGAGGTAGAAGTACTCGCCGACTGTCTAGCTGACTGCCCTGTGCTGTGTCTGGGTCTGCTCACCCAAATCCGGCTGAGCGCGGCTCAAGTATGCACTGGCCCAGTCAGCCAGGGATATCGTAATACTATCTACATATGTGGTGCTAGTTGACTCTCAGGCAAAGTTGTGGGTGTTATGATATCCCCCCAGAAGTTCAAAAGACCCCGATGGGTTCATTTGAAGCGACCAGTCCTGTACAGTACCTGTTCGGTCAATGCTTTGAAATCCCTCCGTCCAACCCTCCTCCAAGTTACAAATCCCCATGAGATCCGCGTCCATGACAAAACAAAACATATAGAGCAGAAAACAAAACCAAACCAAACCCTATGGCAAAGGGGGCGTGGATGCAGATAAACCGGGTGGTAAGGTATTGCCAAAACCGACAACGAGATCGGCTCGCCTCACCCTGACCCAGAATAGACCCCAGCCTATGCCTCGAACAAAAGCTAAACTTGTCAGTCTGGAGAATGACGAAACCATGTCCCTCCACCCATTCACCGAAGACATGCTCCTGCACCTCGCGACCGAAAGCATGGCCCCACCGGTCCCGAGGGACCTTGCTGATTCCGTGGGCCCGCCAAACCGGCTCTTCCAAGAGTTCGTCCCAGTCGGGGTAGGGTCCCATACCCTCCATATCGCAAATGCGGAGGCCGTTGTTGAGAGCGCGCTGGCTCGGCTCCCAGTCAACCGACAGCGCCAGAGTTTCGGGATCCTCGGTGTCAGGATTCTCAGTGTCAGGAGTCTCTTCAGTGTTAGCCTTCGTGAAGTAGCGGCAGAGGCGGCTGAGGAATCGATTCATAGCCCCCGAGTCTCTTGGAGTCTCTCCAGACGGCTTCGGAGTGGCAGGAATCGCTTCGGCCTTCTTCCAATCAACAAAGTCGACACCCTCTGTCCAGCCTCTCTGCTTGAGCATATAATCTAGCTCCCTCGGCCAGCGGCCCCAGGTCGGCTGTCTCTTCCGACCGTTAGAGTCTAAGCAGAGATATGCGTTGATGACGGCCAACTTCCACGACAAGCTGGGAAATTGTCTTAGTCCGGCGCCGGGCAGGTCATCGCCGTCGGGCAGCTTATCGGGAAGAGTTGAGTTGTGGGCGTTGTAGCCCATCCACGCCGGTTCGATCTCGTCATACTTATGCTTGAGCCAGCGGTATCGAGTGAGGTCATAGAGACACTGACCACAAACAGGGTCCACGAAGTTGTCCAGGCGGCCGCCTACCACTCTGCAGTCCCAGCCGCGGGGGTCGTGCAGACGTGGATATTGGGCCCGCAGGCGCATCATGGGGGAAAAGGCTGGTTGTGGGATGGTGTTTATGTCATACACCACAGGTCTGGCAGTGAGAGTGCGCACGGAGCCGTCGGGCTCTTGCTGGCTGTACCGTGAGGAAGTGCGGCTTTTGTCGGAGGAGTGGTTGTCCGCGGACTGTCGGTTACGGTCATAAATCCTGCCATCGGAGTTGTCCTCCTCGTCGCTAATGCTGTTCTGGTCGTCGTCCGTCTCCTGTCCATCGTCCGGCGTATTCTGCTCGTTGTCTGTCAGGTCATAATCGTCGTCCGTCCCGTCTTGCTTGTCGTCCGTCCCGTCTTGCTTGTTGTCCCTACCGTCCTTTTCGCTTTCGGTCGTGCGCTTGTCGACGGGAGCGGCGCGGGCATCTCTGTGGACCTCCAAGAACGTTGTAGGAAGCGCCATAATAACGTCGATACCCTTTTCACACTGATTGGTTGGAATCATTGCCGGTCGAACCTCACAGCAACACCCCGAGTGGTGCAGATCGGTTCTGCAAATTGGGCACTCAAACCTCCGGTACAGCTTGGACTGGCCGTACTCGGAGTACTTGACGAGGTCCATTGACGTGAGACGGCGATTCTCTGTGTGAATTAGGAAAAGAAAATGTTAGTTCCAAGTCCAGTCCTTGCTAACAATTGTGAAACAAAATGATAAATGGTTCATGGATACAGGGAAAAAGGCTTACCTTGAATACCAGCATGAGGGATGGGGCTCGTTGGGCCGATGTAGTGTTTGATCGGCTCGGGACGCTTACGGATCCAAGTCTTCCAACACCTTGTGCAAAAGAAATGCCCACAGGGAAGGAAGCAACCGGCGCGGGCTTTGTCAGCGGTGCCGACGAGAGGAATGCCACAGATGTCCAGTTCTCCAAGGCAAATGTAACAATGGGCGAAGGGGACTGTGGTGGGAATATGGGTCTTCTTCACCGAAGCCTCGAGGTAATCCTTGATCTCGTGCCATAATGAAGCCTGGCAGCGTTCGACAGCGGTGTTGCTGTCGACTTTGGTCGACGACATTGTGAATTTTCGTGATGCTGAGAGACGATTGAATGAGGAAATGGGATAATCAAGTTGGTGACCGTGTTGTGGTGGCGTAGCTTAATAACAGCTAACTTGCGACAAATGATCGAGGTTGAGGAGTTGTCAAGTTGACCGAAAATTCGAGGTCGATGTTCGATGGAGGAGGAAGAAGGAATTGGGAGGTAGTCTGTGGACAGACAAGATATTTATAACGGTTAGATCCACCCTGAAATTGAGACCCTTCACCGGGAAGCTTGGCCGTGACAGCCTCAGGTTCGGCCTTGGTCCCCACTGGCAGTAAGCAGTGAATAGTCGCTTAGCCACAGAACAGAGGAATGGACGCCAAGTTACATGCGAGTGAAGGGGCCTGAACGTCGACGAAACCTTGAGCTAGTGCAAGCCTGGGTTGGCACCTTCACCAGAGACAGTTCGCGATATCAACCAGGGAGAGTTGTTTATGACTCCAAGCTGCCACTCAAGCAGAAAGGCATGGATCGTGAGAACGAGCTCAAAAGCCAGCAGCTGTAGCATAAGAAACGATTGTATATACGTCTGCTGAGCTAGGCGAGGCGCGAGTTAAGCCAGTGAGGAGGAAGAGGTATACGCTGCCGCGGTTTGGAAACGACGATACGGTAACGGAGTTTAGGGCAGTGGCCCGTCACTATAGCAACAACACCTTCTTCGTGGCAGTCAGATGAAAACGGGCCCAGCGCTGTCCAAAGGTTCTGGAGAGCCAAGGTTTACTATATCAAGGGCAACCAGAACTGGAGACGGTGAGTTCAAGAAGACAAAATTCTCAGCATTTCAGGATAGGTGAATGGGAGGACGGATTTTTATCCCAACGACCACTCAGGGCTTAAACCTGGAACCCGTAATTGACAGCCAAACGACTTCAACAGTCACACCAGTCATGCAGTCATACTTGGAACTTCCTAGGAACCTGAAGCATGACAGTTTGTCCAAGTGATAAGGTTCATGACGCAAAGGACACTCGCAGTTTGTGCAAGTTTGAGCATCAACAGTGGCCTGAAACTAGTGACACTGAAATGAGGATGTTCGAAATTTCAGAAATGGCATTGTAGTAAGTGTGTGAGGATCGACAAGACTTCTCTCTTCATTTGGTTGTATCGACCAAGATCAAGGTAGAAAATGTCTGTGATACGGGTAAGCCAACGCTAAGGACAGATTTTGTAACCGGTATCTTGGTATATCGTCTAACATTTCGGACTCGCAATGGACAAGAACATTGAGCCACTGGGCCATCAATCAATGGATAGATCATGACTCGAATGAGTGTCTTTTTCAACCATATCCTCATGCGTTACCAAAGCGGGTACAACCATGCCCAGAGATACGGGTAGGTAGTTCAGCCAACTGAACCAAGCAACACCCTACTCAGTACAAGGGCAATCAGCTTGCTAACAGGTTCCTTCTTCGCAAATGCTTGCATCAACGATAAGTTTCTGATTTAGGACGACGTTGTCCGTCCTTTTACAAGCATATTCGTGTGTGCCGCACCACGGCAGAGGATGCCGTTCCCTCTGGAGTAAAAAGTAGAGATCCCGGACCGGCTCCTAGGCACTGCCGGGGTACCGGGCTTTTGGGGCAGATCGGAACGGCTGGAATGCAAGGGAAGGTCTGGTGAAACCTTTGCTTAACGATGATGGAGGTAGCCAAGTGCAAAAATCATTTCCCCACGACTGTTTTGGGTTCGGGTTGTGAACCCGGAGGCCAGAGGAATGGGGAGGGAAACCAGGAAGATCGGTGTAGAAAAAAACAAGCTCAAAACAGAAGCCTGGAGCAAGAAGCCGGAGACAGAGATTGATGGTACGCCTGGTCGGAGAATCAAGATGTACAGTAGACAGCAAGTCGCTTGACCCCCATAGCAATTCGAGTGAATGGAAGCAAAAAGAAAGCAAGGCGAAGCATGGTGAAGTGACTGAACTGGATGCTTGTCCAGAAGAAGACCCTTGGAAAGACGAAACGACCCGCCTGGATAGGAATGAATACAATGGAAACTTTGGAGTAGGGTCGGCCACGACCGCCACAGAAGCTCATGGTATGGCGAAGTGAAGTGAGTGAGGAGGAGAACCTGAAGAAGGACGAGATGTCGTTGAAAAAGGTGGGGCACCAAATCCCCACCGTCACCGTTTCCCTTATCTGCTCCTTATGACTTATCAGCCGCTGTCCCTCGACTCGACCAGAGCATCGCGACACAAAATTGAAGCCACAATCTTGAAGCAGACCTCAATTGGACAAAGAAGCAGAGCACAAACACAGTCCTCCCGGGTCAGATGGTCGCCCAATTGATCAATTGATGGACAGCGGACAGACAAGACCCTTGCACAGCAGGAAGGCTGTTACCTAAGACGGTCCGTCACATGAGATATTCAAAGTACACCCCGGAGTGAATTCCGGATGTCGGAATTGTCACTGTCCCCCTTTGCGGCTTTGGCAAAAGCCGATACTAGGCGACTATTCGCATTTGCTTACCGCCATTATCCAAAATGTGACGCTGGCTCTTGCTTGTCGCTGCTTCTTGGCGAGTGTTTGTCCAATGGTTAGGTACCCGAGCACCACTGTCGACGCACTGTTAGGGGATCCCTGAATTGTATTATGTCATGATGGTTCGGGCCACTGTGTACTGGCACGAGAGAGTCGATCGTGACTTGGCGAGTGACCAATAGCGTGTTAGTGTTTCCGCTGTAGGGGTAGGTGTTAGGGCTGCAACAGGGGTTTTCATAGGGCGGCTCACTGGGGCTCTCCCGGCGGATTGGACCCGCTCGGTTGCAGTTGGGGAAGGTCACTCGAGGTCCCCTCTTATCTCAGTGATCAGACCATCTTTCTTTTTTGGGCAGGGGGCGACCTGCGGCCGCCAAGGGGGCCTGCGGCCCGTGCGCTGCGCGCACATCTGGCCCGTGCGCTGCGCGCCCGGGGTTTTCAATTGAAAGTTTCCAAAGTTTCCAGTTTATAGTCCGTATATCGTTTCTTTTAGTGTATTTGACGGTATTAATTGAGAACGCCCAAAAAAGAGGTTTGAGCCGTCGATGTAGAAAAGTCCGATTCGCCGTATAATTCCCCAAATATCTATGCCTAAAATTGGCTTCACTTCCAAATAGTAATATTACTATAAGATAAATTAATGAATGTAAATATATATAGAGGTAGAGAATTTTAATACGAATATTATAGTATAATTTATTTTCTATTAATATATTTAGAAATATTATTTTTTAAGCTCGAGGGAGTGAAAACGATAATTAGCGGAAAATAGGTCGTGAATATAATGGTTAATATTTGGTACTTTTTTTTATTCTAACTTTTTGAAAATTTCTATATATAATCTATAAGGCCGTCTTATACCCTAGGTATATTTCTTTTTCGAATACGACGCGTGGAATATTATACTTTTACCTTAACAATTTAATACTACTATGGACGACGACGACGGCCTTATTAATCCCTAGCGCGTACTACGCGTAATACGTAATATTATCGGCGATAACTAAGAATTAAGGGAAGGACAGGTTAAAATAGTCGTTAGACTCGTATACGAATAGAAGGATACAATACTAATCGCAACGACCGGGTACGGTAAAAGCGTTATATTGTATATATTTTCAGCGCTCCTCAACAAGATTACAATACAGATTGTACCCTTAATAAAGCTCGGCGAGGCCTAGAGAAACGATATTAAAAAGAAAGTTTAAAGCTCGAAGCCTATTTAAATCGATATTAATATACTGAAAAAGGTTAGTCCCTTTTATCCTATATATATAAAATATATACTAACTATATAATAGAATAAGGATATATAGTAGGAGATCGAATAGGGAAAATATATATATATTCTATTGAGCTCGGAATAAGTATTTAATCTTCGATTTAAGGCCGTCCTTCGCTCCCCCGACTTCTACTAAAAGATTAGCCTTTTTACTATTAACAAATTATATATCGTAATAGAATAGGGTAAGAATTTTAAGAAGGACTTTTAATACCTCTATACCCTTCGCCCTCTATTACCTTAGAATATTCCCTAGTTTGGCTATATTACTACGTTGGCCGGCGCCTATTAAGATTTCATTATTAAAAAGGCCGGATTCAACAATAGCCTCGAAATTATCCGCATATCCGTTAATCGGCTAGAAATTACTATTATCATACAACCATCGCTACGCAATTACATTAATAATTTTCGTCGTTTATTATTTCTAATCGAAGGTACTACCTTTAAAAATCAGCAACAAATTCCGAAGACGATAATTTATATCGATAATAAGAATACCCTACCAACCGCCCGCTACACTATTATTAATTACCTATATAGATAATACAGATTTAGTAAAGAGATAGGTCGTAAAGTTATACGTTTATACAATAGCTTAATTCATCCTATTAATAAAGATATTATTTTCTAGGACTTCGTAAACGATATAAATTATAGGATTATTTATATTACCGTCGCCTTCGGTATAGGATTAGATATACTTAATATCGATAGGGTAATCCAATTTGGATTGCCTAAGGTACTAAACCTTTCGGATTTCTAGTAGCGTTTTAGAAGAGCGATACGGAAAAAAGACGGCTAAGGATAAGTATATCTTTTCGCTCCTTTTTATCTATTCGATCATTTGGGCTCCGACAAGAAGCAGCTTAAACGGACGGCCTAGGCTTATACTTGTACTTAGCCGTATGTACCTCGTATACCTAGTCGGTTAATAAATTTTATAGCGAACTATAATAATAAGGATAAAAGAAGTAGTGGTAATAATAATAACGACGATAACGATACAGCTAATTACGTGGGCAAAGCGGACCTACTTGAAGTTAAACCTTAAAATAACAGTATGGAATTTTACTCTTTTTACGAATTTCAATATAAAATTAAGTTATTAAAATTAGAGGATAATAAAAAGAAAGTAATAGACCTAATTATTAAAGATTAGCTTAATATACGTTACTTTCGTTAAATAATATTTAATTATCTATAAAAGTTATATTACGACCCGGATTTAGAATATAAGCGATTTATTCCCTTCGGAAAATATTGTAATATATATAATCTACAATTTGGAAGAATCCCCTTAATATTATTTAGATTAGAATTAAAGGAAAAATAATTCAATAAGCTATTTTTTGGCAGTCTTATTGATATAACTACTATTTACCTATTAAAATAGTATAAAAAGTATATATAAGTATTGGTTCTTACTGAACTTCGAGTTTTTAAAATAGCTTTAGAAATGTTTATACCTCGTAAACTTTAAAATACGATGGTACGATTATTAGTAGATAGTAGAAGGAAACTATTAAAGCTTCTTTTTAATAATATAGTTAGATTGGATAAGAAATTCTTAGAGTTTAGAATTTAATGGTAGTAATATTATTAATATATTAAAAAATTAGTTAATTTTTATAAAGAATTTATTATTAAAATTTATAAGGAATAGGAAGTTTTTAAAGTAAGATTTGTTACTTCTACTTCTATTTTTATTATTATTAATTAGTAAAATAGTTTAGCTTCCGCCTCCGCTAGCCTATCTATCTTTTCTTCTTTTAATCCTTCGAGAGGTAATATAATTATACTTCCTTCTATAAAATTTAAAGATTGGCAAAAGTAAGTAATAGAGCGAATTATTATTACTATTGCTACCGCCGCTCAAATTAATAAAATTAACATTATTAATGTAGGAGAGGAGGAAGAAGTAGAGTAAGAAATAGCTCAACCTTTAATACTAGTAAAAGATGTCCTATTATACGTTTTATAAGTTATTCCTATTCCTATACTTATATTAGGAGTTCCCATACCTACGGCTATTCCTAAACCTCTACAGAAAAAGGCGTTAACTATTCGACTAACTTAACTAATTATTTTTATATAAACGTAAACGTAGGCTTCTAATTTTGGTACTCTAGTACTATATTTAACGTTTAATACGGGAGTTTAATAGTTAATGGAGGAGTTTACTCTTAGGAGATAAATTACTCTAATACTTTTAATTTCTTTCGAAGAATTACTTTAACAATACGAAACGTAGATAATAGTAGTACTATTCTTACTAATAGTTATTATTACTACTAGCGTTGCCTTACTAATATTTATTGCGGGTAGAAAGCGAACTAATAATATAAGAACCCTTATTATTAGCTTACTAATATATAAGAAGAAGTAAATAGATTAGATATAGTTGTTGTAATAATATAATAATAATATTTTAATTTCTATCTCCCATTGCTATATTATTAACTATAATACAAAAAAATAAATTGCTAAGACGGGACCTATATATTAAAACGGCCCTACATTTCCCGTCTTAGTAGCCGACTCTTATTTAGGAGTAAAATACCAATTAAAATATTATTAAATATACCCCTTTCTTCGAAATATTTATTATTACGTCTAATAATCTTCTTACACCTTGTAAATACTTTTAAATCGCTCTAATTATATTATATAATTCTCTTTCGTTACCCTTACTATTATTAGCCCTATAAGGGGTATTACAGGGACGTTCGTAGTATAGCGGTTTGCGTAGACGTATATAACTATTATTAGTATAAATAGCGTAGAGATTCTCTATTCGATTCCTATTTATAATTGCCGTTTTTATACTAATTTTAGCTTTTAATCTTTATTAATTCTAGTTCTTTAATTTTGACCGTTAGCTCTTGTCCGTTATTAGGGGAATTTGCTTATATAAATCCTATAGTGATAGAAGGGTAAGAAATTAGGTTTTAAGTAAGACGGGCTATCCTTTAGAATAAATTTAGAATATTTTACGCTCTAGAGACTTAAGGGCGGGTTTGCATTTAATTAAACCCTTTTTTTTTTTACTAACTTTTTATATTTATTATTATAAATACTATATGAATTTATTATAGCCTTTAAATATTATTTTTATCCTCAAATCTATAACCCTATAGGTTATTATTATTATCGAAGGTATATCCGCCCTCTTTACTATAATCTAATATACTATTTTAATTAGCAAAAAGGGCTATTCTAAATAAATACCTCTAATTAACAATATTAATTAGGATAGGAATAACCTTATTTTATTTATTAAATTTCTTAAGTAAATAATTTTAACCTAGGGCAAATAAATCTAATATATTAAATACCTTAGGATTTATTTCTTTAACCATTATCTTCTTCTTTATTATTCTATTACTATATAGCTTTAATATATATAAAACAATATTAGTAAAGGGGTTACTAATTATATAAATTCCTTTAGCGGTACATCCCTATTAGCATTTAATACTCCGTCGAATAGCGGCGAGTATATTCGAATTGAGAGCTAATTATAATAGTGTAGCCTTAATATTATACGTAGAATTCTTATTGTTTTTGATATTAATTGCAAATATAGTATTCTAATATTCGAGTATGATATTAATAGCCTTATACCAATTGTTAGCCGTAATATAACGAATTAGGCCGCTTTTTATAATGGCCTTTATTAAATCTTTATTGTAGACGCTTAGGTATAAAAACTATGCAAAATACAATATCTCTAGCCTATAATTTATTAATCTACTACCCTAGAAAAGAATGGGAAGTAATAGGATAATATCCTTAAAGAGGCTATAATCCCCTACTCGAACCGCTTTATAGGTAAGCAAGAGAAGCTCGACGACTTACATTAACCGATATTAGCTACAAAACTCGATATTAACTAATTCGTTATCGTTATTATCGTTATCGTTATCGTTATTATTATTATTATAATCATTATATTTACCGGTCTATCCTTTTCTCGTAAATACAGTATCCCAAATATCGCTCATCATTTCCGGGAGGTCGGTCGCTCCTACCTTCTCTTTATTAAACAATTTTTTTATTACTTTTTAAATACCGTCGATATTGAACTCGTCTTTTAACAACTCGCCCTTTTCAATAAGTTTATTAATAATAAAAGCAATAATACGGGTTTAATAGCCGTGCATTAAAACGGGTATAGTTAAATAATATTTAGCTTTATTCTTACTAATTTTCTATTATCGTTGGAAAAAGAAAATATCGGAAGATAATATCGCATTTAATTAATTAGGGTTTTTTCTATCGTCCTAGAAATTCTTAAAAATTATTTTAATAAAATTAGTTTCGATATAGAAAAATATTAGAATTAAAACTATTTATTTACGTTACTCCTACTTAATATTAAATTCTAATTCTTTGTATTGAATGCGGCGGATAAAAGACGTTGTTTTTTGATCCCTATAAATAAGGAATAAGCGATTAATAAGGATTTAACGATTAATATTAAATCGATTATTAAATAATTCTTTATAGATTTTATAAATATTGTCGAGTGTATTTTCGTCTTTATAAATAGTACTAATTTGAAGATATAGCGAATTTTTATATTTAATTCGTTTGAAAGTTAGTATAGGAGGTAAGTCTTTTAAGGATAGGTCTTCGTCTTTCCGGAAAAAAAGATGCTTAAGAATATATTTTGATAGCTATTTTGAGCCTTCGAAAATACTTTAACGTTTGGGAAGGAGGTGTTTAATAACTATTTCGAGTATAAATAATTGTATACGTCGGATAGATGATTGTTGGAGAGGACTGTATAATTCTAGGTAAATTACCAGGTAAGCCGTCGTAAAGTTGACTATTTCATTTTGCTTGCTACTAGCTATTTTGCGAATGGTATTCTTGAAATTAAAATTATTATATATAACAACGCTATTATTATTTAGAGCTGCCCGTTTAAGGTCTTCCTTAGCCTTCGCGGCCATCTCGTTGAATAGACGGTTAAATATAGTGTAGGAAGAAATAATACTAATACCGGATAATATTTAAATAGTTCGTTTAAGGGTACTACTAGAAAGAAGGTATAAATTAAGAATACGACGAATAAACGTACTAGTATTTTTAGTATAATTAACTATTATTATAGATATGATTATAATAATACGGCTACTATATATTTTATTGGTCGTAATCTTTTTAAGTATTTCGTTGGAAAACCGCTAGTTCTATATGATTTGTAATAATAAAGATATAAGGGTAGGGGTATAAACTTAGACTATTAACTATGTTTTTTTGAGAGTGTCTTTTATTTAAAAGGTATTATATAATTCCGAAATAATTATCCGGCCTTACTCTTTACTTCGCTTAATTTTTACTAGTTCGAATTCATTTAAGACCGGTTATTTAAGAAGAGCTTATAGCTCTTTACGTATAGTAATTATATAGTAATTAGGCCCATCGGGAATATCGCGCTTTATAAAAAGACCGGTAGATTAATATATAGCTTTTTAGATATTAGAATCTATTATAATCTTGGCAAAAGACGGTGCTCGGCAAGGGTTCTTTAACTATTAAAGAATGAACGACTTCAAACTATAATTCCTTAATCTAGCTACTACTCCTACGCTCGTATATACTAATTTGAAGCGATTCCATTCGACTAACGTAATTGCAATAATATTATAATTATTATTAATAGTAAAAATTGGATTATCTGCATCCGTATCCGTATCAACCGCTTAATTACCTAGACGAGGGGTAGCTGACTATTTATTACCTCTCGTAGATCCTCTACGGGGACGAGGGGTAGTTAAGCGAAGTCTACCTCTAGCTCCGCGAATTACTATCGTTAAACGAGGGATAGCCGAGCGAAGCCTACCCCTTTATCTACTAATATTTATCCTACGAGTACTTGGAGCTAGAGTTGGGGAATTTAGGTGCCTTTAAGGAATTTGGAAATTCGGGAAAGGAAGAGATAAAGTGGGAGTATTTAGATGTTGTTATCCTTATTATTTATATTTAGAATCGCTTGGAGGAGGAGTCGAGAGATTGTTGGAGGTGGGATTTCCCGCGTTACTAGGCAAATGGTTATCTATAATGAGTACTAAATTGAAGCGTTGATTTACGCGATAATAATGTAGTCAACGGATTGGTAGTACGATAAGATTTGATAGAGTTATGGCGATGTTGGTGATGTTAGTGTTGGGAAATTTGGGTATTATTTTATCGATTTTTAGGGAGGCCGTATCGGGAATTTAGACCTCTTGGGGCGTATATTAAAAATATTACCCAAAAAGGTAATTATGGCATTTTATCGATAAATTGAATTTGTGGGGTGTAATCTGGTCCGTGCGCGAACGCCCGAAAGAGGAGGTCTGAGCGCTGAGATAAGTCCCCTCGAGGTTACCATGTCAACGATCGATCTTGTCCAAGAAGGTCCACACGTTCCCGTCGTTCTTTTCGTAGAAGCTTCCAAAAGTGTTTCCACTTTGGACCCCGGACTTTACATTTATCTTATACCCTCCCTCTTCTTCCGTTCGTTACCTGTCATTCTAGGCATCACCTATTTTTTGTTTGTTTCCTTTCGTGTATTTCTCTCGGGGGGCAGATTAGGTCTCCTCTTTGTCCTCGTCAGCATCACCAGTGCATTTCCTTTGACCCCTCGGTCATGAACCCGTGACAACCTCAGTTCCGTTGCTCGCTTTCGAATGGGGAACCTTGACGACAACCGGCTCGACAACCCTTAACAATCCTAAAACCACGTCCTATCCTAGAGGCCCAAGACGAGCAGTCAAATACCAACCGATCCAAATCAACAACCTTGAGACTCCAACGACAACAACACTCGGACCGAACCGTCCCTCCAACCGCAAAAATGGGCTCTACAACTACCACAAACCCCCTCCCCTCAGCCTTCTCACCCTCTCTGACCCTCAGCCTCGCCCACCCCGACGAGCGTCCCAAAACATGGTCCCTCACCCACCCCATGTGGGGACCCGCCCTCTCACACTCCGAGTACCTCGCGCGTGAACACTTCATGACGACGCTCCCGCTCGCCAAAGACGGTGGTCTGACGCACTGGATCCTGACTGACAACACATCTTCCTCCTCCTCCTCCTCCTCTTCTTCTTCCGAAGACCAATCCCAAGACCAAACCCCCGAAAACCGTGACCGACCCATCCTCTCCTCCTGCGAAACCCTCCGCAAACACGCCGTCGCCGCCCGCTACGACCCCTCTTCCGACCGCGTCGTTCTAACCGAAGGCATCTCGCACGGCATCGGGTCCGTTTTTACGGATCCTCAGTATCGCGGCAAGGGGTACGCGAACAGGATGATGCAGGAGGTGGGGAAACGGTTGCGGACTTGGCAGGTTGTTGATAAGAAGGATCGTCCTGAGTCGCCTGCCCAAGAAAACGGGGATAAAAAGGAGGGGGGAAAAGAGCAAACAACCCTCTTCTCGGTCCTCTACTCCGACATAGGCAAATCCTTTTATGCCAAAAACGGGTGGAGGGCGTTTCCTTCGGGGCACGTCTCCTTCCGGCCTATTCCATCCCCCTCCACATCTTCCCCCTCCTCCCCCAAGTTCCCTCCCAACCTCTCCCCCATCAGCTATCACACGCTCCCCCCCCTCTCCGCCCTCGACACCACCCACCTCCTCACCCAAACCCTCCCCACTCTCGCCCGCTCCAACCCCCACAAGACCCACGTCGCCTTGCTCCCCGACTTGGACTGTCTCCTCTGGCATTTGTTGCGAGAAGATTTTATGACGCAACACATTTTCCACCGCACCCCTTCCGTTCGGGGGGCCATTTACAACCCCTCTCCTGACAGCTCTTCCAACGGCTCCGGCGACAGTGGCAAAGGAAAAGGGGAAGGAAAACGTGGGGTAGGAAAACGTGGGGTAGGAAAACGGGTCTGGGCAGTCTGGACCCGCTCCTACTATCGTGGGTTGGAGAGTGAGAGTATCGAGGGAAACCACATGCACATCCTCCGTTTCGTCATGGAAGGGGTAGAGGATCTGGGGGATGAGGAGTCCCTCAACAAAGTCACAGAAACAGAGGGGCAGGAGGAGTACCTGGTGGAAGCGTTCAGAGCGATTATGCAAGTGGCACAGCGGGAGGCGGCGGAGTGGAGGGTGGAGGATGTGCAGATGTGGAATCCGAGTCCGTTGGCGAGCCGGTTGATTGAAAAAAGCAAAATTGAGGGCGGGTTTGAGATGGTGGAGAGAGATATGGATAGCATTCCCAGCTTGATGTGGTATGGGGCTGAGGGTATGGAGGGGGGGAGGACGGAGGATGTGGAGTGGGTTGCTAATGAGAAGTATGGGTGGTGTTGAACTTGAGGATGGATTGTGGAGCGGGCGTTTTCTTCTATTTCCTTCCCCTTTTTTCCAAGTCGTTCTTTTTCCTTGGATATTCTCACCTCTTGCATACACACACACCATGTCATCAATACAACAAGTATTATCAACTAGGTATCGGCTACCGTATACCACTAGAGGTCTGATAGCGAAAGCACAGTTGGATATCATCAACAAAAACAGAACATCAGTCATCTCACATACAAACATCCGCACACTTCCGGATCCCTTCCTTCCGCCTCAACCCCCTGCCACGACAACACCGCAGCCAAACACCCAGACTCCTTTCACCAGTTTAAGGGGCCGGCACCTTGTTCGCGTCCCACCAGGGGAAGAACCTCTCTCCCTCGGACAACGTCTTGATCGTGCAAGCCGTATCCTCACAGCCCGTATACGGCTGGGTGTTACCCCACCACTCCACGCTCACTCTAGCCCACTGCACCGAGAACAACATCACGATACCACTGACCGCAATGCCCGCGCTGAAGGCGGCACTCAACACAAAGTTGTACTTGGACCAGAACGCCAAGTATCTGTTGCGCACATAGATCCAGCTCAACCACGCAATGGGAACCGCCGGCCAGCAGTAGCTCATGCTGTACGGCGCCCAGTTGAGTCCACCGTAGAACAGGGCCACGGGGTGGAACTGACGGATGAACTTGTTGCGCGGGAACTTGCGGATGACGAGCCAGAAGATGACGGGGATGCAGAGGCCGATGGGGAAGCCCAGCAGGAGCCACTTGTACTGGCCGTGGATACCAAACACCTTGACGGGACCAATGGTTCCCCACAAGACGGCGGCAGTGAAGAAGGTGTTGATGCCGGGGCAGAAGAAGCGCATGGGCGCGTTGGGCTGGCAAATGTTCTCAATGTTGACTTGGAAGTTGAGCACACCGGTGCAGATGAGGGTGGAAATGAGGGTGGCCACCATCTGGGCGGTGAAGGTGTGGCGGGGAGGAATCTTGATGTAGTGGGCGAGCTTGAGATCGTTGGCGAAGCTGATGGCATGCGCGCAGGTCACATAGCTGTTAAGAGTTAGCTTCGAAGCTGATGACAGGGTTAAAAACGGGAAGGCAGAGGAAAAGGACTGACCCGAAAGACTTGAAAAAGTTCATGGCCAAGGCGTTACCCTCAACCCAAGCACCACCGATAAACTCGGCCAACACGTTCAAGGTGACCTCGATACCCGTCATAGCCTTGATGATGCCAATAGGGATGACGAAAATGATGGCAAGGAACAGGCCGTAGGGAACGACACCAGCAGTGGTGTATGTGGGCCAGGCGGCAACACCAGCAAAGCCAAGGGCCATGGCAATGACGAGGCAGCCCAAATACCACAGTTCCGAAACTGTTGTGGGTTCTTGTCAGTAATCCTTTCTCGTCCTCTCCCCAGGAAATGGTCCTCACCTTCGGGGTAAACAGCCATCAGACGGTTATGCACATCCTTGTACCCAACATCCTCTTCCTCGATATTCTCTCCGGCAGCGTTTCTCTTGATCCAGCTCTTGGGCTTCACAGCCTTCCAGATGTTCTTGAAGCCAATGACGATCTCGGCCCGGTGGAAAAGAATGATATGGCTGATGGTGGCCGCATAGATGGCGAAGAAGGCGAAATACACAATCGTGTTGGCTGCTGAAAGATATGCGGCGCTATAATCCATGTACTTCGCCTCGTCGAACATGCCCTTCTCGTTAATGGCCCGCGAGACTTTGTACAGGTTACCGTAGTGGTCAAACACACGGTTGCTGTTGATTGGGAGATAGCCGGTATTCCAGACATTGGTGTACCAAATGCCCAGGATGATGAAGCCGAAGAACGCCATGCCGAAGGTCTTGTTGAAGGTGGTGAAAGCAGGCACCATCTGACTTGTGTTAGTGTGAGTCTTTGAAAGACAGGAATTACAAGGAGACTCACCAGGGGGTCAACGGCGTCGAAAAGCATAACGTTCCAGTCGAAGGTCGGGAAGGGGTTGAACATCTATGCACAAAATCAGCACCGAGACACCACGATGACATTCTTCATCACCAAAATGGAGGGGTACTCACGCCAGTGCCATTTTGGAATCCGGTGAGAATGTTGAGGTTCAAATTCTGTTCAATGTCAGTTAACTGACGATACACCGCAGGAGCAAATGGGTCCGTCTTACGTTGGGAGCAATCCATGTCATCCAGGAGAAGAATGTCAAGGCCTCAAAGAGATAGTTGGGGAACCAGAAGTACACGAACATGGCGCCGAAAGCCCACATGAAGAACTTGAAGCGCGACATATTGTACAGCCTCTTGAATGGACCAGGAACCGTATGGTTCTCCTCGTGGTGCAGAGCCGAGTTGAGGGCGATAGTGACCAGAGATGCAGGCCAGACACAGTAGGATGGGTAGACGATGAAGCGGCGAGTAATACCTATTTTCCTCTTTGTCAGTCACTCGAACCCCTTCACATCTCGCGGAGGGAAGGCTGTCACTCACCAGCAAGGCCATAGCCAATGAAGTTGGTGCTCAGCGCAATCAAAATCTGGTACGCAAAGCTGTTCGCATAAGGTTGGTTAAAGTATTGCGGCAGAACCTGGGTCCACACGATGTACTGCGTGTAGGGCAGCGACTTGGCCGTGTTTGCCATAATTGCGATCAGCATGTGTTCCTTCTTGCTGAACCGTCCCGGGTTGAGGTTGTGCTTGGTGCCAAACATGGTGAACTCGTAATAGGGCATCCATTTTTCCCAGGCTTTGCCGAGAGGGAATGCAAGGAGCTGAGCAACGTTGGATTCGAYCGAAATGCTGGGCTGGCGGACACTGAAGAGCTGTGATGATGGTCAGTCGTGAGAAGTGTGAGGAGTTTCGAAAAGAAAATGGGGGCCTACCTGGTTGACAAAGGCTAGAATGACAGAGAACAAGATGCCAATGGTCCACGAACGAATGGTTGAGCACGGCGTAGAAGGGTCGTCGGTGTTGTCGACAACGGCGCGCACTTCGGCGTAGGGACTGTTGCTCTGGATGAGAGCAGCTTCAATCTTCATCTCGGTGATGATCTCATGGTGCTTTTCCGGGTTCGCGAGGATGTTTTCTTCGTTGGCTGTGTTGTGGACGTGTCAGACCAACCGAGAGCAGAGGATGGCTTGGCTACGGACTACGCAAGGACGCACTCACCTAGGAATTCCTGGATCTTTTCAAGAACCACATGTGGAAAGTTGGGATCGCGTCCATGCATGCTGACGACATTCTTCATCAACTTGACAACCTCTTCGAGACTGAGGGTCTCAGCCGCAGCCTTCGCTTGGAGGAGGTCCTCTTCGGTAACATCGAGATGTCTGTACAGTCAGTCTCTGGTGTGGGTTCCACAGGAGATGAGTGAACTCGGCTTACCCTTCAATAACCTGTGCTTCCTCCGAGTCAATGCGGTCAAGGCCGATCTCATGAACGCCGCCGATCTTCTCATCATATTTCTCGGAAAGAGCAGGAGCTTGATCACTCCCAGCAGGAGTGATGTTCACTGCCTTCTCATCTTTAGTGGTCGCCATGACGTGCGTTCAACACGCCGATGAGGCTGTTGTACTGCTGAAAGATGTGGTATGGACGGATAGACAGGAGCAAGTCCTCAAGACAAGAAGGATGGCTGCATGTCACAGACGAGGGGGAAAAAGAGGTTGATATCTCCCTTTCTATACGTGGTATCACAGACCACTCGGGGAAGCACGCCACATGCCTCAACCTCACAACACCTACATGAAGCTGTACTCCTGTATGCTGCAACACTCCCGACTGGCTTATCTTGGCCTTGCCTCTCCACCAAAAAGGGTGTGAGTGCCCAGTGGTAATGACCTTCCCAGACAGGCGGGCCAAGAGAATGTGTGGACAAGATACTTCTGGATGAGGAAGATAACGTGAGCTATGGTAGCTGTTGAAACTTCCGGAGGAGGCATCCCATGCTTGTCAAACTCTTGCAGCAATTAGCCCGTCTGGGCGCTGCATCTTGGCTCACAGTGATGGACGCCCAGACGGCGAGAGAGGGCAAGACATTGGGTTAGACATGGTGGGGTGGCGGCTGGGAGGGCGGTTGTGAACATGGTTCTCGAACACACAAGGGTGATGATAAAGGAGGCGAGATGATTGTCAATGGCCTGCCAGATATTGGCTACCCATTGCCCGGATCGAAGTTTTTGGGGATTTTCTGACACGACGGAGGAGAAGCCGCGAGGAATGATGGAAGTGCAGTGCAAGATGACGGGAGAATGTGTTCAGTAGTATGCTCTGCGAACTCGGACGCATAAGCTCACAGAGCTGTGGGGAGGTCAAAGCTTCGACGGAGAGTACTCCGCGACCACAGACACTTCAGTCGTACATTCTTCGACCTCATTGCTCTTCAATCGTAACTTCCTCTTCTGGATCACCGCCAAGAGGTCGAGATCACTCGATAGTGAAGATGTTGGTGAAGCGGGGGAAAGAGCGTTAAAGGGCGCATGAGACCAACTTGGAGGCATCACATGAAGGGGAACGACATTTCAAGAGAAGCGCTCACAACCCAATGTCTAGTCCTCAGCAGAGAAGGTTCCGTTAGGTAGGTAGCTTAGTTCGATGGCCTAGACCAAAACCCCTGTTCAGGAGTGACGATGTCCGGACAAACGTTTTGGTGGTTCAGGAGGACATTGGCGTTTTTGGTACTACACTACCCTTGTCTTTGAGCTAAGGTCCGCACTTGCGTACCTAGGGTCCATTGTTCCTTCCTTTCCAGGGATCAAGGCGCCTGAGGAAGTCTGTGTAAGGTTTGGAAGGAACGACGTGAGTTTGTTGTCTCGTGAGGCAGGAATATCATTTCCAGATGATCCTTCCTTTGCAGACGCTGACTTCTGAACTTCCAGACCGCTTGAAGATCTCGATCAAGACCGAAGCTTTGCTCCTTTGTATTTCACTCCTTTTATTGCGTGATCGGCCAAGCAGTCATGGAAAGACAAGGTCATTTCTCGTGGATTTTGCCGCCATGCGAAACCGCCAGATATATGAAGGTACCACGACATATAGTTTAACTTCTCACCCTCGTTTATTCCGCGACATACACCCTGCAATTGCATGAGAGTACCCGAACCAAACAATAGCCCCGACATGGGGCGCTGTCCGCATTCCGAAGGAGACAAGAGAAAAATCCATGGAGCCATTGAAGCTTCGACATAGCCAAGACTGCATGCCATGGCGGATCATCACCTTGGAGTCTTGGACCTACCTAAACCAAAAATGCCCAGCTTTTGATGCCGACAACAAAGTGACCAAGACCTTCGTCCCAAAACTTCTATTTGAACTAGCTCGCATCACATCTTCTTCAGCGCATCCAGCCCCCAACAACAAAGACGATATCAGTGCTCAAACGGGGAGGAGGTTAAGGCCTGTTTTTCGTTGTTGGTGTCTCTCGGTCCCTTGGCGTACCTTGGCTTTTCTTGTGTTGATGTTGGTCATTGGATGCTAGTCGATGGTCGCGATAGCAACCAAGACTCTGGGGTTGCACGAGCTTGAACATTGGTCGGGCCGCCAAACCACAACGGCGCGCTCCCGTCTTAGCTGTTCATGCGTACCAAAGGCCCAGTATTATTTTCCCACGAGTGTTCCCCAGATTGAAGTACTAATTACCAGCTGCTGGCTCGCGTGGGAAGAGGTTGCTGAGTACAGTCATGGTCGGTCGCCAGGAGTATCAGCGAGTTCGTGGCTAGAACAAAGGACCAAAGCAGGGGTCGTTGGCCACAAATAGAGATAAGGTTCTGGGGAGACAGGGGGTTCGACTTACACGGGATGAAGCCACCAACGGTCGTGATAGGGGGATCGGATAACCAGGAGAAAAACAACCACTGCGCAACCTCGTACGCACCCTCTTTTTTCCACAATTGTAGCACAATGTGTTTTTTTCTAGTTGATCAACAGGTATCACAAAAAGCTGCAAATGCGGAGAAAGGCGAGAAATCGCACACCTTTCATGTTGCAATGCCGCCAAGAGTTGAGCTCATTAATCCTCATGGGGTTGCAGTCACGACAGAGTTAGGAAGGTGGTAAAGACCTCCTCCCACCCGGGCGACCGGTCATTCTCTCCACAACGGGTAAACCCGACCCAATGCGTCCCCAAATGCACATGTCAATATCCAACCCTGAGCACATGAGCACCTGCTTATCACACAATTAACCCTATCTCATCAGTCTTGAAGTATTCATTGCCAAGACGACATGACGACGCCTCAGCTTCACTTTTGACCTGCCATGTTGATCTATCGTCGCAGCGATATCGATTGATGCTGGTCATCAAGGTTCGAGCGAATCGCACCTCTTGCCAGAGTGTCGGGAGCTGTACGTACTGAAATAGCACATGCAATCCATTATGGGATGCGAAGCGCTTTTGTCGTCCCCATCGAATCCCAAATGCAAGTCGCCGTCACCAACAGAGAGATAATGCATTCGATAGCATCATAATCGGGCTGGAATCTCTACTACCCTCACCAACAGACTTCACTATTGGATCTAGATGCCAGCTGGGAGACCTCCGACGCAAAGCGCGCTGCCCTTTGATCACAACAGTCTTTGCCAACTGACTGCTTCTCCATTCACACAAGGCCACCATTTATCTCCTGTTGTGAAATCCCCAAGGAAATTCCATTGTCTCCGAGCGCGTTGGCAGCACCCAATACCAGTGCTCGGGAAAATACCAACCCGAAACTCATGACATCCATCTTCCTGCCTCGTCGGACCCCCTTAAACCCAACTGAAGCCAACTGATCTCACACCAGACATGACACCAACAAGTCACACTCACAGGAACCCACTGTGATTCAACACGGACGACCGCATTCATTGTAGGGAATGGCATCATATATCGCACCGTGACGTCCATCATGCTTCTTCCTCACTCCCTTCGATCTTCCACCATCTAAAAAGCTCTATCCTCATGTGGTATATGATTGGAAGCTAATGGCATTTGCATCTTGAATCTTGGTACCTTATCTTCCCTACTTGCTCAAGTGCTGACAGCGCTGACAGTCTTGATACGATTCTAATGACTGAAGGTGGGTAGTGACTGGAGATAGTCTTGAAATTTTGCTCGTGAAGGAAGTTCGCTGAGAGTATCCGTAAAGGAAACAGTTGGCGTTTCTTTTTCTCTTTCTTTCCTTCTTTTGTCTTTCCCATTTTTTGTTTCTTTTTCTTTTCATTTTCATTTTCTTGCCAATTTCTTTTTTTTCTTTTTCTTTTTCTTTTTTTTTCTTTCTTTTTTGCGCAATGGGCAGGAAAGAGCACGACGAGAGGCCTTACTTCCCATCTTCCTTCAACTGAATTCGGTATTCTTGGGATCATTGCCCCAAAATGAAGGGAGGGCTGTTAGTGGCAGGTGGTTTAATAGCCAGACATATCCTGCCGGAAGTAATGTGCGTGCGTACCTCTATATTTGTATGTATGTGTGTACCTTGAGGCTCGGTGGATGTTTTGGGATGACTTGCTGGTTAACTGGACAATTGACTGAGGTGTTTCTGGTGTCTAGGTAGTCTAGTGTAGATATCTCGTTCATTTGGAAGATATAACATGTTAACTGGTTCTTGGTCAAGTCGATGTTTACCAGGGGATTGGGGCTTCGTGGGGTGAGTCGTGAGGCGAGATGATCTTAGTATCATGGCCATATTGAAAATCTAGATAGTCTGTTGTTGAGGAGCATCTTTTGATGTTAGACGCACATGGTATTTGTCGGTCATCAAGAGCAAATACTCTCGAGCTTGAAGCATCATGACACAGCGTACTGCCTGGGCACCTGGATACCCAAGTGTTTCCAGTTTTGGAATCTGTCTACCTAGCTTAGTCTATGAATCCGTCTATATGATGGTGAGTGTCTCGACAGGAAAAGCTTGATCCCAAAGTTCCTCATAGATACACAGGCTATGTGGGGGAACTGTGGTGTCACGGTGCCTGTATTCTCCTCCATATTGAGAAATACGAAGCACGCCTAGTCGGGTGTACACACCCCCCGAAGCCTCTCTGAGGACGAGACAGCGGCATATCGGACGAACTGTGTTGAAGCCCACGATCAACACGACTACTGAGATGCAGTTATCGCCTTCCAGGAAGTCCTGCTCCAGTGCGTCCGGTTGATAATGGTATTCGAGGTCCTCCCAACCTACTCTACCTTCGGGTTCAAATTCCGTTGGCCAGTTGAGACTCACCCAATACGGGTCAAGATCCGTTGGGAAGCTGTCCCTCACCACGCAACAGGGACACATACCAATTGTGCCGTGGACTATCTTCCCTGTTACCTTGAGGAAGCCGGAAGATACTGCGCCGAACTTGGTCGATTCGTCAACGAGCTTTGCCTGACAGTCCAAGATCAAGAGATTTCGATCCCAACGAAAAGAAGATCCTGGGTATACAGAATGGCCGACAGGCTGGGCAATCGAGGCCCAAGACCACGTTGGGCCACAATATTCTGTCGGTCGCTTCTGTGGGTGGAACCGCGTTCCGCGACAATATTCTGTCGTTTGCTTCTGTGGGCGCCATCCCACTCCCCAAGTGAGAGTTGCCAACAGGTCGGATCGCCAGAATCCAGCGACGTATTCGTCCTTCAAGTATCTTGCAAAGGCCTCAGCCACGGCAGCGAAACCATTCAGGCGGTCTTAAGGATTTGTCAACCCTCGATTGGCGTAAGAGGACAACAATCCTTGCCACAAATCCATAGCGTCATGATGCCGCCGATTGTATATCGTTCCGGAGCTCTCCAATCTTTCTCCCATGTCCCAAGCGCGCTCATCCATTGGCCGATCGTGATCTCTCCCCCATCGATTAAAACTGAGATCCGATCCCGTATAAGGCTTGTATAATACGTCATGAAGGTCTCGACGTATCAACGTCTTAACGACTGACTTCCTCTTCAGCTTTATATTGCCATCATCACTGAACTTCACGGCATAATTCTTTTCTGGTTGCCAAGGCGGAGCTGGAGTTATACGTAAGCAATCGAACACTGTCCGCAATGCACCATAGCTAATAATGTGGGGGGACAGCAACTGTTCTTGGAACGCCCAGGCACGAGTGTCTAGAGGTTCTTGATAATGGGCACGGTGAATAGGGGCACTAGGAATTGTGGGTTCTGTCACGTGCTAAGTCGCTTTTAGTACCTTCTCCGCATAGGCCGCTTATAAAGCCCGCGAACGGCCGTTAATAGCCGTTATTTTAGTAAATTATATATACGCACTGGCCCATCCGTTATACCCGTCTCTAATATATTTTATACAGCCTGGAACTTAATATATATTCCTTATATATATTAGTAAAAAATAATAGTAAGAATTCCTTATATCCCGCTTATTTCTACTTTCTAAGCTTTCTAAATTAGGAAGAGTAATTTACCCGAATCCTATTTCGCCTTAATCTAGCGGCGGGGCCGGCAATAAAGGAACTACTATCCTATATTAAATTAATATAAGTTTAATATATATATAATAAAATATACCTAACTTACTATCTAACGAAAAGTAGGGTCCGACTTATATATAACGAATTCTCGTTCTAACGATTCTATAATATTTTCGTCGAAATCCGATAATTTAAAGCTACTATCCTATACTAAATTAATATAAATTTAATATATATACAATAGAATATATCTAATTTATTCCCTAATACAAAAGAAAGGCCGGGGGGGTACGCGGAAACAATAAGTCGAATCCTAAATTATCCGGCCTAGGCTCTATATACTCCAGGATATTTTCAAAAGAATTAATACAAATTAAATACTCTTTAATAATTAAACTATCCTCCCCTTTAATAAAATATATATTATATTCAACTCCATCCTTCGTATTCCATTTATAGATCCGGAATAAATTATCCCCCTTATAAAATTTTAACTTATAATTACAAAGGCCTATAATAAAATCGGAAATAATTATAAGGAAATTAGGTTAAATATATAATTAATATATATAATATATCTATATTCTCTATTAAATAATATAATTACTTATATTACGTTACTAAAGAATATTTAGTTAGCCTACTATTAATTATAAATCCTAATCGAATTAAAGGTATATTAATAAACAATTTCCCGCTAAAATAATAATTTATTCGCTTAGGATATAAGGGTATTATACGTCGGACTACCTATTATTAATATATATAGTATATATAAATAGAACCAATATAATAAATATACTAAATAGTAGAAGTCGTCGCTATAAATATCTATAAAGGTATTATCGGCAATCCTAAACTATTAAATTAAATAAGCCTAATTAATAGAAATATACGTATATTTACACTATTCGCTTACAAATATTAGTAATAGCGTTTATTAATATCGCCTTATCTTTTAATAAATTTGTAAAGTAGGTATAACGCTACCGCCGGGATAAAATATAGTTAAAGAATATATTTAATATAATTAGATTAATTCTATATATATATATTAAATATAAGGTTAGGTAATTACCTTCTTATAGCGTTTCTCTCTTCCCGGGTTAAATTACCTATAAAAGAATCGGTATCGATATTAAGATACTTCGTTGTAAAATATTTATTACGTAATATTTAAATTGTAAAAATGTAATTATATTTTCGATTACTTATAATTTCGACTTTATAATTAATAATTTAATTTAATATAAGTATTTATTTATATAATAAGAAGTATAACTTATATTCTAATATTATATTTAAACGCGGTAATTATATATTTAAACGGTATCGGGCTATAGAAATACCTATATTCCGAATACGGGTTTCTTACATCGAAGGTTATTTTAATTAGAATTTGGGCTTTATCTAGCCGAACTACCTATTTTAATTCTAAATCTATATTAACTATCTTATTCAAATTCAATATATATTTAGCATATTAAAAAATCTTTATATAATAATTAAATTTGAATTTACTCTAACGTTATAATATTATATAGTAAATTTAGAAGGTATAAAAAGGAATTAATAAAGTGTACGAAGGCTGCTCTTATATCTAAATATAATAGATATAAAATAGAAAAAAAGAGTAAGTATAAATCTTTTATTAATATTAATTATAGTATAAAACGCGAAATTGATATATACTATATATATTATATATATAGCGAACTTACTAAACCTTAATACTTTAATTAATTAGAAGAAGAAAAAAGAAGAGAGAAGGAAATTTTTTATAAAAAAGAGTATACGTTTTAAACCGTTTATAATATTAGCCTCGTCCGAACTTTTAAATTATTTACTTATCGACCCCTCTAAGCGGTTATATATCGTTTTATCAATATTAAATTGTATTTTTTATTTTAATTTTTAATAGTCTAGCCGTTTAATATCTCGAAGTATTAATATCCCTACTTATATTCTATTTGGAAATTCTTCCTTATTCATCTTTTAATATTATTTTACTTTATAAGTATAAACTTTATTTTAAATTAATATTTATTTATTCCTCTTAATTAATATTATTTAATAACGATAGGTAATTATATAATATAAATTTCTTTTAGTTAAATCCGGATTTACGTAGTTTCGAAGAATTTGTCGGCCCTAATAATATAATCCTCTACGAAGAGAACCTAGGCGATTAAGGATACTACTATAATATATATATTTAATATACAATTTAATATAATATCTATATATATATTTACTTATATATAAACCCAATCCCCTACAATAATATTAGATAGTTGCCTCCGAATAAATTTCATTAAATTTTGGATTCGTTAATTAATAAGTAATTAATAAAATTTAAGGATAATAAACGGAAAGGGACGCCGGTATCCCTATTTAAAATTATAAGTACCTAATATATATTATATATAATATATATATAATAGATTTCGATTATAAAACTAATAGTTATAGTTTCTACGGTTACTATAGCGGATAACGTATATCCGCCTAACCCGGCCGTTTAAATCTCTATAGTAAACGACTTTATATAAATATTTTTACTATATTTGTATATATAATTATATATTTTTATTAATAGAAGTATCTTAATTATTATATTAGTAAGGATATATCCTATATATATAGTTTTACTACTTCTTTTTAACGCGAAGTATATTTATTACTTAGGTGGTCATTTATTAAATATATAATAATATAGATTATTTAGCTTCGTAAATATTTTCGTAATAATTATCCTAATATAAATAAATTTATTCGCCCCTTTCTAATTAATTAATATATATTTATATATAATAATCTTTAATTATATTTGTACTAAACCCTCTTCCCCCTCTTTCGAACGTATTATAGGAGAGGCGTAAATTCCTAAATTTAATTATAATATTTAAATATTAAAAGCTCTTTAGAATATTAAAGCGCTAGGTTTTATTTTATAGCTAGAGATACGCCTAATTTTTAAACGAACCTAAATAAGTATTATAAATTTTATATATATAATTTATATATAATAAAAATATTATTAATATTATATAATTATATTAATACCAATTCCTAATTCTAATTCTTCGTAGAATAGTTGGAGGAAATTACGTAAGTAGAACTACGCTATATTTAATATTTTCTATAAAAGTAGAACTAATATATTCCAATTTTAATCGTACGTCCTTAGCGTTTATAAATACTTAGGGAACTAAGTTCTACTAAATATATAATATTCCTCTCCCCTATATCCCAAATATATATTAATAATATTAGGCTTTACCCGAAGAATTATTAGGCAATAGTACAATCCCGCTATTCCCTATTTTCAAAGGTCGGTAATTCGTTTAGGATAGGCCTAAGACCCGACCCCCTATAGTAAGAAATTTATTTATTTTAATTATTTCGATAATATAATTAATATTAGAATTAGGAAGCGGACTTAGCTAAATTCTATAAATTAGCTTTAGCTAAAGTAAATTTTGAATACTTTTCTCCTTATAATTAATAAATACTAATAATTTTAAGCATTTCGTTTCTCTTCGAAGTATAAATATAGTAACACTTAATTACTATATATATATATAATATATAAGAAGCGAACAAATCTTTTTATTAGCGGACGGGAATTTGGATAGGTTTTTTAAACGTACTAGGGCCAGATATTTGGACGATATTAGCAATAATAATAATATATTATAATTAACGGGTTAATATAGTAAAATATTAATAGCCGTAGAGGGAGTTAATATTTAGAAGGATTTTAGGACCAATATTAGGAAAGGATTTATAAATATTATTTATATAAATATTTTCCAACCCGGGTCTAAGTTTCTTCCTAATATTATTAGTTCTATATAAGTCTATAATATAATAAAGGTACTTTCCTCTCTTTAATAACTATTTTATTTTCGATTATATAAACGGCTATATTTATATAATAACTATATATAGTAGAAATAAAAGAAGGAGTTAAAAGATAAGGTACCGCCGTTAGAATAAATAAAGAAAAATAACCCTAATAATACTAGTAATAAAATATTTAAAGGTATTTATATTTTAATTAATATTTTAATTAATATACTACCTTTTTATAAATACTATATATTATTCCGTTCGTCTTTAAACGCTCTATTTAATTATATTACTCAAATATTTATAATTTATTAACTAATCAATCGATATTACCTAATAACTATAAATAGAAACCGAAATTCTATTATTCCTTCCTTTATTATAATACTTTAAATTCTTCTTCCCTATAGAAATTAAACCTATTCATAGGAATATACGCCTTACTAAATAATAACGGGAACGAATCCGTATTAGAACGTTACAAAGAATTACCCCGTAAATTTAAACCTACTATATCTATATTATTATATATACTTATTATATATACTTACCCAATTTATAAACTTAAGCCCGCCGTAAATCTATTATCGTCATATATATAATTTATATATATTTACCTAACTTATAAACTTAGGCCCGCCGCAAATTTATTATTATTATATATATAATTTATATATATCTACCCAATTTATAAATTTAAGCCCGCTACAATACACTCCCGTTTCCGATATTTCTAATCCTAGTACGCGTCCTATATATCAATTTAACGCTCTTAATATTACTTTAAACTATATTTTTAACTCTTATAATACAAATTATACTAATTATCGTAGGGTTTATTAGGATAAAAGTCTTTCTTAAATAAATATTTATCGCTAATAGCTATAAAATTAAATAATATTTAATTAATTATAATTTTAAACCTAATCTCGTAAAAGTCCCTTAATAAATTGCGGTTAGATTTAATATTAGAGTATTCTATAGAATAATTGCGGTTAGATTTAATATTAAGATCGGAATAATTTTTAGCCTCTTTATTTAAATCCTCCGAATTTAAAATAATAATTGGGTTATTATATATCTCCGATATATTAAGTTCGGTTGCGGGCGTATATAATCGTTTAATACTATATTTTAGATTCGGAAAAGGAATAGCTTTTTTCTTACTTAGGGTTAATATAAGAGGTATAGATTTTATATTTTTAATCTTTATTATATAGGAGGTAAATTATATATTGGAGGGGATTTTATTATTATTAATAGTATTATTATACTCATTATCTTCGTTATTATTAATAGTAATAAAATCGATTATCGTATCTTCCCTTTCTATAGACGGCTATAAGGTATTTAATATATATCTAATATATATTATAGTAGTAATCGATAATATATTCAATAATTCTAATTTAAGTAGCTTCGAAAAGGGAAATATACTACTATATCCGGTTCTTTTTATTTTAAAGATCCGTTTAGGGTTATTAAGTAAATTGAAATTTTCTATATATGCTTAATATTAGGAATTTTGGCCCCCGTTATCGATTATATCCGAAAAAATTATATTAACTTCCTTTTTTTTCCCTTTTACTAACAGTTATAAAATATTCAATATATATCCCTTATATATCAAAATAGTAATTAACTATATATTAAGTACCTTCTCTTTATTAATTTAAAATACTTAAAATACCGGCTACTACCTATAATTAGCCTACCCGCTAATCTACCTCCCCGGTATTAAATTAATAGGACTATAATAATCTTCCTTTTTTTTAGTAAAAAGTTGGCGTTGAAGGGGTTAACCTTCGTCGCCTATATTAGAAATTTTAAAAATCTCTTTTTCTTTTCCCTTCCTAAACGGTTAATTCTAAGATAATTAGCCTTCGTTATTTATATTAAAAAGTTTTACAATTTCCCTTTCCTTTCCCTTCTTAGACGGTAATTAAGCCCTTAATATATATTTACTATATATAAGTATTATAATCGACGGCCTATTTATATTTAAAGTAAACGGTAATATTTTATCCCTTTAAACCCTACGAATACCTAGAATTAGAAAAGAAGGAAGTAATTTATTTCGGAGGTCCGGTAAAATATTAGAATACCTAATTCGAGATAGCGTACTATATAATATATATAAAGTATATATAATTATTAAATTCGTATTAAAAGTAGGCAATTTATTACCGTATATATTATAAATATTTACAATTATTAACGACCATAGATTTCTAGGGTTAAATTAAGTGCTATTCGGGTTCTATCGAATATAGCTTTAAAATTACTTCCAATTATAAAATTCTTTAAATTTAAAACTCTCCTTTAACCTTTACTTCCGAGAAGAGGGCAATATATATATATTACCTATATAAATCTGCCCGATTCTAAATCCTCGGAATTTTAAGAATATATATTAATGGAATCTATAAAAAGAATATTAATATATATTAACCGATATTTAATAATAATGTACTTACTCTAATATTATATAAAATAGAATTAAGTTTCTACTAATAGCGTTATTTTCTTCGAAGTAGGAAAATTCTATTATATTAATATTTAATAAAGTCTAATTCTAATAAAACTTTTTCACCTTAGATTCTACTTTGCAAAGGCCCGAAATTATCTATATACAATCCCGTTTATTCTTAAATTATAATACTAACTCTAAATATATTATATATATATAGTTAATCTGAATTTAGTACTCCAATTTATTCGGCGCATCCTATATAATATAGATTTTATAAATTATATCGTTTAATTTAAGATACTTCTTACGGAAGTTCTTATTAATATATACTTTATAAAAAATAAGGATATATTATAAGTACTCCTACCAATCGAAATAGTAAATTTCGGAATATTCTTTTTAAAAGTATTAACCGAAACTTAATAGAATTAATATTAGTATTTTAAAAAGGGAATTATATAGAAAACGTATTAGTAACTTACTTAGAATCTATATTAGCAAAAATATATTAGATAGTTCGTAGAGTACTATAAATATAGTACTACTTAATTAAATAACCGGTAATTTCTATAAAGGTATTAAAAATTATTTTAAATAATAATTTATACCCTCAGGTTGAATCTAAGGTAGTAAAAATATAAATATAAAATTTAATCCCTATAAAAATATTAATATTTATATATATATATTAAATATATATAGATAGAATAAACTATTTATATTCCCTATCCTCTATCCACCCAATAATAGAAAAGAAGTTAATTAATCCCTTAACTATTTTAAAAAATAAATTAATTTCTAAAAAACTTTAATCGAAAAAATACTCGGCTTACTCTTATAAATAGCAAACGATTATAAAATCGTCAAGGTTATTAGCCACTATTATAAATATTCGAATAACCTTACGGATAAACTACTCTTATATCTACTTAAAATAAATATCTATTTTATATTCCCGCTCAACGCCTATAAAATTATTAGTTTTTAGACAAATAGTATTAGTAAAATATATATATATTTATTGATTAGATAGTAATTAAAGGAATATTATAATATATGTTCGTATCGAATAACTATCTTAACCTTATCCTATATTTAGAACCAAAATTATAACCTAGACTACAAATTAATTAACTTTTATTTTATAGCGATTTTTTAGAATTCCGGATATATAATAAAACGCTCTATAAATAGGAAAAGGTAAGTATATATTCAATATATAAAAAAGAAGGAAAATAAGTAGGGGGGTATTATATTAGGGGTTAGCGTATTTATATTTTAAAATTCCCGGATAGCACTTCGGATATTATCTATTATATTTTCTATAGCCCTAAAGGGAAGAGGAGGGTAGTATAAATACTACCCTCGACTAATAATAAAAAAGAATAAATGCCGACTAATATCCTACGGAATAAAGATATTATATTTTACTTCGTATAAAATATATTAATATTTAGGCGTTATTATAGTATTATACGGGCTACCTATTAATATATTAGTTTATACTCTATATATATTTATAAACCGGTTCGAACTTACTATATAGCTTCCTATTCTATTTAATATAATTAATCTATTAATATATAAGAAGCGCGGGTTTAATACTTCTTTCGTAAAAAGATTATAGGTAATAAATATCTAATTTTTGAAAATTAAGATTAATATTAATTGTATAATACTATTCCCCCCCCGTAGACTTCTTAGGGTAACCTATTAATTATATATACTACCGAAATTAGTATAAATAATATATATATACGAATCATCCTTTTATTTATTAAATACCTATTACAGATAAATATTCGTAGTTGTCCTCCGTAGCAAATAGTTTATTATTCTAAATTAATATACCTACTATAATTACAATTAGTATAATCGTTCTATTTTTTAATAAATGTAACGTAGTACGCCTCTATTATTCTACGTAAGCGCTTTTATAAATTATTTATATTAACCCGCGATAATATAAGTTACGGCCGTAAGAAAAACCGTCTAATATCAATTATTTTTAAGTAATTAAACAATCGATTTTAAATTGTTAATTCGGGGTCAGGATATGCATATATATTAATATTACTATAATTATTACTTACTTTCTAAACTTTATTATACTACCCGTTATAGTTATAGTTAATATTAATATATAATTAATATATAATAAAATATAGTAATTTAATAACTTATATTAGAAATTTTAATATAGTTTCTTTAATTTAATAATAAGCTTTACTATTATTAGCTTTACTAAGACCGAAGGTAATTACGCTTCGAATCCTCTTTATTATTTCTTCGGCACCCTATTTATTAATTTTGCCGTTGCGGTTTCTATATTAGTTTTATTAAATATATTAATTAATATAATATATAAAATTTAAAATATTACGCTTAAATATCTATAGATACGCTAGGAGCATTTAATAATCCTTAACTTTAATTACCCTAATATTATAAGAATTATTATTATTAATAATAAGCTCCTCGTTAACTATTTGTATTTACTATATTATTAATATATAATATATATATATATATTTGTAAATAAAGTATATTATATACCGATTAGAAACCTATATTTAATAATTACTCCCTTATATAAAACGGTAGGTTATTAATATTATTATCCGAATTATTAATAGAAATAAAGTTAGTATTTGTATTGCGGGCATTAGAATTAGGGGTTAAATATTTAGAAGAAATTAGAGAAGAAAAAGACAATAAAGGAATTGTTTATATAGAGAATAAATTGTGTCTATACGAAGTACTACGATTAGGAGATTGCTACCAATTTATTATATATAGAATATAAGTTCGGGAGTTGGCCGTTCGGGAATAAACGGAAAATAGTTAGGATATAAAAGGTATTAGATATAAAATAGGATTTAAGAAAGTATGAAAGATATTATATAATATAGAATAAAAAAGGAAGAGGAGGGACGCAGAATATTAATATATTAATATAAAAGGCTTTATAAATTTAAATTAATCTTCCTAAACGACCGGTATCTTACTAAAAGGGGAATTCGAAAGGATAGAATTAAAATTTATAGAAGGTTAGAAATTATTATCGTTTAATTATATTATTTATATATTTAAAAAGTATTTATCTATCTCTAATTTAATATATAATGGAGTCTAATAATATTTAAGGAATTAGATATAAAAAAAAAAAAGAAAAAGAAAAAAAAAAGAGATATAAATTTATTCATTTATAAAATACATTAAATAAAATTAATTATTTAAATAGTATGAATTTTAATATTATATACTATATATATACTAGTTTAGTATATAATAGAGTCTAATAATATTTAAGGAATTGAATATAAGAAAAAAAGAAAAGAAAGAAAAAAACGAAGTGGTATAAATTCACTCGTTTATAAAATACATTAAATAGGATCAATTATTTGAATAATATAAATTCCAATACTATATATTATATATATACTAGTTCAATATATAACGGAGCCTAATAATATTTAGGGAATTGAATATAAGAAAAAAAGAAAAGAAAGAAAAAACGAAGTAGTAAAAGTTCACTCGTTTATAAAATACGCTAAATAAAGTTAGCTATTTAGATAGTATAAATTCTAATACTATATATTATATATATACTAGTTCAATATATAACGGAGCCTAATAATATTTAAGGAATTAAATATAAGAAAAAAAGAAAAGAAAGAAAAAAACGAAAGAGGTATAAATTTATTCGTTTGTAAAATACATTAAATAGGATTAGCTATTTAAATAGTATAAATTCCAATACTATATATTATATATATATTATTACCCTATTAATAAAACATTATATATTTACAACTTAGGAGGCAAAGCGAACCGAATATTCTATAATAATTAAATTTAATTTAGATATTAAATAATTCATTCGGAGTAAATTGAAGTTCGGGTTTTAAATTCTTTTCTAGAGACTTTTTATCGAATTTTATATAAAAAATATATATAAATACTTAATTTATAAAACGCTATATTTTTACAATATAAAATAAGGGGAAAATATTTTATTATAATTAAATTCGAAGGGATAATAAGTAGTTTAACTTCGATTCTCCTAGCTAGTACCTATATATTACTTTATTATCCCCTTATAATAAAAGAGGTACTAGGATTTATAAATTTAATACGGGTAACCGGGAGTACTTTATAAATATTATATATAATATTTAAAAACGGTTATAAAAAATAATATAAGAGGAAGAATTAGAAATTAAAGGCTCGCCCTATAAGCGCGCCTCTTATACGAAACTTCCTTATCTTATTAGAGGATCTATTCTAATTTGCCTACCGGATTAATACGCCTAATAAACGTACAATCTAATCGGCAGCCTCCATAATAGTTAAGTAGGCGGGTTAATTATATATACGTAACTAATTACCCTATAGCCCTATTTAATTTATATATATAAATATATATATCTAATATTAAAATTACTCTCTCTTTACCTCCTTTAGCATTCTTATTATATCGATTAATTTATATTACTACTTCTCTATACGTAGTATTTCTACGTATTTTTATTTATCAAATAATTTCGTACTTCTCATTTTTATATAATAAATATATATAAATACTACTATTAGTAAATAAAATAATTATAATAACCCATCCCTATATCGACCTATATCGATATTATTTATTTACTTACTAAAATAATTAACGTTAAAATAGAAATAGCCGAACTTATAATTATTAATACCGAAGGGGGGCTATCCGTTATTAGTAAATTAAATACCGACTTTAATAATAAATAATTATTTATTATTTTCGAAACTTTTAGGATGGAATTGGATAAGTTTAAAATTAAACTCTTTAATAAGACGATTTAAATTATTAAAAAGTAATTAAATTCGGAAGGGGTTTTAGATTCGCTTAAATATATAGTAAATAAGGCTATTAAAAAGAAGATTAAAAAAGATTATATAGGTATAATAAAGGACGAGATATAAGAATCTTTAAATATGGTTATTGAGAATAAAATGAGAACCTCTATTGGGACTGCTATAAAACTCTATCGGGACTGTAGGTGAAATTTTGAAATTTTAAAGTAAAGTACTAAGGAAAAGGGTTCAAATCTTATACTTTAAAAAGTAATTTTTCTTATTTTTTTACGGGTTGACTAATAACAAAATCATTACTGTAGGCTTATTCCAAGACCCACTTTTAAAAGAAGCAAATTATTTCTTAAAGTCTTTAACTTTTTAATAGAAGCTTCTAACATCGTATTAAAGTACAAGGTTATAAAGGTCGTAGAAATAAAAAAGGGGTATTGAACAATAGAGAAGAAAATAACAAAAATTCCTAGCTAAGTTACACATCTGTAATCTGAAATCCCCTTAATAAACTAAAGGATTAAGTTTTTTCTACAGTCCCGATAGAGTTTTATAGCAGTCCCGATAGAGTTTCTCAATAAAATTATCAATTGTATTATATAGAATATTAAAGAGTAAATAAAAAAAATTAAAGATGAATTTAAAGAGGCGATAAAGAAAACGTTACAATTTAAAGTTTAGAAATATATAGTATTTGAGTCAGTAAAATTAAAATAGGTTTTATAGGTTAATATAAAGGAGGACGAATAGGATATAAATAAATAGGAGAGGGCCGCGAAGAAGTAGAAATTCGTCGACAAAGGAAACCCGAATATTTAAATCTTTAATAAAGTAGCGGAACGTATATAAAATAGAGAGAGAAAGATTATAGTTAATAGAAATTATTTCCGGAAAATTGTAAACAATCGCTATATTTTTAAGGGGGTTAATAGAAATTTAGTAGTATAGGTTACAATCCTAGACGATATTCGTAATAGTATTTAAACGAAAGTGTATTTAGATACTTATAGCGAGTAGCGATACTAATTTACCTTTATATAATATATATATATATTAGCGAAATAATTTCTAAGAATTTTGAAATACTTTTATATAATATATATATATGGTTAGTTCTACTATTAAAATACTAGCGAAAATTAGGCCCTATTTCTAAGTATCTTAAGGATTCTCACTTTTTTTTATATAAAATATATATATAGTACTTCTATTAATAAAACGCTCCTATAAATTATTTCGATTTCCTTTATTTTTTACAAATTCCTATATAATATATATATATAAGTATATTTATTAGTAAAATTGTAACGCTATTTAGCTTTAGGTAACGGATAGCTTATTATAATAAACCCGCTTTATATAGGAAGAAGCGGTAGTATATAAAATATATATAGAATATATATAGATAGGTTCGATATCCGAACGAAAGAAGAAGAATAAGAAATAAATAATAAAGAGGAGGAATAATATTATATATTATTATAGCCTAAATTATTCAATATTATAAATCAAACTATATAGGGTAAAAATATAAGTCTTCAGTATTATATATTCGGATTCCCTAATCCGTAGATAAACAGCCAAATAAGGATAGTTATATTTAGTACCCTCTAATATACCCCCTTATATATTATACACAGTATACCCCACATATATTAAATATAACGGTTTTAAATATAAATATAATAGTAGGGAGAGTCTAAATTTAGTAGAGTTTTTACGCAAATTTATAGAGAAGGGTGCAATTTATTTATCGTAATTTCTATATTTAAATAAACCGTATATAATACAACCGGGCAAACTATTTGCCTACATCCTATAAATTTACTAACCCGCTAGCCACTTATTATTATAATTATATACCTAATATATATATATTAAATTAGAATTATACTAATATTATTAAAAAAGCGAAGCCGAACTAATAATAATCCGGAGTTATAAATAACCTCTAAATTTATCTAAACGAACGAATTAATATAATAATACCTAGTCCTATAAGGGTATCCTATAGATCCGTTCCCGTACTTTTACCAATTAAAAAGGTAATTCGCCAAAGTAAATAAGAAGTAAATACTATAGCCCGATAATAAATATTTTTTATAATAAATATAAAAATAAGTAGAATATATATTAATTTAGGGATTATAAACCCAAATTATAAGAGGAGAGAGTATTCGATATTTACTAATAGTAATTATATTAAATTTAAGTAATATTTAAATATTAAAAATATTATAAATAAAAAGTAAAGGAAAAGAATCTCTATATTATTAAACGAAGGACGAAAAAATCGAAGCGTCCTAAATTAATACTTTTAAACGAATTATATTACTTATTGCGCCGTAGCGGACCTATATACAGCTCCTTATCCTATAAATTAGAATACTCATATTTCTTTTAATTGTATATTAAATACGACTTTATTAAGGCTACCTTACATAATACGTATATAAATAATTAATTTGAGCGTAGACTATATAGATATTAAGTAGCTTCGATATTATATTTAAACTTAAACCAACAATAACGCTTTCCGAACAAAAAAAAAGCAAATAGCTAACTATTTATTATCAAACGTATTATATAAATAGTAGGCGAATAATATAAATACAGATATATATAAAATATATACTAGATTTGAATACTCGAAGTAGCAACCTAACTGGCCTAAATACTTTAATAAACCGCTTTAAATAACCAAAAATCTATATATTTAATATATAAGTAAGAAAATTAGCGAGAAGAATCTAAGTAATATGTCACAGGGTTAGCCTACCTATAACCTGCCTAGCGCTGAGCACTACTATTACGATGTACCAGAGTGCCTCGGCATAGTTTAGAGCTATGCCGTCCGGTCACGTACGTAAATACGTAACTTCGGGCTAGCTCTAGGGCTTTCGCCTATATAGCCAGCCCTCTACGTATACTTCTTTTCCCTTCCTCCGTATAATAATATATATTTTACCCTACCCCTAATTATGCCTCTGCCCTGTAATAGTTTATTATACCTCTTTAATACTACGCGCGCAAATAGGATTTTAAAATTCGGCTTATTATCGAAGTACGAGCGTAGGCTTTATCTTTCTTTCAATTAAATAAAAATTTATATTTTTATAAATACTATAAAGAAACTTCAATCCGCTTATTTAAAGACGGGGTTTACTCGCAATACCCGTAATTCTTATTAATTAACTTAATAAGCGATATCGAACTCCTAGAGGTATTAATATTTAATATTACCCTTATAAATAACCTTATTGTAGCTATTGCCGTTAATTCCCTTTAAATTACCGACCTATATAATATTAACCTCTATAAAACCTTTTAAATAGCTTTTATTACTTTTAATAGCCTTCTTACTTCTATAAAGGAGGAATAATATATTATTAATCTTTCTACTAATACTATTTTCTATAATACCTCTCTCTCTTTCGGCCGCTTATTTAATATCGATTTTATTACTACCTTCGCCTAATTCTAATTTACTTAAGAGGAATTCTAATTTCTCTACGAAGTATATACTTAATTTAAGGCTAAAAATATTCGCCTCCTAAATAATAGCATTCTCTTTAAAGAAAAATATTCCGTCTTTAAGAAGACCTACGCTAATACTAATTAATATATTAGCGACCTCGGATTAAATAATAAAACCCTCCAATAAGCCTTCGATTCCGCTACTAAGACCGCCAAATCCCTATAGAAGAAATTTAAATATACTAATTCCGTAGCCTTTATTCCTAAGAATATTATAATATCCGCTTCTATCGTTAATAATCTTACGGACCGTTCCTCCCGCACTTATATTAAACCTTTCGATAGCAAGGGCGAAAATCCTTTAAAGAAGGCTAAAAAATACTATACCTAGCATATAAAAATCACCCTTACTTAATTAGACAACCCTTTATTCTTCTTTAATAAACGTAAAAAATTTTTATTTATTACTAAATCCTTCGAAGGCGCCCCTTTCTCCGCCTACGAAACGGCCCTATTCTATATCGTCGATTTCGATTTAAATAAAGAAAAATAGAAATAGAAGATTATTAGCGCCTTTATTAAGGAGGAATTTAATATTAAATATAATAATAATAATTTAACTACCTTCGCCCGCCGTAAATTAGACGACTTCGCTATAGGTAAAAATATATATTAATCCGATTTTAAAAACTAATAAACCTAGATTATCGACCGCTATAATTTCAACAATACTATAAAGGTCTACTTCCTTAAAAATAAAGTTAATAATAAAATTCGCGCCGCTCTTACTATATAAATTCCCTAGCCCTCGGGCTCGGATTATTCCAAATAACTTACCCTAGTCCGTACCTTCGCTTAATAATTTAAAAATAATACCTACCGTTCCAAAATTAATAATCCTTTCTATAAACTTTATAACCCTACCTCTAATATAGCCTCCTCTTCTATAATTATCTATATTACAACTAACTATAATAGCGATATTATAGATTTTAATAAATTATCCGCTATTAATATTATAGTCCATACTATAATCCTTCAAAACGTTTTTAACTTCCGTATAAAATCTAGCGCTTATACCTATTATAAGCGCCCCAACTACTATTCCTCCGCTTACTATAATAAAATAAATTTTTGTAAAGAATTCCCTCCTTCTACCCGTAGTAGCGGCCGCAGCCGTAGTAGAAAAGGTAGAAGCAGTTCCCGTAGCGGCTATAGTTAGTAATCCGGCCAATCCAAATATAGTTAGTAGTTTAAATATAATTAATAATTTTATTAAATTAATATTATAGTCCCTAATAGTACTTAGCCGACCCCTTAATATTAGTAAAGTTTTATTAGCCCCCTCTTAAGTAATAAATAAGGAGTTATTGATTAGAGAAATATATAGCTTCTTCGCTAAATTACGTTTAAAGGCCGGAATCTATAGGAAGAAAAGGAAACGTCCCTATACCGCTTAATATTATAAAAATAAATAAATCTTCTATAAATAACTATTATAAATAATTAAATACTTTAAACCTCTTTATTTACCTTTCTAATAAGCTATATAAATTATATTACTCTATTCTTATTAATAGCGGTTATACTACTCTTAATTTTATTAACCATTCCTTTATTTACCGTTACCGTTTATTATTTTACTACTTCACTACCCCTAAAATCCTTTACTTCGTTAATAAAGGGGAGGTAAAAAGTAGTAATATTACTTATTTCTCCCGGTTTACTATATAGGTAGGCCTATACTATAAAATTATCAATCTCTTTATTTATAATTTCGCCCCTAATAATCCAATTATCTTCAGCCACCCTTAATTCACTTATTACTCACCAATAATCTTATAGCCCCTTAATACCCTTTCCTTTACTTCCACTTATAAAGCCTATAGCTATTTATTAGCCGATCTATATTAAAATTTACGCCGTACCCTATCTCTATAGACAGCCTCCTAACCCCTTAATTTAAAAGTAATAAAGGCTAATATAATAATATACTATATTCTTACAATTAAAAACACTAAGGATAAAGGTAATTCTTACCCTCCTTCGCTAACCGAAATTATTACCCGAACCCTCCTAACCGAAGAGGTTATTCGAGCCCTCCTAATTATAAAGCCCGCTCCTCTAGCTTTAAATATAAACCTTTCCCTAGCCTTAATTATAAACCCCGGCCCGGCCCTAATAGTATTACGCCGCGCCTCCTTAATTTCCCTAATTTAATAAACCTCTTACTATTGCTTTAAGTAAATTACTAACCGGTTTAACCCTAAACCTATTAATTATACCCTTGCAAACCCGGATTAAGTATTTATATTCTTAATAGCCTCCTTCGCTTCCCCCTACCTTCCTTCTTTTCCCTACGGCCCTATCGACCCTAAAGATATCGAAGAGTTTTTAATACCTAATTTTTTTAATTTCGCTAACCGCCTCAAATTTTAAATTATTTAAATAACTTAAATTAATATAGAAGAAAATATTAAACGTATACGTAATAAGGAATAAGCGGAGGATAATTTTAATAAATTAGAACCTTCTATTCTTAGCAACGAATTAATAATTTAAATTATCGAATAAATCCTCCTCGGTTACAGCTAATAATATAAGAAACTCTTCGGCTCTAACTTCTACCTATAAATCGACGCCCTCGCAGGCTAAAGTATAAAAGTAGCCCTTTATATTACCCGAATTTTAAATTCTATCCCTTTTAATAGTACGAATAGGGATTTTACTAAGTACGAAGGGGTTATTAATAAATATTTTATAATTAATAATATCGTCCTCAATAAAATTACTTTTAAAAATACTAATACTTTTTATAAAAAGACGGATAAGCCCTATAAGATTAATAATTAAATCCGGACTAAATTCCCTAATTAATATTAGTATTATACGAATACTTTCCGTTAGGCTACAATTAAAATATTCCCCCCTAATTGCGCTTATAATTTTAAAATTAAATTTAAACCCGGAGAAGAGGCGCCTACAATACGCGGCTACGCTTTTAACCCAAACGAATTTAATATTATTAAATAATAAATCGATAATAACTTTTAAAAGAAATTTATTCGGCCTTTTTAATCCTAAACCTCCTCCCTAATTCTCCTTATTAAAAAACCGGGAAGCGGAGTCTATATTTACGTCGATTACTACAGTATTAATAACGTTATACTCAAATTTCGCTACCCCCTTCCTTTAATTAAAGAGACGTTCGACGTTATTTACTATACTAAGATTTTTACTAAATTCGACGTTATTACTACTTTTAATCGTATTCGTATAAAGGAAAGCTACGAGTAGTTTACTACTTTTATTACCCGTTTTAATCTTTTTAAAAGTTTTATCGTCCCCTTTAGCTTTTAAAGCGCCCCCGGCGCTTTCTAAAATTATATTAATAATATCCTTTATAACGTATTTAATATTTATATTACCGTTTACTTCGATAACGTCCTTATTTATTTAGACAACGAATAAAACTACGATCGCTATATTAATAATATTTTTAAATAATTAATAAGAGCGGGCCTTAATATGGATATTAATAAATATAAATTTTATATTAAGCGTATTAAATATTTAGGGCTTATTATAACGCCGGGTAATATTAAAATAGATTTAGAGAAAGTTAAAGCTATTATTAAATAGTAAACTCTAGAATTTAAAAAGTCCCTCTAATTTTTCTTCAGCTTTATAAACTTTTACCGACGGTTTATATATTCTTTTTTTTTAATTGTAACCCCCCTCTACGAATTAATTACGAAAAACGCACTATAGATTTAAATTGACTACTATTAAGCCGTATTCGACTCCTTCAAATAGATTTTTACTAATAGCCCCGTCTTTAAAATTTATAATTAGATTAAAAAGATTATAGTAGAAATAAATACTTTAAATTAGGTTGTAAGCGGTATACTCTCTTAGTACAACAATAAAAGTATTTTATACCCTATTACTTACTTCTCGACTAAATATAATATATAAGAGTATAATTATAATATTTATAATAAAGAATTCTTTACTATTATTAAAGCCTTCGAAGAGTAACGCCCCGAATTCGAAGGCGCCCAAATTCCTTTTAATATTCTTAGCGATTATAAGAATCTTATTACTTTTATAACAAATAAATAATTTACCCAATAATATATATACTAATTCTATTTCCTTTTATAATTTAATTTCCTAATCCGCTATACCCCTAGCCCCTAGAACCTTCGCCTAAACGCTCTCAATTACAAACCTAACGACCGCCTTGCAAACGTAAAAGACGACCACTTCGCCGCCCACTAAAAATAGTTCCTTAACCCTTCCTAATTCGAAGAAGGTTACTTTAAAATTAATAATCCTATAGCTACCTTCAACCTTTATTTCTTCGGCCTTAAAGACTTTAATAACTAATTAATTAATAATTTTATCTATATTAATTACGAAACCTCCTTATTTTTATAGGAGTTTACAATTTACTTATTAAATAAATCCCTTCGCCGTTAACTACTATTAATTTATAAAGTCTTTAACCACACCTTCTCTAAATATTACGTCCTCTTTAATAGAGTAATAAAATAGTGTAATCGCGTTATTATCGACCTTAAAGATAAAGAGTTTCAACTTTAATTAATTAATTAATAGTATAATTTACCTAATATAAAGTACTTAAATAGAAATATTACATACAATTTGTTCGCTCGCGAATTCTTTTAGGAAAGTATATATTATAACGTCCGCCTCTTCTATAAAGGTTACTTCCTATACGCGAAGACGAAATTTTTTAAATACAGCTCTATAGGTTTTTTTAAACCTATTACTATTTCCCTAATTTTATAGAAGGATATTTCAATTAATTATATTACCCCACTACTACTTAGCGAATACTTTAAGCAAACCTTCTACTACATCACCGTCGTTATAAATAAATTAATAAAAATATAATATTATATCCTTTATATTACCTTCGAAATAAAGGAATTTACTAATTATTTTATCGACCGGATTTATTCCCTATATAACCTACCTAATACTATTACATTTAATAGAAGCTCCTAATTTATCTTCTATTTTTAAACTACTTTTTATAATTGCCTTTTTATTATATAAAAATTCAATTCTACCTTCTATCCTTAGATTAACGCTTAAACCGAACGTATTAATATAAATATAGAATAATTTTTATATTTCTATATTAATTAGGTATAAATAAACTAAGTAAAATAGTTCCCGCTCGTAGAATTTTCGGGCAATAACGCTATCTCCTCCTTTATAAACATTTCCCTATTCTTTACTAACTACAGTTATTACCTTCGTATAAGTACCGAACCTCGTTCTCCGCCGCCCCTTAACCTCTCCTCCGCTTAATTAAAAGAGTATTATAAAGTTATTAAATTCGCCGACTATTTTTAGAAAATTTAAAACTTTATTTCCTAATAAATCCGCCGTACCTAAGAATAGTATAAAATTAATACTAATAAGTACCGTATAGATTTAGATAAATATTAGGCAAACGATTTAATCCTCTTCAATATTACTAACTTCGTTAATAGCTACCCTTATTAAAAATTCTCTCCTCGCTAGGAGGGCTCCTTCCGTATTATTAAGGCTAATTTTCATCGGGTTTACTTTAATTTCCTAACTAATATAAAGTATTCGCCGGTTTTCTATATTTCTATAGTCCAATATTAAATTAATTAAAGCCTCCCTAATTAAAACGTTTCCTTAAATATTATTACTAATAATAGCCGCGTTATAATACGAATAAATAATAATATAAACGTTATCGAATAAGATTTTAAGTACTTAATTAACTACGGCTAATTCGGCAAGAATTACTATTAATATTACTAAATTAAGTAGAAAAGGGACTACCCCCTTATATAAGAACCTAAAAATTATATTATCGATTACGAGGAGAAGGTTCTAGAATTCTATTATAATTACCTTTAAACCCCTATACCCTTAGAAGTCTGCTCCTAATTTAATTACTAGCTATAAATAGACTTTACCGAATTAAAAATAAATTCGGACTCAAATTCGGACCCGGGCAATCCTAAACCCCTATAACGCTACCTAGCCCCCAAATTATACCGCCGCCCCGCCCCTAAGCCTCTTTAGCGCTACTTATTCCACTTACGGCAACTGTCCGAGACCGTTGCCGCCGCTACCCTATCCCGGCGCGAAAAAAAGGGTTTTACGAATGTAATAGTATAGATTTTAAAGAAATTATTAAATGTTTAGAAAAAGGGGGCTAATATATAATTAGATTTTTCTTCGCTAAATAAATAGAGGGGGGGGATAGTATTATAAGGTTAGCCTACTTATAACCTATCTAATATTAAATACTATTATTATAATATATTAGAGTACCTTAATATAGCTTAAAACTATACCGTCCGGTCACGTACGTAGATACGTAACTTCGGGTTGGCTCTAGGGCTCTCGCCTATATAGCTAGCCCTCTGCGTATACCTCCTTTCCTTTCCTCCGTATAATAACATATATTTTACCCTACCCCTAACTGTGCCTCTGCCCCGTAATATAATATTTTATTCTAAAATACTATATCTTTATATATATATATATTATATTTAAATAATTAATTATATTATTAGCTTCCTATATATTACCCTACGCTTAACGTATAAATGCCGTAGTCCACTTTTAACGATATACGGCCGTTTTAAATCTAAAGTAAAAACAATAAATACAATATAGCGAAGTTATTACAAGAATTAAAATAATAAAAGAGAACGAAGAGTAAGCGAAATAATATATAATAAATTTAATACTTATACTTTTAATTAATTCGGATACAAAAAGCCCGTATATATTCCGTATATTATACGTTTTATACGCAAAGATCGATAAGCTCGACCTATTATTCAATACAATTATTTACTTAGAGTTCAATATTACTATTACCCTCGCCTTTACCGCCGGTCTATCCTAAATTACTATATTAGTAAAAAATATAAAAAGGTATAGTCTTCCTCTCATACTATTATATAATCCTTATATATATTTTATATATTTAATTCTATCTCCTCTCTCCAATCTCTAAATTATATATACTATTCTTATAACTACGTACAATACTAACCCTATACTCCCCCTTCGACTTTAGAAATTATTCTTCTTTTTAATTTTACTTTTTATTACCGTTACTATATAACTATTATTTATTTAATATAAGTACGGTTATAGCTACTTCCTTTTTAATATTATTCCTTTTATTAAAATTAATTCTAATAATACCGATATTAATTTACTAATAATTTAACAACCGGTATCAATCTCCAACGGTTCGAATACTAATATTACTTCCTTTAATTATTTAAATTATTCCTTATCTACTTTAAATTTCCTCTACCGTTATTCGATATATAATTATTATATATCGATTTTCTATAATTTATCCCCAACGGTTTAAACGCCAATATCCTCCCTCCTACTATCTAAATTACTTTTATTATATAATAATTATATAATAATATTTAATTATTATATATTTGTTATATATTTTACCTCCTTCCTACTATTAAAATTCCTCCAATTATTATATAATTATTATATATCCAACTCTCTCAATTTAAATACTAATAATTTTAATTCATTTCTCCAAATTATTATTATATCCTCCTTAATATATAATATAATAATCCGGAAAGCCTTTCTATAAAGGCATTTAGTACGTTCTAATAATATTATTTAAATACTCTTTATATATAATTAATAATAGTAAAATAATACTTTAATCCTATTCCGAACCCGTTAAATTATAAATAGTATTTTAATACGTATTTAAAATTAAAATACTTATAACTATAAAATTTACTTAAATTTAGGACCGATTCTAGCTCTAAATAAATAAGACGAATAATATTATATTATACGAATTTCAATAGGCTTATACATAGTCTATTTCTTTATATATATTAAATTTATATTTATTTTATATTAATATATAATATATAAATGCGAAATCGAAATTGATAAAGGGGTTACGTATAGGGTATATTATAAAGCGTCTTTTAATATATATATTCTTATTCCTTTAATATAAATGTAAAAACTTATTATAATATTATTTAATTATACCACTATATACGAAAGGTTTATAAATCTATTAGTTAGTCTTCCCTTTATAAATTTAATATATAAATTATATTTAACTACATTTAATAGTTATTTTATATAAGGATACGTCGACAATTCAAATACTAAGAATCGAATTACTAAATAAAATTCAATTAAAAAACGCTAAATAAGAGTATAGATTCAAAATGCTAAGACATTTTGTTATTAGTAGAAAGTAGCGTAATACGAAGTATAATTATAATATTAAGTATTATACTACTTCTATATATTTAAAATATATATAATATATAAGACTAATTTTCTTTAAAGGTTATACTACCGATTATTAATATATTTATTATAATTTATAATAATTTCGCGTAAGTTAGCAAGTACCTTTCCACTATTATAATCTTTATATTAATATAATATAATTCCTTTAACCCCGAATTTACTTAAAAATATAGTAAGAAATTTGGACGCTTTAAAAAGGGAGAAATAGAAAGCGATAAACTTTAAGAGAAAATAATTATCGTTCCGGTATATTCCCTTCCGAATAATATATAATATATATATATACTAATAATTACTAGGATTCTAATTAAAGGTTTAATTACGAAAGTAATAAAGAGGAGGGAGAAGAGGATTTAATATATTCTTTTCTAATTAATATATAATATATATATATACTAACGATTATTAGAATTCTTATAAAGGGTTTGATTACGAGAGTAATAAAAAGGAGGGAGAAGAGGATTTAGTATATTCCCTTCTAATTAATATATAATATATATATATACTAACGATTACTAGGATTCTAATAAAGGGTCTAACTATAAAAGTAATAAAGAGGAGGGAGAAGAGGTCTTAGTATATTCCCTTCTAATTAATATATAATATATATATATTTTAATAATTTATAGGAACCCTTTTAAAAGCCCGACCAAAAGAATAATATAGAAAAGAAGAATGAAGAAGGAGAGAATGAAAGATAGGATAATTATAATAAAGAAGTATTAAAAGTATTAAAGAAAGTAGTATATTTTATAAATTAATATATAAAGGTAAATTCTTTATAGTATTATATTTGTAATATATATTATAGTTAACTTTTTATAGAAGCGGCCTTAAGAAATTACCTAAGATAAGGTTGAAAACGAAATTAATATAGAACGTAGGAAAAGATCTTTAAGATTAAGAAGTAGGAAGGTCTTTATTATATTAATTATAACTCCGTTAATTCTAATAGTGGTAAAGCCGGGCCGTACGTATTAATTAAAAGTTATTAGAAAAAGCGATATAGAAGAATTATATATAGAAGAAGAATAGTAATAATTTTAAATAATTTAAAATGAAGAGGTACGTTTATTATATATATTAAAATATATAGTAAATATATATTTAAAATACGTATACTAATTTATTCTAAGAACCTTCGCTAGAATTTAATTTAAAGGATGAGGAAGGATAATCCAAAAATCCCGAATAAGATAATAATATTTAAATTCCCTAAGGCTAATTGTTTATAAAGGAGAAAAGGAAGGTACCTATTGAATTTCCTTTTAAAATAGGTAATAAAAGCGATAAAGTAAGATCTTTAATATATTACTAATATATAGTAAATATATATACTAACCTTTTTACCGGAATAATAGGAATTAGAAGAGGAAAATAATAAAGAATAATAGCTTAGCTTACTAATTATTCCTACCTGCTTACCTCGTTCAAATTTACTTCTATCTTTAAATATATAATTAAAACCGATTCCAATTTATATAAATATATTAAATTTTAATCGTTCTAAATAAATAATATACTAATTATATATATTATAAATATAAGTCTCCGTCGAATATAAAATTTACGTCGAATATAAGAGACCGTTTAATATAAAAGAAATTCTCTTACAACTTACTTCTAATAAGCGTAAAGAGTATAAGTAGTAAATAATTAATTATATTAATTTTAAACGTTATAATAATTATTAAAAATTTAAACCGTTTAAAGAGTTTAATACTAATCCTAAAGGTATACCTTATAATTCGTATAAAGTATATAATAAGAATTTAAGGAACCGTTGTATTTTAGGACGAAGAAATTATATTAAGGTCTAAATAGAAAGTATAAAGTAAATAAATTATATTTCTTAATCTTTTATATATTTAATATATATATTAATATTAATTTTATATAGAATAATAATAGTACCGTAGACCCTTAATTATAAAAGATATTAGCTTCTTTATATTAAAATACTTTACTAATAAACTCTAATAATTAATTTACTTAATTACCGGTTTTAATTAATAATAGAAAATATTCTAATCAATTAATAAATTTAGTAAAGGAAGGGTCGAAGAGGTTAAAAAAATTATAATTTATATATATACGTATATATAATTTATATAAGAATTAAATATATATATTAATATATTTAAATTAAATATATATATAAATGTATAAGAGTAGAATATATAAAAAAGGGAGAAATTGGATTTTATTAACTCCTTATTGGTATAATATAAGATTAGTAGGGCGTTAAATTAATTAGAGTATAATTTATACGTTATAATTCTATTTAAGTTTATATAGTTGCCCCCCCGTTGCGTTTCCCTCCTTCCTATTAAAATAATTAAATTAATTTTACCCTTCTTCCCTTCCTCTTTTTTTTTCCTTTCCTTCCTATAACCGCTATAAAACTTTGCTATCGTTACTATTATACTTACCTTTCTTCTAAATTTAACCTTCGCTAACCTATTTAAATAATTATAAATTATTTTATAATCGTCCTCTATATCGCCTTTATAAATTTATATATTATTTATATAATATTTATATTAATAAAACGCTTTATAAAGTATTTTAGAATATAGAAATACCGCCTACAGAGGAATACGAGGCGCCTACTATAGATATTATATTTATTCCAACTCGCTGCAACCGCCCGCCGACTCCTTATAGCCGCAGCCGCCCGCTATCGCACGTAATTTTATAATATTGCGCCCGCTATACCCGTCGCTATTAGGAATATATAATTAAAAAGGCAATTTTAATTAAAATTAAAAATTATTTATTTATAGTTACTATAAATTCCTTACCGTCTATATTATATATTTTATTTATTTTTTTAAATTTATTTACTATATATTTAATATATAGAATAATATAGACGATATTCCAACTCCGGCCGTAAATATTAAATACTAATTTTATATTAAATATAACGCTAATTATATTCGTACGGCCCCTAGCGCTACTTATAATATATATAATTATCGCCGCTATTGCCTACCCGCGCCGGATTTCCTTATTAAAGTGTATAATACCTAAGATAAATTGCCTTGCGTTATTAATAAAAAAAATAGGAAGAAATAATATACTACTAAGGCGGTTGTAAAAGGCCTCCCTATTATAATTAAAGAGGGTTATATACGCCCTTCCGTATAAATATTTTTCTTTTTTATTATCTTCGAAAGTAAATAATATTCTAATTATATTTAGTACTAATATTTCAATTTATATAGATATTAGGGTTACCCCCGACGCTACTCCTACTTTACGCCGCTTAAAGGCGGAAATTAAACGCCTTCGCTAGCGTATTATTCGCTTTAATACTACGGCTACTATAATTATAATTGCTACTAATAAAATAGAAGACCCGTCGGAATTAGAGGATAATATTTAAATATATACTAATTATATATTTAAAAAATATATACCTAAATAGGTTTACAGTTCTATAAATATATATAAAATACTAAGTTTGCAGTTCTATAAATAAATATAAAAAATATGAGTTAGGATACTATAAATAAATGGGAAGTAATTTTAAAGTAAAATTTTAAATAAAAAATAATTTTGAAGTAAAACGATAAATAGAAAGTAATTTTGAAGTGAAACGAATTAAAAACGTCTATTTGCGTAATAATTACTTTAGTAGAGGATTTTAAAGATAAGATTTTAGAGGAGTAATTAATGCCGGGTGGAAAGTAATTTTAAAGTGAATCTTCGAATAAAACCTTATATAAAAAGGTAATTTTGACGCGAATTGAAATAAAAACGCCGATTTCTATATTATACTTTTGTACCCTTATATATATTATATATATACTTTTATTTATTTATATATATATTTATATATATATAAATAAATATATAAATCGATAGGCTCTATTAGGATTAGAACGTTACTTATATATATAAAGTAGATATAGGAAGAATATTTATTTTTAGATTATAAGTAACTCTTTGGATGCTAAATAAATAGTAATATTAAAGTGAGGCGGATTAGAAACGTATATCCTTCCTATATTCAAAATAAAAGTTTATTATTTCCTTTTTATATATTTATATATTTATACGAAATATAAAGTCGTTATATAATATAAATATATATATTTACAATAGTTAGAATAAAAGTATAGTAGATCGTTAAAATATTTACCAAATTCTGTTTATAAATATACTTCTTTTATTTTCCTTTCATTTTAATTATTTCCTTCCTCCTTTTAAAACTTTCTCTTACTTTTATATTAATAATTATAGTAATATTATAGAGTTATCTCTTAAATTAAAACGTAAGTAATTAATTATTATTATAAGAACGAATATATTATATTTATTAATATCCTTCCTTTAATATCCTACGCTCTTTTTTTTTACTATAATTTAAATTTAATTTCGATTTAAATATAGGATAAAATAAGTAAAGGATTATATAACGTTAACTATAGACGTTAAAGTATACGATTAGATAAGGTCCTTGAATATTAAAGAAGTTTATAAATATTAACCTTCCTTTTCGTCCTTATAAATAAAATATATATTAATATTATAATAGTATCCCTTAGAATATTTACCGCCATTAATTTATACTTTACTTTTAAGTATTTCTACAATTTAATCCCTTACCCCAATCCGGGCTATATTCCTTCTACGAAGGCTACTAGTAAAGTTTATTCTTTTATATATATTTAATATATATTGATAAATCCTAGGTAAGAAAGGCGATTTATAGGATAAGGACGCCTTAGAAGCCCCGAATTTGTACTAATATATTATATTAAAATTTAATAGTATTATTTACCCTATTATTTTTATTAGTAGTCTCTAATACAATTAAATTATTACAAGTAGCCTACTTTTCTAACCTACAGTATATTTTACCCCAATTGGCAATTAATATATATTGGATGGTTTTATTAATTTTCTTTTAATTCCGCCGGTACTTTCGGAATTAGTATCCTAGGGCTATAGCGGGTATCGATAGAATCCGTTTAATTAATAATAAATTATTTATAGGCCGGGCGTATATATATCTTTACTTATATTTATTATATATTTATTATATATTATTTTAGCTAATAGTAGGTACTCTTAGGGCTTTAATTCGATACGTTTTGACCCGGCAGTAGTATTATAAGGACTTCTATTACGCTCCTACGAACGCTTAAATTTTAAATAGGATTGGTAATAAATTAGAAGAATTTACCTAGTAAGACCCGTAGTTTAAAACTATCTATAGTAATATTTTTATCTATAAAGTAAATTCTCTCCCGTATTTACTTACTTTATATATATATAATATTAATATTTCTTATTTATAGAAGTAGTTTAGAAAGGGTTTAGACCGGCGTAAGCGTCCTACTATTCTACCCAACGCTTCGCTACCTATAATCTATCGTATATATAATTAGATTAATAATTAAGGTCTACCTATAATCGGATAATACTATCCTCTTATTATTATAAATCGTTTTAATTCGTATATATAGTTAATATATATATTAATTTATAATAGAACCGCCCTCTAACTAATAACGTCGAAGAGGAGGAAGAGGAAGAAGCGGAGGAAAAAATAGAAGAGGAGGAGGATAAGGAGGAGGAAGATAAAGAAAAGGATAAGGAAGAGGATAAGGAGGAATAGGATAAGGAAGAATAGAATAAGGAAGAGGAGGATAAAAAGGAGGATAAGGAGGAAGAGGATAAGGAAAAGGATAAGGAGGAATAGGCCGTCGTCCCGCTAAAAATACTAAAAAAGATTAAATTAATACTTTAATAAACGGGCAATATAATTCTTTTAGAAAGGCTTAAGGCGAAGGCGTTAGAGCCCTCTATTACCCCCTAATAAATATTTTAGAAAGCCCCGGGCGCTCTAAAGACGCGTCCTCAAAATATTTTGCGCAACCGAATAAATATTTAATTTCTTTAATATATATAGAATATATATTAATAATATTTAGGTCGACTTAAAGATTTATACGTAAAAGACTACTAGATCCGCTACTAAACGGGCTACCCTTAATAGCGATATTAATCCGTTACCTATTAAGAAATAAGATTGGAAGGATATAGCCTAGGTTAGGTATTAGGTATAATAGAAATTAATATTATAGAAGAGGAGATAATATTAGTATTATTTTATATTTAATATTATATTAATTTTTACGGTATTAAACGTTATTTTATAATTTATATCGCATTGGTATTAATAGTACTCAATAATAAATTCGGTTTTCGGTACTATTAGAATTGAACTATTATTATATATTATGTATATAATATATAAGTGTTCTAATACTATGAATTACGCGTTACCGTTTATATATGTGCGTAACGAGCGCACAATTGTAATTTATATTTATAAACGTACCCATTAGATCTATATAGTCGGTACTTTCGGCTTAAGAAAAGTGGAGTCTGCACGGACCAGTCTAGTGCCCCCGATCACCATGCCCCTTGATGATGCCGGTCAAGATCCTGTTCCGTGATGATGATACTGCCCTGTTCGCCACAAAAGGTGCGGTATGGTAACCGGAAATCCCATCTGGAAAGATAACTTTTCTCTGCGTTTTCACGACATTCTCTTCCATGGCGGCAGTGCAAGAACCCTTCCGAAGCCGAATTTGACCTGGAAGCAAGTATGGTGACTGTGGCCTGACTGTATATCTGGGACATTTGGCCAACTTCCCTGGCCTTATCGGAGTCATCGTCTTGTATAATGCACAGGGCATCAACCCAAAGATGGTAGATTCCGAACGCCTGAGTCACTTTTACGGCATCGGCGATGGTTTTGGGCAGAACCTCTAAGTCGAACTGCAGAGCTGAAGCGGCAGCACGGTTGAGCCTTGCTCTGGTCAACCTCGGTTCGTGGATTCCGCCCCATTTGTATGAGAGAGCAGCGTATGCTACTGGCGTGGAGCCATCAACAACAGTAACACATGAAGAGCCATCGAGGCTTCGGGATATCTCCAGCAGCCGCTTCGGTATGTACTTGGGCACGTCGGAAGATTCGGGGTGGTCACGAAGACAGCTCTCTAGCCAGCCACGCGCATGCTCAAGTGTGTGCTCAAGTGGGTGATGGTTTATGGCACGACGGGGAAATTCTCGCGCCGCTACGCTTCCTGAAACAGCGTATAAGATATTGTGTCAACCAAAATCAAGCCATGCCGAGAGGTGTCAGATCTTGAGAAGCCAAAGCGAGACAATTAAACAGTACATACCTTCGTCAGCCATAATTTCCATTCGCAGAACTGAGCCCATGTCCTCCCCGTCATCAAAGAATCGTTCATGACTCCTCTTGAGGCGCCATCCAATTTGAAAAGGACAGGTCTCTGGATCGATCTTCACATTGTTATAAGAGATGCTGACGATATCTCGTTCATAATCATGGTTCCTTTGGATCCTTGCCGTTACAAGGTAGTGCTCATCGTTTTCCTTTCTCTGGCCCATGCGTTTGCGGGCCCTCTCTGCTAAGGGGCAAGCATCCGCAACCTCGGACCAAAACAGGTTCAGGTTCATATCATATATATGATAATCTTCCAGTTTCTTTAGAAACACGGCGTACTTGTCGTCGTAGAGGCTTTCATTTTGACCGAGAAACCCTACTTGAAGGAGCCGATTCTGCATCTGTTCGAGGCGGGTGGGTGAGATGGACCCATTGATTTTGCTGAAATCGAGAGCGAGGTGTTTCTCACAGAAGGCGCAAGTGTGGGCTTCATCCACCTCTGGGCATGGCCGACCCATTTTGTGAGTGTCGCAGGAGATTCCTGGATTGCGGACGGCAGTGGTGGCGGTAGGAGGTATTGATTCGAGGGAGCAGACAGGAGGAAGATTGAAGTGCAAAGTGTAGTTCACGAATGAAGTTGCATTGAGAGCAAAGGAGGGGTAAACGCGTTGGTATGTACCTGCAGTATCATTGCAGCTGTCAAACGCCATCCAATCGGGAAGCGACAATCGACCACAAAACCACGCGCTCGACGCTCTCGACACGATCCAACAGAGATTCCATCCTTCCTTGTATTGATGGGCGAATGAACATGAGAATTCGAGGTTCCTTCCGTTCAGTGCACCGCAACCTCCACCCACGCATCCTCCTTGCCTTTGACTTCTTCTCCCATCATGATCGAATACACGCAACAGTCGCCCACCCAAGTAACATCGCGCCGGTTTGTCTCTTCTCCCTGATCCTCGGACTTCAAAGGCTTAAGCACAACTGGGAGTGTGCACAATTCGAGAATCCAGACTTCATCGCCAGGTTCAGACGTCACGGGCCCGAATCCAACCTTGCCTCCTTCGGTGACGAACAAAAGATGGTGTTGGAGATATGTGGACGCCCACTCGTCCCGGTCAAACGGACAATGGCCTGGCATAGCTGGATCAAGCTGGCCCGTCACGACGCCGAGGTATTCCTGCATCCAGCCACCGCTCTGCCACCGCCTGCGTGATTCCTCACTTGCTGACGAGAAATAGTCGTGGCATCGCCCAATGAGCTCCCCATATCGCGCCGCGTTCGCTACCAGAACCTGGTCGCCCGGGAACTCCTGTCTCCCCAGAACTTCTCGCTGCTCCACCACCGCGATCCTGTCAACCAAGAACCCGTCCAATCCAAGTACTCGTCCAGTTTCGTCCAAAAGTCTTGGACCGCCCCCCACCATGACAGGCCCATCGGCGCAATAGTGAGAGTACAGTAACTCGTGACTAAAATAATCGGCTGCCGGCACTTGGACTGGTACCTTATTTTCTTCCGTATCAAAGTGTAAGAAGCCATCCGACCATCTGTCTTGCGACCAGTCTATCACCCATGACGGAAGACCCTCCGACTTGGCCCCTTCTCCCCGTCGGCCCATGAGCGGTTCAAGACTGTTGGATTGTTCGATAAGGGCCCATGAGACACGGCAGAAGAGTGTTTGGGTGTCCAGGGTGTAGTCGCAAGATGGGATGCCGGGAAGGAAAGCCGCCGCCGCCGCCGCCTCCTCCTCCTCCTCTTCTTCCTCCTCCTCCTCCTCTTCTTCCTCTTCTTCCTCCTCGTTATCATTATTCCCCTCTACGTTGCCTGTGTCCTCGTCCTGGTCACTGTCCTCGCTCTCTTCCACGTCATCCTCATCAACAGTTCTACCCTTCAACCCCAACAACCCGTACACTTTATCTCTCGGGTCCGTGGCTTTCCTACCCCGCCAGCGATACAGCGTGGATACAGGGTCTTCACCACTAGACGAGTAACCGATGCCCTTCATGAGAGCAATCAGGTAGTCTAGCGGCTTGAGCTTGTCAAATTCTTCTGGCATCAAATCACCAACATGTTCATTTCGCTTCCCGACAGTAGGCGCCATGAGTGCCTCTGACGCCATGTCAAGCAGATGCCATGAGATCTCACAGGCGCCCCAGTAGACCGTCGCCGCAGGAGGAAGGACCGCCTCTTGCACGGTCCACACTCGCGACCACCAGGGCGTTCTGAAGAATTTGTAGAATGCTTCGGCAGCCCTTAGTCGCAACTCATGGTTCAGTCCCTTCTTTCCATCAGTGCCCTCATCTTCAACATCCTGGAACCAAGCTGGCGGAGACGGGTTAGGTACATCAACCCCACTGAACCTGGCGTCCAGCGCTTCGCCTGCGACGGTGATCCAAGCGATGGTGTCGAAAGCCGCTTGTGCGTCTCTCTCAGAGACACCTACATCTCGTGGATATCCCAGCCAGATGTTGCACTGCGTACATGAGGCGTAGATGCGGCGCATCAGGTTGACTTGCTGCGTCTTTTCGACATCGTCGGACTGATTGATGCATACTGCGTCTATCCATAGGGTCCTTGTTCTGTCCGGAAGTCGAACCCGCCGCAGCGCTCGTAGGAGGCTTGCCTGGATCGGGAAAGAGTTATTGTCGATAATAATTTGAGGCGCTTCTGTTTCTGGGTCGCTGCCAGCATCTTGCCAGGCATAGGACAGAGTCTCATAAAAAGGTATTTGTTGCCCTTCGCTCGGCTTCAGACTAATGACGCGGTAACTGCATGTTATCGGAGAAGAGTTGTTTTCGGATGGAAAGATGTCGAGAAGTCGAATCTCGTCAGCCGATGAATTGACCGGTGGACGAAGTGCTTCACCCGGGGATGGTTCCTCAAGAGAGTCCATGTCCACTGATCATTCATGGGCATTTTTGTGTGCTTTTTGGGATTATCGGTCAGGCGATGATTGAGCCCAATCTCGAGGCTTTTTGCCAGCCCATGGGGCTCCACGATTTGACCATTTTATTGGCTCTCCAAGCGTCAGCTCAGCCTAGAATCATTATCCTCCCCCCAGTTTCCCCTAGAAACACAGTGGTGGTGGAGCAAGCGCTCATCATTGCCCCCAAAGTTGACCCATGGCATTGATGTTTTGCAATTGTCATGTCCTACATATTGTCAGCCGCAAGCCCTCTTCATCACTGGGGAATGGCAGAAGTCTGACAAGTGGAAGATATTTTATCGATATCCGAATGTCGATGGGACACAGGGCCATGATCAATACGCCGGTACAGAACGGAGGATCGGATCCCAAGATTCGGAGGTCGGCCGGCATCGGGGTTCCGTGTGGGGGTCGGTCGGGCCCGGTGATTCAGCGAATTATCTGCGGACTAGCCAAGCTGATTGCTTTTACAATCCCAGACTCCAACATTGGGAAGTTATCCCGACTTTCACACCATAACGGCTTTTTGGGAACAGTTTCCTGACATCTTCCCCTCTTTTGGTCACTTTTCTTGTCGTTCACGTCGAAGCCGAACTGTCGACGGGATCTTGATCCGATCTGGATCACAACTGGACTACTCACCACGCATGTGACTTTACGTCGATGCTCCCACCTCACCATCATGACGATGTGATTTTCTACGATATGGTATTTCCTCCAAACAAACGCTCCTTTAACTCCTTGAACTCCCAATTCCCCCGCTCGGTGTTGTACCATTGGTGGGTCAATTCTCCTCGGTAACCCCAGCAGTCAAGCAAAAGCTCGGAAGATGGTGCCCCGTTCGTCAATAGCGTGCGTCTCCTCTCTCTTCCAAGCAAGAACCTCAAACTTACCGTACCACCACCATCACCAGATGTTTCTATTCACGTCCATGGCCACGCGTCGTGTTCATGGTTGCGGGCATTACCCGAGAACGTCCATTTCGCCCTGTCGGCATTACTTCCCCACATACACGTGTACACTTACTTCGGAGAATTATCCCCGAGGGTAAGGGTGGATGATGCAGCCTCCGCCCCTTGTCCGGCTACCAGATAGAGTATAGATGAAACATTGGCGAGCGGGATCGCCAAGTCCATCTGCCATCTTAACCTGATTTACGGGCCTTTTGGTTCGATGTCACCCGGATCGAGACGTTGGACGATCCGAATGTCTGGTTTGAGTCCATGTTGCTAGACGCGGGAAGCCGGGTTCGCAAATTATGTGGGACTTGTTTCTTATGCTTTACCGTTGTAAGTTGTTTGGGTCTGAACTAGGTAGGGGAAGAGCCGCATGTTTGAAGGGTATATAAAGCGGACTTGGGAACCCGGATGGAGGATGAAAGAGGCTTGTTGCGAGACAGGTTGGACAGTCAGCTCAAACTTGACACTCGACAAAGACCAAGATGAAGACCTTTGCGACTCTTTTGGCTTCCGTTGGCCTGGTGGCCGCTCATGGCTATGTTGATAACGCCACTATTGGTGGACAGTTCTATCAGGTATGAACAGCTTCATCCTGTCCAAGACCCGGGACGATTTGCTAACAACCTCACAGTTCTACCAGGTAACACCATCACCATGACCTCCGACTTCTATCTCCAAAACTCACACTCCCTATGTAGCCCTACCAGGATCCCTACATGGGCACCGCCGTAAGTCCTCTCCATCCATCCTCTCCCCTCCCCTTTCCACCCCTTCCACCACCCACCCCCTTTCAACTTTTCACACCCAGTTCTAACATCTCCCCCCAACAGCCTGAGCGCATCTCCCGTAAAATTCCCGGCAACGGTCCCGTCGAAGACGTAACTTCCCTCGCCATCCAATGCAACGCCGACTCCGCGCCCGCAAAGTTGCACGCCGCCGCCGCCGCCGGCTCGACCGTCACCCTGCGCTGGACCCTCTGGCCCGACTCGCACATGGGGCCCGTCATCACCTATATGGCCCGCTGCCCGGATAGTGGTTGCCAGAATTGGACTCCTAGTGCCAGCGATAAGGTTTGGTTCAAGGTTAAGGAGGGTGGGAGGACGGGGACTAGTAATGTTTGGGCTGATGTATGTTTCTTTCTTCTTTCCTTTTCTCCCCTTTCTTTTTCGTGAATGTCCCTTTTTTTCTTTTTTTCTTCGTTCAAGGTATGTGTAGCTGACAAAAACAAAACAGACCGCCCTCATGACCGCCCCCGCCAACTACGAGTACACCATCCCGTCCTGCCTCAAGCCCGGTTACTATCTTGTTAGGCATGAGATCATTGCGCTGCACTCTGCCTACAGTTATCCTGGTGCTCAGTTTTACCCGGGATGCCATCAGTTGCAGGTTACGGGTTCGGGAACCAAGACGCCTAGTACCGGGTTGGTCAGTTTCCCTGGTGCGTATAAGAGTACGGATCCGGGGATTACTTATGATGCTTATAAGGGTGAGTCTTTCTGTTCTGAGAAGTGGAGGGAAGGGGATGAGAGGAGAGTGTCTGACTAACAAAATTACTGTGTAGCTACTAGTTATACCATTCCTGGTCCTGCTGTGTTCACTTGCTAAACACCACAAAGCACGATACCAACCTAGCCAACCAAAGAGTGCCTCTCTGTATAGATAGTCTCCCTTGGCTCGGCTGGAGATCTTTCTGGTACTTGTCTGTCTCCGATCTCCGGGTACTGTTGCATATACAACCTCGGCGAGCAGAACAGGCGAAGTTTTCGGGTACATATCTATAACACTCTGCCAGCGGACAACACAGTTGGCCGTTTCCTTGCACATAACGTCGCTTTTCACAAACAGCAGATTGCATTGATCCATCTTCGCATGCTCATTGCTTCCGTATGGGAAATGCCTTTGCTCATTCTCGTTCTTACTACCCACCCAGGTACGGGTTTCATGTCCGTGGTCCTTTCGTGTGTTGCGTTTGAGTCTGGGATTTAAGCCCGAGGGACTGAATCGCTTGGTAGCACTGTCGATGCTAATGATGCTGGTGGTGATGGTGTAGTGTTGGACTCAAGTGTGGTGACGGTGCTGTTCCTAATGCTGGTGGAACGAGAGATCTGATGGTGTGTTCCATGTTGTTCATGGTTTCCGCTTGACGGTCGATGGTACTTTTTGCTTTCGTTAGCAGAGCGCCTTGCCAACGCTCGGCCATCGAACGATGTATCTCGGCAAGGGGGCGCTTACTTTGAAGACGGAGAAGCTTAAGCCCTTGGATGAGCACGATTTGTGAGTCGATTTCCGCTATGAGTGCCCGATCTGTTAAGTACCTAACCATGTTAGAGTCTTGTAGTGATCAGTGGTTGCTGAGTTTGAGTGAGGTGGCTATAAAAATTGCAAACGTACACTCTTTGGCCTGCTCTGCAAAAACCGCTCGTTCTCGAAAACTTAACACCCTCAAGGTCCTAAGAGCGTTTGTTGTAGGAACATGTTCCCACGGAAACGCCATGCCCTTCCACAGTTCTGAAGACCCCATGCTTTTCACAACCTCAAAATACGCTTTAAAAACACCTCGCCAGCCGATATACTCGACGAGAGGCTCCCAAGTCTTTCTCATGTCGTCAAGGATTGCCTTGGCTTTAGTACAATTCTCCTGGGCATTCGATACCATCACACCCAGATTGGAAGCGAGGGCAACCGAAGGGTTTTGAGACGACTGCGTGTCCCCAGGACAATTAGAATCGTGGCCGAGTAAACATATGTAAGTCTCTTTTCTTTCCACCTCGACCAGGTATTCATTCCACTTTCTGGCCTTCAAGAGTGCGTCGAATGCATAATCCTCGCGGGCCGATAGATACACCAAGTTTAGAGCACTGAGGACAAAGGTAGCCAGGCCGATGATGTTTGCAGCCGTGGACAGTTTGCTGTCCTGGGAGTCGCTGGCCATTTTCGCAAGGGCTGGGGCGTGCGTGGTGGAAGCGAGTCGGCCAGTTGGTACGTAAACAAAGCTGAAGCGAAAAATGCCGGTCTGGAGGGACACTTGAGCGACACTTGAGCGACAGGCCGGATTCAAGATGGGCTTACCAGCCAGATAGATATATATGGTTATCAAAAAGAAGGGTGACGTGATGCCAGTTTCCCACATGTCATATCCCCATGTGGTTTCGCCACAGCCGATCTACCCAAGCAAGGCAACAAACTCCCCAGTTGTCGCTTACTTGGGCAAACCTCATCAATTCCCTTGTTCCGGCATCAAGTATTGGGCTCGAAACCCCGATGAGGGCAATTCAGACCATAAATCATGCCACGGGCGCCAGCGTCTCGATGTCCATTGGTCCATATCGGATCTCAGCCTGATGCCGCATAAGGCTCAAATGCCACGAAAACGCGCCACAGCTTCAAAAGCAAACGAATAAACATCGGAGCGAACTTCCGCATCCCTCAGTTCAACTTCTTCTGCGCCTCCTCCTTTGCCAACACCCTCTCCAGCACGTTCATCTTAAACATGCGATACATGACCAAATCCAACAACCAATCGCCAAAGAACGTGCCCGTCCAGACGAGCCTCGACCACCCTCCCGCCCAGAAATAATCCGCCCTTCCAAACCAGCTCCTCAAACCCAGAGGCATCTCCCCCTTCAACGCATTCGCCACCAACCTCCTCGCATAATCCTCCGTCTTCACAGTAGCATTATTCTGCGAAAACGTCAACCTCCTTTCAAAAAACTCCCTGACGCGCATATAAATGCTGTTTTCGGGAAGCGTGCGGTGCGTCTTGGAAGCGATTTGGGACTGGACGGTGCCCGTCATGGTGGTCATGACGCGCACGCCAAAGGGCTTGAGTTCCAGCCGGAGAGTGCGCGAGTAGGAGACTACGGCGCCCTTGCTGGCGCAGTAGACGGACCCAAAAACGTAGGGGGTGATGGCGGCCAGGGAGGCGATGTTGATGATCAGACCGCGGGCGGCGATGAGCTGGTCGGCGAAGGCTTGGCACATGGCCATTACGCCGAAGACGTTGGTCTCGAAGGTCTCGCGGACGTCGTCGAGGTCGATGTCGGTGGCTGGGTGGGTGTGGGTGCGGCCGCTTGTGAAGGGGGTTGAGGGTTAGTATGGATGGATGAATGGATGGATAGATGGGGCTGGATAAGCCAGAAAGGGAAAAGGGGGAAAGTAAACAAATGGGATTCTGGCAGCATATGAACGGAACATACGCGTTGTTGACGAGAATGTCAAGCTTGCCGCCGGTGATCTGGGCAACCTCCTCGTGGCAGGTCTTGATGCTCTCGGCGTTGGTGACGTCGAGGGCGAGGGTGCTCATGCCCATGTCGGCCATCTCGGCCAAGACGGCCGGGTTACGGGCCGTTGCGATGACATGGACGCCTTCACGATGAGATTGTTAGTACAATGTTTTGTTTGATGGAAACTATGAGCACTGGGCGGGATGCTTTGTAACTCCGGCAACGGGTACTTGTGGGGACATACCTTGCCTGTGAAACTCGAGGCAGAGAGCGTGACCAATGCCGCCTGGCGTGCAGCTATAAGGGGAATGATAAGATATGGTCAGCGATTTGCTATCACGAATACAGAGGATGGATGAGTGGAACGCCTAGATGGCATATCATGGACACTTCTGTAAAGCGAATCGACAGCGCGATAAACTCACCCAGTGATCAAGACGGTCTTCTGTCCAGGTAGAGGGCCAGTCATTTTCGCGCTTAATTGAAGAAGACGACGATGTTGAATGGTGGTGAGTTCCGACTGGAGTTTGCTGAATTCCGATTACGCATTCGGAATGAGCTTTCACTTTTGGCGGAATCGCCCCGCTAACAAAGCTGGAGACATGCCGAGGCTTGTGAAACCAATTGATTGCAAGGGTTAGGGTTGTATTGTCAGTCCCTTCTTTCTTTTCACCTACCCCATCCAATACCCGGCTCTCGTTGAAGATATGGCGTTGAAGACATGCCGAACTGATGGTAGGTAGGCTAGAGCAGGATACAATGCTTAAAGCCACCTAATATCAGGAAATCGTAAGAGGGGAACAGCCAGTGGCATATTTGGGATAAAGTGCTCCCCGCAAGAATTCATCAATGCCCTCCATCTATCCACGGCAAACCTGCTCATGAATCGGGGTCGAGGATCAACGATCGGCAGAAGCTATCGGCTCCTGGAAGGGTGTACTTAAGCACTCAACCCGGGCATCACGAATCAAAACTTGCCCGTACCAGAAGCAGCTACTCTTTCACGGCCACCACTTACCTTCACATGATGATGCTGTCCGGATCCATCAAAGGCACGGTCTGGTTGACCGTCATCTGCTTCCTCGCATCCATCACTTCTGTGTTCGCTGAGTGTACCCGGGAGGGTCTGCTAGCAGCAGCCAACAGCTATGTATCCGCCTTCTCCGCCGGCAAGCTCGACGGTCTCAAACTCGTCTCGAGCAACTTCACCTACCAGGAGAATAACAAGGCAGCCGACATCAAGCGTGGTGTCCTCAGCCAGTCGCACAACATCAGCCTCAACCGATCAACCGCCGACACCGTGGCCTGTGCCAGCTACACCATGATCATCTCACTGGCGAGCGGTTCCAACTCCAAGCCGTATGTCACGGCAACGCAAATCCGTCATCCAGCGGACGGCGACACCTCGATCATCTCCGCCATCGATACCATCGCCGCCACAACGGGGTCCCTGTTCTTCAACGCCCAGAAGACGCTCGGGTACATCCAGAAGGAGAACTGGGGCGTCATCGAGACCGCGGCGAATCGACCAAGTCGGGAACTGCTGAGAAAGGTTGGCGATGCTTATCTCGATATGTGGACAGATGCGAAGGCGGCTGATAGTATCCCATGGGGTACCGACTGTGAGCGTGTCGAAGGGTCGCAGTATGCCAGGCCATGTGGTGGTCAGTTACCGAGAGGAGGCAGTTCGAAGCGCAACGGGAATCGGCGATATGTGATTGATGAAGTGATGGGGTCGGTTGATGTGCTGTGTTCGTTTGATGCGCTGGGAAACATGCCGGATAGTCATAAGATTCGGGTTGAGAGCGGTAAGGTCAAGTGTGTCCATACGATTACGGTAACTTGAGGGCGTCGAGTAGTGACCGAGATAGCTGTAGTGTTGAATGCCTGCATGATATGAATTTCAAGACGATGTTGTTCCTGTCAAAGTTACAGGGCTGCAAGTGATGTTGAAATTCCCCACATTAGCGTTTGTCAAGGCCCTGGGCACGGACCCACAGTCCAACCGGCCGCTGGCCCCGGTCGATCCACAGTTCCTGCTGAGCCAATGCGCCGCCAGGAACCGTCTGAAAGTGGGCTGGCCACGGTGGGGTGCTGTGCGTCTGGATTGCCGGCCGGGAAAAATTCCTCGTCCTTCAGTGTCCCAGGAACACGGAAAAATTTCAATTGTCTGCGCCGACGAACGACGATTGTCAACATCTCACTCCGAACCCGACGGTCCTACAGTTCACTGACGCGCGAGGAGACGCAAGACGCACCCTTGCCGTATTTCCATTTCAACAAACAACCCAACCCAACCAACAAATCATGTCTTTCAGAGGTCGTGGAGGTGGTGGTGACCGCGGTGGCCGTGGCGGCTTCAGAGGTACGCCTTATTATTCTATTATCAACCGATATCGCCCACCTTGATGTCGTCGCCTTGGTCGCACTTTGCCGTCAACCATTGGCCCAACTCAAGGCGACTTACCTTATCACACATGCTTCCACAATGGACAATAATAACTAACATATCATCTCCTACAACAGGCGGCCGTGGTGGTTTCGGTCAGCGCGACGATGGTCCCCCCGCCCAGGTTCTCGAGCTCGGCACCTTCGAGCACGCCGTCGAGGGCGAGATGTTCTACAAGTCCACCAACCCCAAGATTCCCCATTTCAACGCTCAGGTCTTCCTCGAGAACAAGACCGCCATCGGCAAGATCGATGAGGTCCTCGGTCCTCTCAACCAGGTGCGCACTTCCCTCCGAAACGTCGAATGTCTCGAACCATAGCACATCAAGCTAACACTCCTCCTCCTTCTTTCAGGTCTACTTCACCGTTAAGCCCCAAACCGGCATCGTCGCTACTTCCTTCAAGCCCGGCGACAAGGTCTTCGTCGGCTCCGAGAAGCTCCTCCCTCTCGAGCGTTTCATCCCCAAGCCCAAGGTTCTCGGCGCCCCCAAGGTGAAGAAGGCTGGCCGTGGTGGTGCTGGTGGTGGCCGTGGTGGTCCCCGCGGTGGTGGCCGTGGCGGCTTCTCCTCTCGCGGCGGCGGTGGTGGCTTCTCCCGCGGTGGTGGTGGTGGCTTCTCCCGCGGCGGTGGTGGTGGTGGCTTCTCCCGCGGCGGCGGTGGTGGTTTCAGCAGAGGCGGCGGTCGCGGTGGCAGCGGCGGCTTCTCGAGGGGTGGTGGCGACCGTGGCGGCGGTGGCTTCTCCCGCGGTGGTGGCGGCGGTTTCTCCCGTGGTGGAGGCCGCGGCCGTGGTGGCTATTAAGCGGTTGCGACGGTTGACGACGACAACGACGAAGGCGCATGCCAGTGCTGCTGCTGCTGGCGCTGCTTGGAAAGGAAAGGGAGTGGAAGAAAGACTTGTTGCTTTACCAGGGTCTTGGGTTTTGTTAAACATGGTCCTCAAAATGGCTATGGCTTGTGGCGTTTATGGAAGGGACAAATTCTTTCTGCCGCATCAGGAGGGTTCGGCAAGTTGTGTTTTTATCTCTGTAGGCATCTCTGGGTTTTCTCTGTCTGCTAATTTCGGTTTCTTTGGATTACAACACATCAAACTGAGCGCATCTGGATCTGGCATTGCAAGCCTTCACGTTGACGGTGGATGAAATTGGGGGATCAAAATGTCCTTGGTATGGGCATCGAGTCATGTTCGGACAGACAGCTATGTGTCCGGTCGCTTGTGTACGATCACGGGCAGTACCCAGTTGTGGACGTCACCATCGACGTCGAATGCGATCCTCAAAGATACACGACATTCTCTTGGACCCCAGGTTGGACTGGATTCCGGCAGCCTAGCTGGGAGAAACAGAGGCCCCAGTTCAATATCATCGGCCATGCAGCAACCAAACATCAACCGCATCTCGAGCGCCAACCCGTCAGATATATAGCACCAACTGAACCCCCAGCACCAACGGCCCGCAACTTACCCCTTCGAACGAAAGACCCCCCGCAACCCGAAATCTGTTCTCCGTCTTCATCCACTCTGTCCGGGGTATACCTACCCATCACTCTTCCAACACCACAACTTCCACAACATCCCTCCCGAGAAGAACCGAAAAACTGTCGAGCCTATTCGTGCCTATTTCCGCCGACTATACGCACACCAGGTCACAATCCGTTGCCAATGTATTCAGAATCCAGACAGCAGCGTATGGTCGTACGCCTTTCCATCTTTCCGGCGTTTTGCCATTGGCTTGAGAGCTGATTGGTGTCATTGTGGCTTGTGGCTCTAAAGGGCCCATGCAGGTTGCGCTCGGGGCTGATGTTGACCCGTGGTGGACTGTTCCGGCGCATGTCCTTGTTCAGCGATAACGTATATAGATCAAAAGCAACTCAACCTTCCTTCTAACGATGTCAACTGCCCGGGACCCTTCACTAACTCGTTCCTCCAAATCATGACATCATTTTCATGCATAAGTACCATCTCTCCAGGATCGCAAGATGGCTAACGACTCTCAGCCTCAGGACAGCAAACTCTCCACAGCCGCAAACATCGTCGGCCTCCTCACTTTCACTCTCGCGGCGCTCAATCTTGTGATAGTCCGAGTTCTTCAAAACGAAAGAAGTATATTCAACCAACTCCGGAAAAGGGGGTGGAAGAATTCCCTCAACGCCTTGGAACAGAAAATACGTTACATTCGGCTCTTTAATCCGACTTTCGCGGGCTTTGGAAGGGATAACATCCATCCTGACCACGCTTCCAGAACCCCTCGGGTACCAGATGTCGGAGCACCCGGAGAAAAGTCAGACCTGGAAGGGAACCAGCCAGAAGAACGGTTAGCCGGGATTTTAAAAGATGTTCAGAGATGTTACGACCAGGGAAAGGTCACCATCGACGAAACAGAAGCCATTCAGCACCTTCTCGCCGAACAGATTAGCCTTGCTGGCTACGCAAGAGCTACGAGACGATTGATAATGCGATGGGATGTGGAGGGCTTTTACGAGGCATCAGTGTCGGTCTGGAGACAACTCTACAATTGGAGAGAATCGCGTGAGAACATGGGTAAACTTGAGGACAACTACCAGGAGTGTAAGTACATACCAGTCGACCATTTTCTTTTCACTTTTCGAAAAAGGAAAAAAGAAGAAGAAGAGAACAGAAATAGGAAGAAGAAAAAAAAGGAGAAAAGACGGAAACCATTTGAGGTGCATGACTGACAGGATGATGATCGATCTCACACATCAGTGGCTGCCATTGTAGCGGAGGTGAACTCTCTAATTTTGGTCATGCAAGGGATTCAGTTACTGCAGCTACAAAGGTAATTCATACCCATCTCATCTCAAACCTGAGGTATTCGCATCGTTTTGTTCCCAGTGATCCATTTTTCTTGTGGACAAGTTCTGACATTGGACTTTGCAGCACCATCGACCGTCAAGCAAAACTTGTCAGCGAACTGGAGAATATCAAGACTCTCGTAACACCTAAGCCAGATGGATCATCATCATCCTAGCTCGGCCAATACGCATCCAAACAGTCCCTCTCGAAATATGTCTACCTAATAGACACACGGTCACCTAACGATCATTTTCGCCACCGATATTTTTCTTCGATATTTTCTGAACAGTTAGCTACCTACCTATGCCGGCGCGGCCGCCCACTGTCCCGGAGTCAAAACCCTCCTCATCGCTTCAAGAAACTTTCGCCATCTGCTTCTCCTCCCAGTTACCGGCCCAGCCCGGTTCAGAACCATTATTTGCATCACACCCGGCCGTCGTTCATCCTTCTTCTCTTTCTTCTCCTTCCTCTTTTCCGTTCTCTTCCGTTTCCCATTCGTGGGCTCTGGCTCTCGCGGTTGACTCTGAGCCTCACCCAGAAGTGCCCTAAACTGATTCATTACTTCCGGGGATATCTCCTCATCCTCATCGCCATCGTCTCCCATCTCGCTCGCCCTCCCCATGGCCACACCTGAGTCCAGATCAGAATCCATATCCACGTCCACATCCGCATCCTCATCAGCATCCGCGTCCACGCCGACCTCCGCGTCTCCTTCAATCTCCTCCGGCGACTTAATATCCGGCCTAATATCCTCCTCCGGATTCTCCACCACGGGCGCTCGTCGTCTGAAAAACTTCCTTGCAGGGTTCGGCGCATCTTTCCAGTTCCCTCCTGGATTACCGAGCGGGAGCCCGGTTACCTTTTTGAAGTGCTTAGGCTTGGATGGGTTGAAGATTTTGAACTTGAGTGTTATGGTGTCGTCGGAGGAAGAAGAGGAGGAGGTCCAATCTTCTGGGTGCTTATCTTGCGCAATAACCTGGCGGATTAGACCGCCGGTGCCGATGACCATTTCGTGCGGTGATGGTTCTTTCTCGGTCGGGCGCCGATTGGAGCTGGATGAGAAGGGGACAAATTGCTGCGGATCTGATGGTTCATCGGAAGAACCAGCGAGGGTTGAGCACTCCGAAGTTGTATCCGTCTCATGGGGAGGCGCTGGACGTCGTGAAGTGATTTGGATCTCTACTTCTTTGACGAGATTGTTCTTGTTGAGCTGATATGGAAGGGAGAGCCTGTGAACACTCGGATGTTAGAAGACGATTCGGATCCATGATGTGTATAGGTAAGATGCTTTCATGATGCGCAAAAGTCATGCATGCTAAGAGACCCATAGCAACAGGCAACGACGGCACATACCTCTCTCTCCGACGACCAAACACACGAAACTGTCGTGCGGTATCCTTGCCGACTTGCGTCCCCCATATCCACTCCTGCTCAGAGACGACGAAGTAGTCTTGTGGTGGTGTTTCCTTCCCATCTGTGGTAGTATGCTGGATGATATTCTCCCCACCCACACTCACTTTCACCTTGAAGGCCGACTTTGAAGAGCTACCGGACATACAAATGGCAAAGGCTTTGTCATCTGATGAAGCGCCAGGTCATTAGTTGTCTAGTTCTTTGGGAAACACCCCATGGAGAGTGGGCTGGGGTGAAAGTACAAACCTTTAATAGCCAGCGCACGGCTGTCCTTCAACACCGGGGAGTTATAGATCGTGAAAGGAAAGACTGGCTGTAGAGAGCAGCCCTCTTTGCCTCCATACGGACCGTGGACTCGTTGATAACTACGCTCTGCGTTGTCTTGCGCTCGGGGAACTTCACAGAAGGTAATGCTGAAACTGTTGTTTCCAGAAGAGATGTTGAGTGACGTGTCGTCTTGAGCTTGCTTTAGTTCGATCATCGTGTCGATCGTGTCGAGGTAGAGGTAGTCTTGGGGTGAGATATGATTTGAGATGCAGATATAAGATCGGTGCTATTGATCAACTTTCGTTCCACACAATCTGGGTCGTATCATTGGGATCATGAGCACAACATTAATAGGCGTCCTCATGAGAGGGGCCGCCCGCTTCCCGGGATAACACCGCGGAAATAGCTCTTGCATGAGGAGGCTGAACCACCCAATTGTCGATCACTGAGGCTGATATGCATGGAATCAATGTCGTACAGACATCCATTTGGCGATCATTCGACCGGTGTATGTGGGAAGCAACCACCAATTAGGGAAGGGCTGGATGCAGTCATATTGTGGCTTCCAGCACGCCGGTCGACTGGATTCGTTTGGCGGAGGAGGACTCCGCGGGGAGACTACTTGGTATTGGTGCATCGGCCAACCCGAGCGAGAAGCCATCGAGAGCCTGTTTTCCAGAAGATTGTAGACCCTTTGCGATCTGAGCCTTTCTTGGCCCGCAAGCAATTGGCACACCAAACCCATCATCTCCGCGGCTATCTCGCGAATGTTGCGGCTCCCGGCACAAGCCTACATAGAGTAGGCTGTGTCAGAACTTTTATTTCCTCGGTTCTGCCGACATCAACCTCCTTACCAAGTGAAATCACCAACCTCGAGTACCTAGATACGTAGGTACCTTTCAATCGAAGAGAAATATCGGATGGCACACAGGATAAAGTACTTGCGATCCATAGAGGTATTGGAACTATTGTTCTGCTAAGTTCCTCAGAAATGATGAGGGAAGGCCACAAGATCTACCGACCCAAAGTCAAAGCCCGCCTCATTGCATCGACAAACGTCCTCCATCTAGATCTCCGCTCCCCTTTTGGTTCTTCCCGCTTCACAGCCATTATATCCGCCCCGCCTCGCTTACGCTGCTCACGCCTCTTCATCTTCATACGTATATCGTTCATCAACCCCCGTGGCTGATCCTTAGCTTCTTTCCTAAGTCTTTGAAAGTCTCTCGCATCTTCTTCCTCTCCCCGCTCTCCCTGCTCCCCCCCATCTCCCGCCTCGCCGTCCCCCTTCCCGTCCCCCTCTGAATCCACCGGCAATCTCGACGACTCCTGCTTGGATGGCTCTCTATCCCTTGTATCCGCATTCTGATCCAGCGCCATCTCCAGCTCCATAGGCGACCTGATATCCGGTCTCAACCCCTCCGGATTCGTCACAACCGGCGCGTATCCTCGAAAGGTACTATCAGGCGGGTTCGGCACCTCTAGGTAGTTTCCGCCGGGGTCTTTAAATTTCACGCCAGTCTCCGTTTGCAGGCATTCCGGATCGACGATCTTGAACTTGAGCGTCACGGTGCAGTCGTCGATCCAAAAGGGGTGTTTGTCCGGGTGGACGATCTGCTCGACCAGACCGCCGGTTCCGACGACCATTTGGTGCGGGAGCATGTCCTCTTCGGGGTCGGAGTGGATGCTTTCTTGGTCGCTGGGGGGTTTGGGTGGTGCTGATTCTGGTTGTGGTGGTGGTCGTGGTCGTCGTGGTGGTCGTGGTGGTAGTCGTGATCCTGCAGGTGGCGCGGGATAGATTGGAGCGGCTAGTGATGCCCATGGCCTATAACTATGCTGCACAGTTGGTTGAGCCAGACGTCGCGAAGTGATTTCAATCTCGACTTCTTTCTTGACGTTGTTATTTTGAAGCTGGTGCCGGAGAGACAATCTGTAAAGGGTCACAAGTCAGATGAGAACGCGGATCCAAGGGTGACGCGAACAGGTGATGGCACGCGATGCCACATATCTCTCTTTTCCACGACCGAAGACACGGAACTGGCGTGCAATATCCTTGTCAATTTGCTTCCCCCATACCCATTTCTGTTCGGAGACGACAAAGTAGTCCTGACTCTTCTTGCCCTGCGTGGTATGCTGAAGGACATTTACACCACCCACCCTAACCTTCACCTTGAAAGTAGACTCTTTGCAATCTCCAACCATACGGATTGCGAAGGCTTTGTCATCTGTAAAATAAATTGTTCTTTAGCATGGTGCCTATGGACTGATTCCTACCAGAGTTGACCGAATAGGACAACTTACCTTTTATGGCAAGGAAGTGGCTTCCACTTCCCTTCTTCTCCTTCTTCGTGTCGTTGGCATTATCCTCTGTTGGGGAACCGTAGATTGTGAAGGGATAGTAGGGCCCTGGAGAGTTCTCTTTGGTTTCATTCACGTCCGCGAGCGGCTTTCGAATGCGCTGAAAGCTACGTTCTGCATTGTCGCTCACTCTGGGGACTTCGCAGAAGGCGATTGTGAAAGTGTCGGTTCCAGAAGAGACAGTGATCGACTGGTCATCACTTCGAGTTAGTTTGATCGTCTTTTCGACAGACATCTTGGGCTTTTAGGAGGTGTGATGGACATGAGCACGGGAGTTTGTTCGTTACCAAGCAATAATGGATCAGCTGGGGGGTGCGCTGGGGATATTGAGTCCATATACCTAGGTAGGGGCCCCTCAGACACGGGCTGTCCATAGCTGAGGCTTGTTGGCGGTCACACCGCGGAGATGGGTGGTGAACATCATGGCTGAATCACCCAATGGCGTAGTATTGAGGCTGATATGCATGGTCCTCATGTCGTACACACATCCTAAAAAGAAGAGGCGAAGCAGTGGGAAGATTGTCTTAATTGGAAGGTTGTCAGGAACAAGAATCCGGGAGAGGGAAATAACCCCGCAGGCTGGAATAACTACAGGACTTTAGTAGTGGTGGGGGGCGACTGCCACACATCCATTACACAGCGATTCGACCTGCGAGCGTGGAAGGAAGCAGCCACCAATGGCGATACCACTCAGTCCACCATGACATTGTGGCTTGAAATGCTCTATTGGATGCCTCCAGCTGAGGGTGTCCGAGGAGAGTGTCCATGCACATGTCAACCGAATCTGGACATTGACAGCCTATTTTGGCGTTTTTCATGATCTTCGTTGTCTGAGCATTCCGTGATTCGCACACCACCTGAAATACTAGACCCTTCGTTTCCGTCGCACTTCCGCGGCTCTTGCGGTCTTCGAAACTTCCCATCAGGCTTAGCCGTAGAATGCTTATCTTCTCAGCCCTGCCGAACCCGCCGAAACCTCAACCAAGGCATCATCTTTACCAGAAAGCAGGATGTCCGATGACAAAGGCGACAGCCCTTTGTCCACTCTCAGCAATGTCGTTGGCCTGTTGACATTCACTCTTGGACTTCTCACACTCGTCGTTACCTTCCTGTCTATTACACACAGCGCGGAAAGGGAGATCGAAGATATCCGAGAGAAGCTGCAAGCGAGAGAATGCCACATCAGTCAGATAAAAGACTACTTTGAAAAACTCGAGAAAGAGGCGCACCCGGATTGGGAAGGAAGTGCGATTAGGAGCAACTTTTTGATGACCTTTACCAAGATCAAGGATGATCATCGAACAGCAACAGTTTCACTCGAGACAAATAGCAAAAAATACCACTGGTGGTGGTATAATCGGCCTGACGGTAATATAACCTACCTTCTTCTCCCCACTGGACGGACTGCTAATCGAAGCTTGCAGTAATGGGTGCCGTGGCCGCGATCGAGACACAATTCCAACACCTGAACACCATCCAACTAACATTCCTCCTGATGTAATCCTCCCCATGCACCAATAAGATAGAACAGTACCTGCTCACATCAAGCTCCAGTACCACGAGAAGTCAACAAGACCACATAGACGCACTCGAAGTGTCCATCAACGATGTAAAGCAAGCACTAAGGTTGAATAACCCATCACATATTTGCCAATATCGCAAACTGACACTTCCACAATCCAGAAAACGCTCAGATTCCTAGAGCACCACAACAAGCACCTCCCTTCCACGCCCGCACGCGGTCCCCAACGGCCATCACTCATCAAAACACCTTCCCAACATGAAGCCCCAACTTCCACCTCAACTTCCACCTCCCCCCTCAACCCCCCAGAAACCTACACCCTCCTCCCCTCACAAACCAAAAAAGGAAACTCCACCACCGGCCCCCTCTCCATATCCCCCTTCCCCGGTTCACTCTCCACCCTTTTGCTTAGCACAAACCCCCTCTCAACTTTAACCTCCTCAAACCCAACCCCCTTTAGCACCCCCTCCATTTCTTCTTTCGTAATCCCATGCCTCTCCACCCCTTCCATCTTGGCCTCCGGGTGAAACCTCCTCGCTTCTGGTCCGAAATTCTCAAAGTCCGTTGTGATTACTCTTCCTCCCGGTTTGCCATGAGTGGAGGAGGGTTTGAGAGTGCCATAAATGGTCCTGAAAAGGGAAGGGAGGTCGGACACGTGGTGTAGTACCAGGTGGGAGATTACTAGGTCAAACTTCCCGTCCCATGCTTCGCCAGTTACGGGATCAATTTTGATGATAGGGTCCTCCGGGTCTTCCAACAAACAAGCAACCGGCCGAACATTCTTCACTCCCGCATAAGCCCCGCCAGACGATAACTTATGGGATAGCACGTCGATCATACCCTCCGCGGCATCAACGGCTGTGAGGGAGCGGACGTGGGGCGCGAGAAGGAGAGACAGCAAACCGGTGCCGCAGCCAATTTCGAGGACGTTGAGGGTGGAGAGTTCTGAGGGAGGGGGCAAGCGGGAGAGGTAGGATTCGAAGGCTAGGGAGGTGGCGAGTTGGATGGAGGGGTTGGAGTCCCAGTTGGCGGCGTCGGTGTTGAAGCGGGCGTTGCCAGTGCCGGTGCCGGGGGCGGGGGTTGGGTCTGTGGTTGGGGATGCCATGGTGGGCGGGTGAGTGCTTGTGGTTTGGGTTTGAGGAGGGAGTTGAGTTCTAAGGTTGCGGTTGAGGTTGAGTACAGGTATGAATGTATGAGATTGTTGTTGATGAGTCGTCAAGATAGATGAATGGAGGGGAAGTTGGAAGTTGGAGACCGAGGATATTACTAAGCAACCATTGGGTAGCATGTAACTAGCGCGTTAAGCCCCCTCTCTTGCCTCCATTGATGACAGTTTCCTAGAAGAAGCGTTGGGGGGAGGTGTTTTTTTTTCCCCTCTCCTGGATTTGAGGATGCTGAAAGTAGTTTGAAGCACAGGCACTAAATAGGTGATGCCATGATCTATGAGATGGCGTGACCCGCGATTCTCTGTACGGTATGGTTGACCGGTAGCAGTCCACAGGAGGCAGCTGTAAGGCAAACACTATCATTATCATCGTGAAAGAAACGCCCAAAACACAAGGTCCTATACCAGCGAGCGGTTGTACCCCTTACTGCCTCAAAGTAACACAATAGAGGTAGACACATCAGCTTTTCAAGGACCCAACTCCACCAGCGTCCACGCATCACCACTACTTTCCTTAACCGTGTCCCCAACTTCCCTCTTCTTTCCTGGCTCTCCCACGCCAATCATATCAGCAATCAGCGCTTCCGGAAACGCCAGGGGCTCGTCCAAATATCTCCCATCCTGATCATCCACTTTCCGTCTCTCCTCGCCACCCACATACCCCCTAACCCTCGCCTCCAACCTCCACCTCGTCTCTTTATCCTCACCACCCACCCACTTCCACCTCTCACACAACAACTCATTTCCCCTTCTCAAAATCCCCTGAGTCCATCTTCCAACCCTCACAACCCTCCCCTTCTTACCTCTATTCTCCGCCTCATCATCCAGCTCCCAAACGACACATTTCACGTACGGAGGCTCCGCCACCCCTTCCTCTGACTCCTCATCCTCTCCCCAAACCTCCTCATACTCCTCCTCCCTCCCCGTCTCAGGGTTAACCATCACTCCCTTTTCCAACGTAAGTTTCTCATTCCCCTCACCAGGAATCCGGTACATATCCCCCTCATCAGCCGCCGCCTCATCGGGACTCAACCCCTTCTCTCCCTTCTCCCCCTCCTTCCCCTCCTCCCCTTTCTTCCCTGCCCCCGGAACACTCTCCCCCGAGACCCCAGTGTAAACAACCCTAGAATCAACCCAATGCGTCCACCTCCCCCTCTGAAACGGGTGCTTTCCGCTCTTCAGATCCGCGGTCGTCCCATTAACCGTGCGTCCATCCGGCAAAATCAATTTCTGCCCGTAGTACCCGATGGTAGGGCGGGTAGCGGTGTGCGTGGAGGTGCCGGCTATGGCCCAGTCCAGGCGGGAGAGGGGGAGAGTTTTGGCTTTTACGGTTTCGGTTTCGGATGCGGATTGGGGGTTGGGGTTGATGAAAACGGAGGTGTGATCGGGGGAGGAAGGGTCTTCTTTGAGAATGCGCAGGTCGACGAAGCGGCCGCCGGGAGAGGTGAGGACGATGGTTGAGGTGGGTTCTGAGGGTGGAGGGTGGTTGTCGCTGCCAGAGGAGGAGGAGGTGGAGAGCCAGCGGATGGAGTGGCGGATTGAGATGTCGCCTTTTTGTTCGGATGCCATGGTTGTGGTGTTCCTTTTCTGTGATGAACTTTTGATGTTCAGGATCCCGATTGAGAGCGTTTGTAGAGTTGAAGATACTTTGTGGGGAGATGTTTGGTATAAGTTGATGACATGGGGTGAGATGCGTGAGGGGTTGCGGGATGATCCCTCCGATATGCGGCGCTAACCGGCCTTCGCTATCGCACCGTGTCATTTACCCTAACCCTCGTGATGATTGTTTACCCAGCCCCTGAATACTTCAAGAGTTTGTAAGCTTTGTGTTACAAGACAATCCTTCTGGGAAGAAATAGGAGGAGTGTCAGATGCAACAAAGGTTACTTTTGCTTTGACATGTCTCGAATGGCCAATATCAAGCTTGAATCAACGAAAATACAAGAGTGACTGCAGGGTAAAGAAGGATAGTTTTTGAAGACAATGACAGGTTTATACTTGAGTCTTATACAACATCACACAATAGCAGGTCACACTCTCATACATTCCATTAACATCTAGCGCATTACATCTCAATCGTTATCAAACGCTCATGCAAGACAAGAAGAAAAAGGCAGTGACTTTCGATCAAAGAAGAGAACAACCCTCCTCTATTCATCACCTTCCGCCCACTGCCCCAGATCCCGGTCGGTTGGGATCTATCGGTGTCGCTGAGACCTCAAACGGATCAACTGGTGACCAAGGGGCGTCATTGACTGAGTGATGAATGGGTCCCTTTGGTACCGTTCCAGCAACCTCATACGCCGAACGCTCAGTGGGCAGCTCGGGCGTCGTATGGGCACCAGGGACGTGAACCTCGTGTACCTCGCTGTGTTCAGGCAGCTCAGGGATTGTGTTGGCACCAGGAGCGTGTACTTCGTGGATCTCATGATGGATGGGCAACTCGGGTGTGACCTTGTTGTCGTCAAGTTGGGAGACGGAGTACATGCCAGCCGCATAAGGCTTATAAACCTCTGGAGCTTCATGCATTGGGTAATCTGCGTAGACTGGCCGAGGCGTTTCAGCGGCTGAGGAACCAGGGGCTCTGGAAGCTGCCGCCGTTCCCACAAGCGACCTCGTAGGGTCAGCAGCTGAATCGCTGTCTTCGCCGCCCTCTGGGGAAGCTTCGGTGGCAGCTTTCTTTTGCTGATTCCTCCGGAATAACCACCCTATTGGGAAGAAAAGGACGAAGATCATCACACCAACAACGGTGCCTGCAACTGCTCCTTTACCCATCGCTGGCTTATCCGTGTCCTCTTGTTTCTCTCCCGTGTTGCTCAAAGTCTCAGTGGTGAGCGATCCCGAAACCGTCCTCGTAACTGTGACCAGGTCGGGGTTGCTGCGGCTGGCGGAAGCGGAACCGGATGTAGAGCCGGAGTTTGAAGCGGTTGCCAAAATCTTGGCCGAGGTGGTGATGGAAGTGGCAGACTCGTCGCGGTCTGAGGCCTTCCAGTTGATCTGGATCATGCCTGCAAACAGGTTCGGCTGCTGACCAGGGAATGTCATGGTGCCAAAGTCCGTCAATTGCCCGTTCTTGCACTTTGCGGTAGGCTGTTCCATGGACAAGGTGCCCCATCTGAGAACACACGTCTGGCCCTGGGTTCCGAGGTCACCGCACCGGAACCCAGTCGGGCAGCACCCGACAGCGGTCTCGCCATCTTGAAGCGGATATTGCGCCTTCCACCCGGTCGAAGTGACGCCATCCACGACGCTCGCCGTGCAGGCTGATGTGTATCCTTCTGGGCAAAACAGGCCAGGGGAGTGAAAACCTCGTTGTGTTCCCGGCCAGCACTCTGTGTTGTCCGTTATCGATTTCCCATCATCCACGCACAACTGATCCCTCCATCCGAGCTTGTTGTCTGCGAAGATCGCGGTGGAGCATGCTGCAGGCGCTGTGAAGACCGTGGTGAGAGGCCCGAGATTGACTCTATCCGCCAAGGCCATCGTGCCGTATGGGTTTATTCTAAAAGCTTCGGTTTGTTTATTGAACGGCCGCCGTCTCTTCGTCTTGGTGTCTTGGCTTTCCGACCTGGCGTAGAATTTGAAGCCCAAGCGATATACCGCGCTGATCACCAAGGCAATGTTGTCCTCCTGGATTCGGGTGGTACTCCAAGCTGTTCGGTGAGGTCCGGTATGGTAACGGGGACGATCAGGTCACACAACCCTTCAAGCTGATTTTTGATACCCTAGAAAGAGGAAGTTAGGACAAAAGAAGCGCGGAACCCACCAGAAGATCGTAGGGCGGCAGACCGTGAACCTTATCTTTTCGTTCCTAGCGGTGCGCCAAGGAGACAGCGCGTCTTCGTCTCAAATTATTCAGGGGTGTTGTCAGCTCTAGCAAACTTACCCCGGCCTGGTCGTCTAAGGCCCCCAATCAGCAACGGCAGCTTTGCGGAGGAAGAAGCGCGCCATGCTACACTAAAGGAGGAGATGGTGTCAACCATAGCGGGACTGAGCGTGCTTGGCAATTGTGGCTGGCCCTGCAAACAGGGCTGGGGACGGGATTTCGGGGATTGCTCCAGACCCTTCACCCACAATCCCGACCCAGGCGCACATGCCCCTTTTCATAGGTCGTCGTACGCTGTCCAAGGTCTCCATGCCACCATGGTATTTTCGCTTCGCGGTGCAATGGCACTGATTCCTACCTTGGCGGCGATGGGTTCGTTCGTTTCTCTGGAAGCGGTTTCAGATCTCAACGTCGATGTCGCGGAGGCTGAGCTGGATGTAGGAGATCAACGGCGGCTTCTAGTGGATTGGTGATTTGCAATCGAGTTAGGAAGATGGAGTTGGGTTTTGTGTGGTTAAATGAAGTTCGAAAGAAGGGAGAGTTACCTGGATGTGTAGGCGACCCGAGTATTGTGAAATTATGTCACGCTTGTTGCGAAGCTGGATCTTTGGCATCTCAAGACTTTGCTGGTCGTCGAGGTATGGCGCCGTGGTTCCTGATCAAAGCGGTGGATGGAAAGAAACTCCTCGGCGGTGGTCTGAGCAAGACTCCCCATCGGCGAGGACTTGCCCGTATTCCGAGTCGTAGCTTCCATTCCGTAACTCCAATGCGCTCCGGCTTGGAGGCACCTGCCGTCTACAACCAATCCTCCCAGTGAACCTTCCCTTCCGTCCAAGTAACAATCGAACTCGGGCCCGAGAAATAAGAGAGCACAAGCATGGAGAAGGCACGAAGGATAGCTGTTGCCTCAAGTCGCAACGTCATGCCCATCGTACCTTTTTCATTGACTTCGCTCGCCCAAATCCAAGTCGAAGTGATTGCTTTGGACGAACTCCTCTTCTACACCTCCATTCATCATCTCTGAATCCCTCCTCTTGTCTTTGATACGATTATTGTGCCCAACGAAACTTCCTATAAAAGCCGCCACCTTGCCCGATCATCGATAGGTCGATCATTTATATGCTCCAATACTCCTTAGTACGCCTGATCTCTCCTCCTAGGCCCATACCTGTATGTCCCAGAGCCAAGAACCCTCTCATGGCTCTTCTCGCTGACCTCCGAGTCTAGGTATTTGCCATCTAGCCGATCATGACCCAGTCCGCTCGCATCTTGCAAAGAGAAACCGAAGAGCTTACCCCCCTCGAAGAAGAACAACTCCGCAAGCGCCTCATGTTCCTTCGCTCCCAATCTCGCACTCCTCGCCGCTCTCCTCCTCTCCAGAGACGGCCCTCAGACAACGAGCCTCTTGTCATCGCCTCTGGCTCCGGCACCCAGGACCACACCCATAGCAGCGCTGCTCGCACCAGCCTCATGAAGAACCTCAACCTCCACAACGACTCCTGCCACTACTCTGACGACGAGGGCGACTACGACCAGCAGCAATCCTCCTCTTCCTGTCCAAATAACATGGACCACAAACACCATCATAACGTCTTGAACAGCAACAGCAACAAACTCTCCCACAAACACTCAACAACCTCCACATTCGATACCTACTCCACGGCCCCCACGGCTCCCATCGCCTCCTCAAGCGGAGTAAACGTAACCAACCCCTTTGAAGACCCCTCCCACATCGTCGAACTCTCACCCTCCGGTTCTTCCACTCCCTCCACCGTCCCCTCCGATTCATCTACCCCCCAACCCCACCCCCTCTACCGAACCACCAACGCCCCTTCCGCCTCTCACCCTCACCCCCTCTCCGCTAGTGGTAGCCACGGCCTAGACGGCACGGTCTCCGCCAACACCGGCTTCACCGCTGGTATTACTCACAGCGTCCTCCCGGAACTTACTCACAGCGTCCTCCCGGAACTTACTCACAGCGTCCTCCCGGTTCCGGGAGTAACCAACAAGCGGGTCCACACCTCGACGACTACTTCGTCGAGAAGGTCAGGCAGGTCGACTTCTTCCAAACTCTCGAGGAGGGTGAAGATGTTCCCACGGGCAGCGAGGAGGGTGGTTAAGAGGTTTCTGAGACGGGTGACGGGGAGGAGTCGGAGGAAGGAGAAGATGAAGGTTACTTGGACCGCGCCGCAGGTTTGACCTGATGGGAGGTTAAGTAGGAATGACAGGGGAAGGGAAGAGGTGTGCGTTATTGGCAGGGGGGTGTTATTGTTGCTGGTCAGGCAATGTTGGCCGGCTGATATATGGTCAGAGGTGAATTGTGAAGATCAGAGAACATGGAGCATGTGACGATTGTTGCTTGTTTGTGATTTGTGGGAGACGCGAAAAAGGGTTTGGTGTTGATATCTGTTGTCGACCTGGGGAAGGCTCCTATGCCCGGGAAAGCTACCCTGTTTCGTGGCTTTGAATGGTGCCGGTGTCTACAAAGATGCGGATGGTTAGTGCATGAATCGGAGTGGTAAAGAAGGAACGAAAGAAACGGATTACTTACTTTGGGCAGCTTAGAAATAGAATGATACCCTAAAAGCCTTCTAAGTAAAGCAAACGCAAAGCAAACCAGCAGAAAATCATCAAAAAAGAAAAGGATTGAACTGGAAAGACCTGATGATCAAGGCATTGCATTGCGACCATGCCCAGCTTTGTATTCCCTTTTCCACCACCCCTGCCCCATTCCCTTCCAATATCCTAGCTCCCTTCGACGCGCTCGCTCGCATTACCAAATTGGACATTACTACTAGTATAGTACACAGAGTTTTGTTAGACCCCAACCTTCTTCCATTCTCCAACCTCCCAGCCTCTAAAAACCAATCGACTATTCGAGAAAAACCCGGAGCTGAAATATGCCAGAAAAAAGTGTGGATATCAAGACATGAGAAGGAAGAGGAAATGAAAAGAAGAAATAGGAGGGCATGATATATGTGAAAGTGCTGACGTTGCGTGACAGTCGTTTGATGCGATATCAAGAAAGAAAAACAAAAAGAGACGAGAGATGGAAGGGAAAGCCGTTAATGCAAAAATCTCGCCCAGTCCAACCATCCAATGCCATCAAGGTACCAAAAGAGAAGACCCAAAAAAGCATGAGGCAGATCGCCTCATTCCTTCCCGCCCCCCAACCCAAAACTCATCCCCATACTCATCCCCAACCGATCCATCGTTCCCCTCCTATGCCCCTGTTGCTTCCCCCCATTCCCATCTCCTTTCCCCGTCCCCGTCGCTCCTCCCCTCTCACTCAACACCCCCGGATTCTGCCCCGTCACCCTCCCCCACTCCTCCCACTCCCTACTAACCTCCATCAACACCCCTCCCATAACCTGGGCGCTCGCCATCAATCCATGTCCTTCCCCCTCTAAGATCCTGACTTCACACCGCCTCATCATCTTCCCCAGCCATTTCACGTTTTCGACAGGTACCCGTGTGTCCCGCGAACCATGGTGGATGATGACAGGGCGGGTGATGTCCACGTACCGAAACCCAATGGTGTGTCGCCGCTCGAGGCAGACGAGCAAGTCAACGGCCGGGTTGGCGCCTGTGGTGGCGAGTTGCCAGATTGCATGCGTCAGGCGGTGGTCGTATTGTTGTTGGCGTTCGCGCTCGGCGAGGGCGAGGGCGGCTGCGATGTCGGAGTCGGAGAGGGTGGAGTGACGGTTTGGGGTGGTTTCGTCGATGCCAGCTAGGTTGGTGGATTTGGAGCGGGTGTGGCGGTGGCCGCTGCCGCTGCCGCCGATGCCCTTGTTGCCGGAGTTGGTTATGGTGGGGCGGATGCGGTCCATGTCTTCGTCTGCGCCGGTTGGCTCAGTACTGATAATGCCGGAGGAGGTGGCGGGGCGGTCGGAGTCTTTGTTTTCTATTATGCCTAACGAAGAAGAGGATTTGTCCTTTTTCTTGTCGCGCTTGGCGCGTTTTTGTTTGGGTAGGGAGGAGGTGATGCTTGAGCTGGTGGCTTGCATGAAGTTGCTGTTGGCGACTTTGAGGATGGGTGTTGGTAGTGCTCTGAGGATTTTCTGGCTGGTAGGGATGGCGTTGGTCGGCGGTAGAGGGTTCTGAGAACCACCTCCGATGACGTTTATTTGGGATGGCGGAATCCAAGGTGCGAGTAGATGGATCTTTCCTCTGATGTGTTGAGGCATGCGTAGCGCGGTTGCTAAGGCGTAGATGGCGCCAGCGGAGTGGGCGAGGATGGAGAATTTGGTGATTTTGAGAGCTTGACAAATCGCATAAACGTCGTCTGATGAGAGTTAGCGTTTGACACTCAAATACCTATAAGAGAGAAACATACCAGGCCAGCTCAGTGGTGTAGTGTTGCTGTCACTATACGGCTCACTATCACCCACTCCAGGTCTATCAGGGGTAATCATCCGGAGCTTCAACGTCAAAGCCAGCTCGTCGTAAAACCCCGTGATGTACCTCGTCAGGCCCATGCCCACACAGCAAAAGACGGCACTTCCATTAGGATCGCCCACTTCGCTGAAGCTGATTACGCGACCTGTCTGCGGATGTCGGATCTTCTGGCTCAGTCGGGGACTACATAGGTAAGCCTCAACCGCGTCGTCGATGCTGTCTGCGCTCCTTGGCCTTTCGTATGTAACATGCGGTCCAATTCCCTCTGTCGAAGAAGATTTGTCAGGATTTCCAGGTATAATAGCGCCGGAGAGTCGTTTTAGCTTACTGCTAGCTCGCTTGTTTTTCACATCCAGATTCCCGTTACTATCACCGTTACCGGCCAAAGAGTCTGGGTTCAGAAAGGCTGATCTTCGTTTCGATTTTGGGTCCGCATCGCGATCCTGGGGGCGTGACTGGGCGATAGCGGGAGAGGGCGCAACATCGTCGGTTTCGGATTCTGGGAACATGTTGATTGTAGGTGTGGATAATGCTGGTTTCACATGTAAGTCTGCAGAGAGGCGTAAGGGGTCCAACATTTTTCTTTCGCGTCGTTTCGGTTTCTCGGTGCGTGACTCGGGGGGTTCGCTGGGGTATTCTTCGAGTTCGTGAATGGTGTCGTTTGCGCCAGTATCGCTATCCCGTCTCGACATGCGCGACGCCCTGGTAGACGACCGCTTGGGGTTCTGTGGCCTCCTTAACGATGACTCCCTGGTTGGAATACCTGGCGGGGAGCTCCCAAAGCCGCTTGGAGGTTCCCAGTCCGTCGACAACTTGGGCGTAGAAGGGAAATCGCTGCCTGGTTCCTCGCTGATGATGCTCTCTACCGAAAATGGGTCAAGACGGGGTGTCGAGCTGCCGCTTGTTGTGCCGGTTCCAACCAGTCCTGTTGTTGAACTTCCAGCTAGTGCTGAGATACCAATAACGCTCGCCCTCTTCTTTTCGACTTCTTGTTCGCGCAATCTCTCCTTGCTGCTCGTGTACATCAACCCGCGCTGACTGCGACCTGCTGTCCTCCAATTCCAGCTATCTGCGGATTTCTGTCGGCGCAATGGTTTTGGGTCGGTCCCAACGGGAGAAACCGGTTCGCTTCCTCGTTCGATGCTCAACTTGCCAATGCTTTCGACTCCGGATGCAAGGGAGGCCTTGCTCGACGATCGCGACAGGGCGCTGCTGCTACCGCGCGAGAGCAAGCTCCTGAAACCGGAGGGTTCGCGAGTGTGTGCCGGGCTCTTTGGTGATTTCGCGCCCTTGGAGGACACGGATATCTTGGATGTAGGACGAGATCTGCCAGTCCGGACAACGGGAGGGCTTGCAGTGGCCTGGTCTACGGGGACATCTTCGTGCTGCCACTGACTGTCGGAGGGCTTGGAGTATGCGCCGTAGTCGACACCGAACGAACCGGATTTGGCGGTTGTGGAGGAGTTGAAGGACAGGCCGATGGGGCTGTTGAGGCCTATGGGTTCGAGATGGAAGGGCGACTCGAAATGGGTACTCAGCGGGCGCGATATGGTGGAGAGGGATGTGATGAGGGACGAGATGACCTCAGGAGAGGCGGGTTGGATTGGCCGGTCGGGATCCCTGTCTCGGTTGGGGTTGGCGTCGTTGGCGCTGGCTGCTAAGCTGGCGGCGGACGCGTGGTCGGTGCGTCGGTCTTTGTCTTTTCGTTCGGGGGTTCGGTTGGGATCTCTCCGGTGGTTTTCCAATGTTTGCCTCCAAGTTTGTCCACTTCCTGTCTTTTCCGTTTCGACCTTCTTGGTTTCGTCTTGTTGGTCAATGAGGTTTCGAATGCGGTCTCGTTCGCGGGATCGACGGGGGATAGGGGGTGCTTCTGCCAAGTAGGCAGCCGACTCGGACAAATGCTGCTCCATATTTGTGTATGGTCGACGACGACGAGGATGGCAGTTCCAGAGTTTGCTTATGGCGGGCGGCTGGGGACGTCGAGCCTCTAACTTCTCCTAGCTGGGAAGCGGCAGTGTAACGAGTCGTGCGTATATTGGATTGTCTCAGAGTCGCTGTATGGTTCGTCGATCTTGGTAACAAGTGCTTCTCGTAGTTATGCTTGGACTCCCGGCTTTCTGGACCATGACCTTATCCCGCTGCAGGTAGCTGGGCTGCATAAGCAAGCAATCAACTTTGCGTCTGCAGGTACGTCCAAGCGATTGGGCTGAACCGATGAGGTGGGATGGAATGGCAAACTTTGTGTGATAAACCAATCGAGATCGAGTCGTCGCAAGAGTCACAGGTCGATGTGTTGATGTTGTCGCCGAGGGGGTATTAGGTAAATAAGTATTAAGAGTTAGAGAACGTGTTGCTGTATTAGAGGGATTAGAGTGCGATCTGCTTCTCGTAAAGCCAATTCGAAGCACCGAGTATCGTAGCGAGGTATGATATTAGGTTGTGGTAGTTGCGTCGATATGGGTTGTCGAACTAGGTGGCAGAGTGGGAGAGAGGGAAAGGTGGTAGGCGCAAAATCCTTCTCCTCAGACCATATCGATATCGACAGACGACGATAGAAGGTGGGAAAAAAAGAGTTGGAAAAAGAATTGAGATTAGACACGGCAAGATGAGAAAAAAAGTGCCAGACTCCAAAGTCTCCAACAAATCCCAAAAGAGAGTTCGAGTCTCGCCGAATCTGAACAACCACCCCGGACACATGTAGAAATCTATAAACCCTAATCCCGGACTGGTCGCTTCTTTCACACAAGGGGAAAAAGAGCGAAAAGAGAAATGGTATTGGACGCAATTCGCGAAACCTGGGATCATGACTGGGAGGGTGACAAGATGATTCAAGGTGGGATTGGTGCTTGTCATGTCCCTGTTGCACTCAATGCTGCCTGTGACCCTCCGATGCGCTCCAATGATTTTGAATGCTTTTCGGTTCCAAGATTTCGAAGGTTGCTCCAGTTGCCCCAATTGCTGCAGTCAGTGCTGCATTGCTGCTGCAGGTACCGCTAATAGCGCCGGTGATGGTGGGGACCTGGAAAAGCTTGTGCTTCTTGTGGTCGAAGACTTTGCTCAACTCAACTCGGGAACAAGGACATCAATCATCCACCCAACAGGATGAGCTGGAGGGATTTTGGAGAGAAAAGGGCAAGATGAGGATCTGTGGCCTTCAAGGGAACGATGCTTGGAAACTGGGATGATTGGCAGCTCAGATTGACGGGAGTGATGGAAAGAGACTTGGAGACGGTGCGCACAGAGCTCCCGTCTTCACATGAAGTGGAAGTGCGTGCAGCAAGCAGCTCCCAAAGTCCCAAAGTCCCAGCGCAAAAGCAAAGAACATGAGGCCAGGGAGCTCCGATCTCCTGCCCCGGTTGTTACCCTGTTAGCGTTCCCCTCTTTACACCACCCAATTCCCTAACAACCACCATGGAAATTGGATCTGGTATCACCACCGGGGAAGATTCCCGTCTGGGAAAGAAAACGCAGGGACTGTCGTCTTGCCTTATATTAGCGCACCGACCCCTCATTCATCTTTTTTCAGTTTTTCCCTGCAGTCCCTGTCTTTTTCCCTGCCCTGACTGATCCCTCCACTGAACCTCGTGCTGCCCCTGAATATTCCCTTTTTTGGTCATGTCTACACTTTCGACCCAGCAACCTCCAATCATTCATCCCTTTTGTTCCAAATCCACTTTCCCAACCCCTTGGGCCCTAGACTTTAGGCTTGAATCTTGATGCGCCGGGCTGGCCTCTCCGCGATCTTGGAGCTACCACTGCGTCGAGTGTGTTCCGAGACATTGGGAGAGATTTTGGCCTGTAGGTGAGAGGTGGCACTTCCAGATTTGGATAACAGCTATCGATATAAGACGATTGCAACCGCCATCGCACTGGCATCGTGACAACGTACCTGATCTTCTCCTTATAACACGGATATCATCCGTCATGTTGAACAAGGAACCGAACCCGGGAAATTTGTTCCACCCGCCTTTCTAGAAGCTTTCATCCTCTCGCTCGTTTCGTTTCCTTGGGATGAACGGGTTCGGGTCCGGTGGGTGGGTTGAGAAGCTCAAGCCAGATGTATGGATGTTTCCAGGGTCCTGGACCTGGTCTGGTCATCCAGGGCACGTCAAAAGTACACTACCGAGAGGAGTAAGAAAAGAGGTTGCACCTCATTTTGTTCGCCTTACCTCGTACCATTCGTTCCTTGATGTTGCATCCCGACTATCCGAGGGGATGAGGATTACTTGGTAGGTCTAGGAGGTAAACGGAGGCTTTGACTCTTTTGTGAAGCAATTCATTATTTACACCGGAAAGCTCAGCATGGCCTCAAAGCTAGACAACAATAGGTATTCAGAAACACAGCTACACCAAACCTCCCAATTTCCCCACCTCAGCTACGTACTTCGAATGGTAAAAAGAAACAACACCCAAAAAGCAACAACTCGAAACGGAACCGAACCACATGGGCCCAACCAGGAAACCCCTTGCTCAACACCCATAGATCAACCCAGATCATTCCCGCTTCCGTCCATTATCACCGGCCTGTGCTCCAACGGCCGCGGGACCGGGAACCAGGAACGAGACAAGACGAGACGAATAATGGGTCGGGAAGGCTACCCGAGATTGAACTCTTGTGGTCGTTTCGGTTGGTGGGGATTGAGACGAGAGGGGCATGGCACGCATGGGCCATGGGAAAGCATGGGAAGCTATTGTGATGTGCTTTTGACTGTCATGACTGCTTGGGCCACCTTGGTCGAACTTGGCATGAGAGGGGGTTATGACGTCCAGCGTCTGTGAGGTTCTTGGATATCGCTGATATTATCGCGATATCTACGTAAGAAACCGTCTATCTAGCCGAACTTTTGGGGAAGAGTGCAAAGAAAGAATGAAAGCCGAAGAAAACATATGTCGACCACCGGATATCCAAACAAGCAATAAAATACCTACTTTTCCAAGAACATACCTCCCAGTCATAAAAATCATCCATCATCCATCATCATACAAAATCCATCGTCCATCCTTACATCATCAACCCATCACTTCACCTCATCACCGACCCAGCCCTACTACTCCTCTCCCTAATCCTTCCACTCCTCCTCACCCCCATCCCCTCCCCAAACTCCTTAATCCCATCCACAATCCCCTCTCCAACGTCCCTCAATCCTTCAGCAACCTGCTTAATCTCCTCCTCCAACGACTTGCTGATATCCTCCCTCTGTGTTCTCCGCGAGCTCGTCCTGGTCTTCCTTGCAGGAGCAGCAGCATCACCAGCCTTACTTCTGCCCTTCCTAGCACCGCTCCCCTTCTCACCCTCAACAACAACCCCCTCCCCACTCTCATCCTTCAGCAGTCTCGTCCCCAAAACCCAATCCACCACCCCCCAAGCTCCAAAATTCCCACTCCTCCCCTTCATGCCTTCCACCGTCCCAAAATGCCTCCCCTGCCTCTTCGCTATTCCCCCCACCAACACTCCCGGGATAGGCACCAAAGTCAAAAGCGTCGTGTACCCCGCCAGAGATAACGTCTCCTCGAGCGTCACCAAACCAGTAAACAAATGCATCGTCAACAGATGTAAGTGGTGGTTGGAGCCGGGGATCGCTGAGATGGGGATGTATGGTATCAAAAGGGGAGGGAGGTGGAGAGGGAGGAAGCGGTGGAAGGAGAGAGACAACAAAAGGGGAGGGAGGTACAGAGGGAGGAAGCGGTGGAGGAGGGAGGGAATGGGGTGGTCGGCGAAGAGGGTTAAGGGGGTTGGTTGAGTTGGTTGAAGGGAGGAGGCGGAGGAGGGTTTGCGCCAGGAAGAGGTTGTGGTGGAGGAGGTGGAAGGCGGGTTGTTAGCGTGGGCGTAGCGGATGTGCAAGGTTGTGAGGCGGTTGGCGAGGGAGTTGCGCTTTGAGTCGTTGTGGGCGTGCAAGACGAAGCGGTGGATATAGTAAGTTAGGACCTCACGAAGAAGGAACAAAATGGCGATATGCTTAGCCATCTGCCACGGCAACGGCAGTGTAGTCGTTGTCCGAAAAACCGGCACCCCAAAAATGGTGCCGACGCCCAAAGAAATAATCCCCTGGACAGCGGTCGAGGTCAAGAGGTTAAACAACCCCAGACCTAAAAGGCGGGCATGGGTGCGGACATCGCGATCTTGCAAATCGACGGCGCCCTTGTACTTGAGCGAGACGGATATCCCGGGGCAGAGCGTGTCGAAGGCGAGAAATACCAAGGAAGGCAAGAGCCAGAAGGCGAGGCGGATGGCGAGCGTGCCGAGGATCTCGAGCTTGAAGGGGGATTGGCTGAGGACCAAGGTTGTCCAGGTCATGTAGAAAAACAAAAGGTTGAGCGAGGTGGACCAGGCCGTCATGGAGGACGGGAGGAAGTAGGAAACGAAGGGGAGGTTTAGGAGGGAGGCCATCTTGACAATGGTGTCCAGGGCCTGGAGCTTGTGATGGGATCACCAGAAGAAGTTTGTTTACATCCGGTGGTGTTTTTGTTTTAAACCCCAAAGAAGTCTGAACTTTTTCTCAATTCGAATTTCGAAGGGGTCCAAAATGTGGGCTGAGAAGAGGGGTTGTTGACCTTTGGGTCAAAATGTGAGTATGCGCTGTAACTGACCATTCAACGTGTCGCGTGGAGACTGGAGCCGCCCATGTTACAAGTCAGATTTAAGCTCACTGTTATGAAGGTGTTGTTAGCTGAACATATGAAGGGATTCGCTCTCCGAACTTGGGAAGCTTTTTTCACATTGAGATCTGTGTATACGACGAGTTTGTTAGTTGGTTGCCTGTGTTACACAAGTGAACAAACCTTGACAGCTCTCATTCCATCGCTGAATTATCGCAGCCTATGACGTCGAGCCGGGGTTGTTGCCGTCCTAGCCGCCCGTCCCGCTGCCGGCCGGCAACTATGTATTAGTTGGGCCAAGACAGCGGTCAATATTGGCAGAATCAGTTGCCTGCCGGTGATGCCATTCGCATGGTGCGAACGAAATATCTCGAAGTCCCAGAGGAGATGAGGTCCTTCAATGCAAGGCAAAGATGGAGAGACCCAAAGAATTGGCAGGTCACGTGTGCTTGACTTTATGGTGAAAACAGAAGAAGACAGTCAGAAGAGCTGGGGAGCCGGCATCATAACACGATTCTGGGCGCCGACCCGACTTCGGATCAGCCGTCTGGCTTATCCTTCTTCATTGCTTCCTTCCTTGAATGCTGGCTTCCTTTCTTGAATGCCCAGGTTTCATTCCCCTTCGTGATGGCTTCCTTCTGCCCCTGTTGACAGCCTCCTTCTCACAATGGGGTGTACCTTTCATATGTCCATGGCTCCCTTCCACATTGTGAGGACCAGCAGGCAGGTGGGGTTGGTTGGCTTGTTCTGGCAGGCTGGCACCCTCCAGGGTGCGTCCGTCGGTCCCGACAATCGATATCATCAAATGCAATGGCCAAGATCATAAAGCTCTGTTGATCCCTCCTCCATATGTTGTTTCCATAGATGCATATAATATATGTATAAACCATACCGTACCCAAAACACCATTGACCAAGAAACATAACTTGAAACCAATAAAATATGTGCACACACACAAACACCAAAACTCGCTGTGCAATGCACATCGCGGTCTAGCATCCAAGTCAAGGTACCCGTAAAACTGAACCCATAAAAAAAACACAATAACCGCCCGGCCCGCTTAAACCCTTTACACGCCGCCCTTTTTATGCCAACCCGTAAACACCTAGTATCATAACATGGCTTGCTTGAATGTTCACACACATCCTTTTAGATGAAGGTACCTTATGTAGGTACTCGATTGATCACATCCAGCCCTTCTTGCCCTTCAGCCACCTCACACTGTCGATACCCGCCTGGACTCTCATGCCAAACCGGGCATCCAGAACGAAGCCATCCCACTTGGACACCTTGTCGAGATACAGCTGGCACTCGTCCGTCTTTTGCTTGCGGAACGCTTCGACCTCTTCGGGGACTGATGATGGCCAGGCTTCGGGGTTGCAAACTTCCATCCAGGCAACGGCCGCGACTTCGTAATGGGCTGCAGCGCCGCAGTAATCGTCTCTTGTAGGGCCCTTGAAGACAAATCTGAAGAAGATAATCGGTCAGCAAAATATTCGGTATCAAATCAGGTGAGAGAAAAGAAAAGAGACAAACATACCTATCAATACCCAACAGAGGCTCCACCAACTTCCTCGCCTCCACGCCCTTCCCCAGCTGTCTCAACAGCGCCGACTCGGCCAACAATCCAATAGCCACCTCATCCTGCTCCAGCGCCTTGACCTTCGCGACGACGCCCTTGTCCGCCGGCGCCGTGCACCGCTCCCAAGCCAGGTACGTCCTCGCCTTCTCCAGCAAGTGAGGCGGCATCCGCTTGCTGCCGTTCCACAAGTAAATCATCTCCATGGCGGGACTGACGCAGATCACGTCGGCGAGATCCAACCCGTACGCCTTGGCGCGCTCCTCCCACTTCTGCAGCTTGCGCAGCACAAACACCTCGAAGGGCATCTGCTTGGCCATGAACCGCTTCTTGCCGGCCACGGTGGGGGCCTTGCGGAAGTACTCCTCTGCCAACTTTTTATGCTTCAATGCCGCAGAGCTGGTAGCTTCGCCGTTATGGAACAAATCGCGGTACTGCTCCAGCTCGGCGCAGGCGGCGAGGTAGTAGTACAGCGCGTGGCTCCAGCTGTTGAGCTCGACGCACCTGAGAAAATGGGCGGGCGCAGACTTGAATTCCAAAGCGTAGATGGAGTTCATGCTCAGCTCGAAATTGTTGAGCGCCGCGATCTGGCGCATCTTGCTGTCGCTGTTGGCGGCCAGCATGGCCAGGGCTTCCTCGATGCGGCGGGCGTTGGCCATGACGCGGGCTTCCTCGAGCCGCCAGAGGCGCGAGTCCGGGTAGCGCTGGCGCATCTCGGCGAGCAGGGCAGTGCACTCGTCGCGGGGGTAGCCGACGGCTTCAATTTCGGCGCCCCCGGTGGCGGACTTGGAGTGTTGCTGGATGTCGAGCTCGCTGGGGAGGATGTCGGCGAATCCGAGGAAGAGGTTGTAGTACTGGAGAAGGACGAGGCCGGCCATGGCGCCGTTGATGTTGTTGTACTTGGTTGACTGCCAGAGCATTTGGACTCCCCGGTCGCGATCGCCCTTGAAACCGATGACGGAGAGGAGGCGGGAGAATGCTGGGGGAACCATGGAGATGATGAGCAGGAGAATACCGAAACACATGCTTGCGCCGCTGTGGACGAAGATGTCAACGGGTGACTTGAAAAGTGATCTATCGGCGCCGAACTTGTTCAGTTGGTCCAGGTGAGAGAACTGGGGTGTTGATGGTGTCGATACTTCCGGGGAAGCATTCTGGGGCACGCTCTGCACGCTCGCCGCATCTGTGTCGAGCTGGAGATGACCCAATTTCTCGTCGAGTATCTCAGCATCTGCAGCCGTCTTCGCTACGTTAGAAGCCGATGCTGACGCTGGTGTCTGAGGGCCGGAGGGTTCTTTGGCGGCACTGGCAGAATCTGCAACGGCACCGTTTTGCGAGGGGGTGTTTGCGCCTTTCGAGTTTTCAAGGCTAGCAAATTCCGAGTCGCTGAATCCACCAGGCATCCTGTCGAGACTCGTCTTTGTTGACCTTGCGCTCGTGGTGATACTCTTCTTCTCCAATGTTTGCAGATACAGCAACTCAGAGGTCATGATACCGTCCAAAGTTGCGTACGCCTTCCTCAGCTTGTAGAAACCCTTGATTGCCTCCGTCAGACTTTCGTGCATGACAGCCACCACGGCGCCCATAAGTTGCGCCTCTGCGTTCACGAGCGCAAACTCAGAACCCGGAGGATAGATGTGACTTCCTCCTGATGCGTGTCCCTGGGGATATACCGAACCAGCGTACACCCCATGCTTTTCCGCCTCTTTCTGGGCCTTTTTCATATCGTTCCATGCTCGTGTTTCCGTCTCCCCCAGTCTGGTTGTTGTCTCGTTCATGATCTCCTTTTCGAAGCCCAAGATACTCCTTAAGAAGGTCGACACGCCCAAACCGAGCTGGTGGAATGTCGAGGCATCTTCGCGCAAACGCAGCATTGCTTCTGCTCCGTCGATATCGTCGTTCATGATCAATGCGACAGCTGCCATGGCATCTTCAATATTGTTCGCCTCCTGCTGGGCAGCGCTAACTGAGGCGGTTCTGGGGCGTCCATGGATGTGTAAGTGATCGCGCAAGGAAGTAGAACTGGCGGCCGGGCTCGGCGCAGCACTTGGCGCCTTGGACGATTGTTTTGAGGGTGCGGACGATCCGCGGAACCAAGAGCGCAATGCAGACATTTTGACAAGTTTCGGGCGGGTGTGTGACCCTGCGTTTTATGTGGTGTGTGCGATCGGGTCGTATAGGTACTGTAACGGTAGCCGTTGAAATTGGTGTTGCACGTCGCCGAGGACGGGAAGGGGGTTGGCGCGGGGGATGGGCACCGGATACCCGGGTCGCCAAGCAAAAACCGGAGGTCCGGGATCACTTAGATGGTGCCGCCGGCGTCACGACCTTTTTGGTGTTGAAAATATCGACAAGAAAACCTGCTTTTTCACAGGCCGAGGGAAAAGGTAAAAACAGCGAAATCCAGACCCCGCTCTGACAGAATTCGAAAAAAATAGAGACCGGAGGCAAGACCTCGATATATACAGGGGTGCCGGTAAGCCCGGTGAAACCGGATCTAAGACGCTGGCAAAAACTGCCAACAAGGAAACCTGGGGTTCTAGGCGTTACGCTTGTTTGGGACTGGCACTGACGGGGTCGCTGACTGGGAGCGGCGCTGCGGCCCAAGCCGAGTGGGCGGACTGGTGCCCGGACGGTCGTGGTGGAGATCCTTTCAGCGCAGTCCAGCTTGTCCAGGCATTCAACGCCGGCCGGGACTGGAGTCGTTCTCCAACGTCTGCTCCAGTGAGGTATGGTACCGTAGCAATTGGTCGTTCAGCGCAGCGAGCGTACTGTGAGCGTGCAGACGCGAGAGAACCAGGTCGGAAGGTGGGGTTTCAGTTGATCACCGAAGGGAATGCCAATGGGAGGTCRTCGATGTCGAGAGATACGGTATGCCTGTCCGGCGATATGTATAGGAGTGCCGATATCAAGTCCAATCGTTGGTTCTCTGGCTCAACGAACGGGTGAGGGGATGGTTTGGGGTATCAGTTGGGCGACCTGGCATGAACGGTTATGTAGGAACTTTTGAGGAGAAGGAGGAGAAATGCCAGTGAGATCGGATTAGGTTCGTATGTAGGTTTGTTGTCAGGTTCTCGTTCGTGGGCTGAGCTGCGGCTTGTTCCTGAAAGTACGTCGTAGTCAGCCTTTAAGATTCGCCCAAGTACGTGAAAGAACTGACATTGCCCCAGAAAAAAAAACGAGGGGAAAGAGGCGACGAGGCGTCTAAGACGGTGCTGGTAAAGACAATCGAAAGTTCCCCGATGCCGTCCCCGGCTTTTTACCCCTTGTTCCATTCCAGGTTGCTGCCCTGGAACTTGGGACAAACGGTGTCATAGGTCCGATTGCTGATGTCTTGATACTGTGTTGTGTTAGTATCCGATACTGGAGATAATTATCCAACGCAGCCGGCATGTCTACGCCGCGCGCTTCTGCACACCTTACGGTACAATGCACGCCCAAAGGTAATCAAGCTTTATGTCAGTTGGCACTAGCGGCGCGGAACGAGGTGAGCAAAGCGAGCGCATCTCGTATCATGACCCTCGGTCTTTCATTATCCGAGAATATGGCCAAGTCCTGGGAGCCAGTTTCCAACCATGACGGAATGGTCAATTCCCATCGAGTCTCCATATAGCCTCCGGGGTATCATCAACAACCATTGATTCAAGTGTCCAACAGGACGAATTGCCAGGGGAAAAGCTGCGAGCCACTTCAAAGTCAGATCCGATATAAGCGGATATCGGCATCTCATGTTGTGTTACCACTTGCTAACATTGCAGCCTCGACTGGTTACCACAAGTGATCAATTGGGCTAATGGTATCAACGAGAGGAAAAGAGGAGGGAAATGCTGTGAAAAGAACAAAGGTTTCAGAAGATTGGTTTGATGCCGCACCATACCAAAACAGCTGTTTGCAACTAACAGGGAGTCCCTCTTGTCGTTGTCTCCAAGAGATGCCCTTGTGAGCTGACTCGCGCCGTGCCTCTTGGCTTGGAGATGTTAGCTGAAGGCATGGGATGAGAAGCGGCTGCTACTTCCTGTAAGGCTCGTACGTATGCGAGGTTCGAATCGCAGCTTTCCCGAGTTTGAAGGATGCAGACAGAAGACATGACGATGCAAAAGACACACCAAAAGCATCACAGCTCCGCGGGGTACCAAAGTGGATCCTTAAGCTTTCCTGCCAAGACCTGCAAGACATGGCCCGTGCTCGTGCCGCCCCTGGCTCGCCAGACGCCAGCAGCACGTCGTCCCGCTGCCGCCTTGGGGGGCAGGCACTTGATTGCTTCCCATCCCGTCACTGGACAGAACGAACGACAAGATCTCGAGCTGTCACGACAGACCAAAGCTATCAACCACCACCCAGCATCTTTCCGCCAACCCGACGATTTCGATTTTCCTCCGCGCGCATAATACCAGACAACAAAGCGCAACATCACCGCGACGCGACCAAATTACACCGACGAGTTTCCCGCCTTTCGAACGACCCGTCGATAATCCATTCGTCTAGCGTCATCAGCTTGAGTCCAGCTGGTCCATCCAACTCTCGAAACATACACAAAACACAACATTCACAATGGCCTCAACACAACCCAAGAACGACGCCAAGTCGACCGAGCCCAAGCCCGAGCAGCCTGTTCCCGAGAAGAAGACGGCTGTGTTGGAGGAGGACGACGAGTTTGAGGATTTCCCCGTTGATGGTTAGTCTGGCCAAGCAGCTTGTTTGCGACGCGCATCCGAACACCGCCGCATCACGACATCTTATATATCATAACATCGCCAACCTCTGCCCCTACACTTCGTATTGGAACCGAACTGTGTCCAGACCTCCTACGACATGCGCAGCTCTGAGCCATGCCACTACACACCACGTCACCAACGTCACCACTTACACCACCTCTCCCCTCCTACCTTCATCGCCATCACAAACCCTCAAGTCCCAAAGCGCATGCTGGAAATACCAAACCGACTCCAAGTAAAGATCATCTGTAACTAACAACCATGACAAAATGCAAAACAGACTGGGAAGCCGAAGACACAGAAGCCGCCAAGGGCAACAACGAGGCCAAGCACCTATGGGAGGAGTCGTGGGACGACGATGACACAAGCGACGACTTTTCTTCGCAGCTAAAGTACGTTTTGACATGCGCACCTGTTCCTCTACCTATTCCTCTCCTACCCCTCTTTCTCCCGGCCCCCCTCTCCCTCTGGAGTTGAGGTTTTGCTCTCAGCACCTATGCTAGAGTCAAGCAGAGCCCATATGTGAAGACTGCGCCAGATACCACTATACGGCGTACCAAGCGCACTACTCAGACTTAGACTCAGACTCGGATTTTAAACCCCAAAGACTTAAGAAGGAACCATGCTAACACACATGTGATTAACAGGGAGGAGCTGAAGAAGGTCGAGGCTGCCAAGAAGCGGTAATCGGAGGACTTAAAGCTTGTACACAACATGATATGAGGGGAGAAGGGAAGAAAGGCGCATCAATAAAATATTTACCAAGTTTCGACATGGGCATTTGCGGTGATAGGTGATTCGCTGTTTACGGCTCGGCGATGCCTTGCGAAGCTTCGATATGCGAGTGGTAGGCAAGGCTGACCCTTTGACTACGAAGATGACCCTACGACTACGAAGGGGTAGTGGCCCGGAGACTTGGGGGCTTGTGTGGTCGTTGGGTATTAACACAAGCTAGAGGTGGACGTCCGAAGGGACTTTGTCTCCAACTTGGTGCATAAATTTGAACAACCCACGACGCACCCGATTCATGAAGTTTATCCTCAAATCACATTTCTGACCATAGATGGACTTTAACTGTTTTGTTCAATTTATCGGCTTGAGACTCAAGTGCCTATAGACTAGCCCTGCTAATCCTTCCAAGGACCCTTAATCATCATTTTTGATCCATCAGTCATGATCTCCCACAAACATCAGGAGGTATCATAGCATCATTATTCCACACAGCCGCCCGCCCGCACCCGCTTCCTTTTGCATCTATAAGGAACGAACTTACTGACGCTCGCTAAGAGCAACAACACCAGGGAGAGCCTTGCCCTCAAGGAGCTCAAGGGAAGCACCACCGCCGGTGGAGACGTGGCTGAGCTTGTCCTCAACGCCGTACTTGGCAGCGACGGTAGCGGTATCGCCACCGCCGATGATGACGGTGCGGCCTTCCTCGGCAGCCTTGACGCAGGCGTCGAGGGTGGCCTTGGTGCCGTTGGCGAACTTGTCGAACTCGAAGACACCAGCGGGGCCGTTCCAAAGGATGGTCTGGGCCTCGTTGATGGCCTCGGTGTAGAGCTTGACGGACTCCTTGCCGCAGTCGAGACCCATCCAGCCGTCGGGAATGCCGTCCTTGTCCGTGGCGTAGCCCGTGTTGGCGTCCGGGGCGAACTTGTCGGCCGTGATGTAGTCAACGGGGAGGACGATCTTGACGTTGTTCTTCTCGGCCTTCTTGACAAGGTCCGGGACAGTCTTGGCGCCGGCCTCGTCGAAGAGCGAGTTGCCGATGGGGATGTTGTACAAAGTCTTCTTGAAGGTGAAGGCCATGCCGCCGCAGATGATGAGCGTGTTGACCTTGTCGAGCAGGTTGTCGATCAGCTGGATCTTGTCCGAGATCTTGGCGCCGCCGAGGATGGCGAGGAAGGGACGCTGGGGAGACTCGAGAACCTTGGCGAAGTACTCGAGCTCCTTCTTCATGAGGAAACCGGCGGCCTTCTGGGGGAGGTCGATGCCGACCATGGAGGAGTGGGCACGGTGGGCAGTGCCGAAAGCATCGTCTGTGAGACCTGGTGTTAGCTGCTGTGCCCAGGCTTGAAGCCAAGTAGGTTGGAGAACTCACTGATGTAGACATCACCGAGCTTGGTGAGGCCCTTGCGGAACTCCTCAACCTTGGCCTTGTCGGCCTTGATCTTGTTGCCCTCGGCATCGGTGCCCTTGCCCTCCTCCTCAATGTGGAAGCGGAGGTTCTCAAGGAGGACAACGTCGCCGTTGTCGGCCTTGTTGACGATCTCCTCAACCTCGGGGCCAACGCAGTCGGGGGCGAAGGTGACCTTCTTGCCGAGGAGCTTCTCGAGCTCAGGGACAACGGGCTTCAGGGAGTACTTAGGGTTGACCTTGCCGTCGGGACGGCCAAGGTGGGACATGAGGACAACGGCCTTGGCGCCATTGTCGATGGCATACTTGATGGTGGGGATGGCACCGACGATGCGCTGGGGGTTGGTGACCTTCTTGTCGGCGTCAAGGGGGACGTTGAAGTCGACCTAGAGAAGGGTGGCATGTTAGAACTTTGTCTGGTCATCCATCCATATGAATCACACAGCAACACAAGGAGCTAGCTAGAGCTGATGAAGCTTACACGGATGAGGACGCGCTTGCCCTTGAGGTCGACGTCCTGGATGGAGAGCTTGTTGGAGAGAGACATGATGGCGGTTTGTATGTGACTAGGTATTACTAATTGGAGAGACGATGGGAAGATCAAGAGAGAAGAAGGACAAACACAGACTACGAGAGGATGCCTGAAGGAGGAGAGAGAAAACTAGCTTGTCTTATCAACAGAATGGAAGCGAAGGGGAGGATCAGGTGGATATGCTAAAAGACCGACGCAATGATGATAGGTCAGCTTTTTATTCTTGTTTCAATCCCGTTGCTTGGCCAATCTCTCTCAACACTCAACAAGACGGAAACTTCTCTCCATGTCAACGCCGGGCGGCCCCCCGAAGAGCGGTCGCAATGGGGGTAGACACCAGGAGAGGGGGCTATGATGGAGGGGCAGAAGGGGGTAAGCGAATCGATAATGGAGGGGTAACACCGAGCTCCTGTGGGGCCAATTCAAAAGAGGGGCCAGTGACGTCGAGGCGTTTGGGGTCTGCTGTTGCGGATGGGGTGATCCTTCCACTGAAGACCCTCTGGGCCTCTGGGATCCTTCAACAACAGCGACGGCAATGACAGCCCGGCGGGCAGTATATGCAAGATTAGTGCCAAAGGGCTCCGATTGTCGCAATTGAACATGTTATTAAATCGGTCCGATATGCCTAGAGGCAAAGTTCTAGACGGGGACTATTAGACGATCTTGAACTTTATCACTTATACGGGTGAAAATTTCGATTATTTACAACTGCTCAGACTACAGCAAGCAAACTGCAGGAACTCTCATCACGACACTTGACAACTTTGACAGGCACCGACGAACATGCTTCACATGGCGGTCAAGCATTCCTTCCTATTCCACACGACTTGTGCCTATTCGGGAACATGACTTGGCAACATAACCTCGGAACCGGATCGACAAGTCGAGAATATGTCGGCTTCTTCGACCATTTCGACCCGGGTCGAAGTCGTACCATCCTTTCCATGAACCCGGATTTCGGCTTACCGGGGAGGAATGAGAAGACAACGTGATCACCTTTTTGGGGGAGTATATAACCTAACCATTTCATACGATCTCTCATGTTCGGAAGACTTTCATGTGTAGATCTCCCGACCGCTTATTACCTTCTAACACGTTACGCTTTTGAGTATCGCGCCAGGTACATCACAAGCGGTGGGTGGTAAGAATTAACATCAGATGGTTCCATGTTTCAATTGAGACCGGGTCTAGCTAAATACAACGAAAGGAAAGGGCGATATTGCCCTTGGTCAAAACTCCAGGACGCCTTTAGGTCGGTCGGCTGTAGAAAGACATAGCCGTGGTATAGTATCCTCCGAACCCCCTTCCCTCGTGAACTCTTTTACAGTTCCCTCCCAAAACACAGGGACAAAGGCAACCCGGCAGATGTACTGTTCCTCCATGTCGTTGTGCAGATATTCGTTAGGTAGGTATTGCGCCGGTTGGCAACTTGTGATGATCGAATGCATGAGGCGAGAAGAACCTTGATGGTTAACGTGGCAACCATTTAGGACAGACGAATGTTGGGAGAGCCAGGTGCCGGATGAGTGGTGGTCTGTTGCACATCCTCGGCGGCATTGGTGAGTGAAAGGTAGGCCGTCCAGGCAATACCAACAGTGGAAACAAAGGGCTATTGTGATGATGACTTTGTTAGCAACATCTTCTTTCCGCACAATCAGAACGGAGAAACTCACCAACTGGAGCGACACGGGCATTAATCGAAAGTTGATAACCTGGACCGCCGGCCAAAGAATGTAGTTGGCCTTGAGCGTCGGCACATACATGTCCCTCATCTTGTCATACACGCCCCTCTTTCCACCGCCCTCGGCCAGCGTCATGAAAGTGAAGAAGCAGGCCAGACCAAAGGGCGCAAAGATGAGCTGGTCGAAAGCCACCCTCTTCAAAGCCGGCAGGTAGGCGCTCTTCTTGGTGATGGGGAAGCATCTCTCGAGAAAGCCGAACCACTTGAACTGCAAGGGCGCCATGCAGAAGCCGAACGCCATGAAGCGGATCAGCCGCTCAAAGTCGAACGGGGGCGGCAGGTCCCGCGAGTCGGGGATCAGGTCTTGTTCGTTGAGGGGGTTCTTCCGGTCGAGCTCGTGGATCTCGTAGGCGACCGGGTCGTCGCGTGGGTTCGGGCCCCGGCCGGGTGGGTACTTGCGGACGGCACGCTCCCGGACCGCCGTGATGGACTGGGCTACTGTGTCGGCGACTCCACCCAGGACCGCATTGGTCACCATCATCGTGAGCACTGCCATGGCGCTTTTGTTAGAATAATCGTTGCGCATGGCAACGAGAAGAGTGCGCGAAGTGTGAAGACATGGCCCAACTCGAATCGTCGCGTTAGGAGAATGGGACTTGGAAAAACGCACCAGGTCGTTCATTGTAGAACTGGTTGAACCGGCTCGTGAGCCGAGCGAGGATGGACATTTCGATTATGAAGATGATGGCATGCAATAAGGGCTAGAGCAGGCAATTCAGGTCATTGTTCAGTCAGCACTCGGCCGTTGTACTCTTGGGTCGGTTTGTAGGTAGTAGTTGGTTCTCTTGTTCAATTCTTGTGTACGGGAAACAAAACGACAAGCGCAATACGGCAGAAACAAAACAGAAAAGATCAGATCAACTGCGGTTCGAAAGTATGCAGTTGGTGGATGTCTTTTTGCCAAGTGAAAATCGAGGTGGAATATGGATGTTCGGCGTCGTGTCGGTTGAAAGAGGTGTGGGCATGCGAATCTTCCAGAACTTGGCTTTGTGGAAGAAAAAAGGGAAGAGATCGGATGAAGCCAAAAACAGAAAGCATCACCTACAAAGCGGTCAAAGATATATTTGCTGTTCAACTGTCGCATCCATCGGCGACGGGTGAGGTCCCAGGACATGATGAAGATCAAGTTAGTCAAGAGGAGTAGGCTGAGGAGGCGCGCACTAGGTGGCAACGGGAAAGGATGACAGATGAGTGGCAGTTTCAGGGTCCAAGTAGAGAAAGGATCTGAATCAAGGTTTTGCAGTCAATCAGTAGTCCGCAATGACACGGGTTCCAGTGTCGATTCGGTTGTCAAGTACGACAGCCTAGACAAACAACACAACCCGTGTTGCCGTGTTTCTGTCGGTTGGACTGGAAACCAAGAACTGAGTTTGGGAGAGAGGGTCGATGACGTCGGCCACTGGTCCCTTATCGTAGCGCCCAGCGATAAGCAGCTAGCGGACAAGGCGGACCCCGATCGCAGTGTTCAGGTTGACGACCCAATCGATTTGCCGCTTAGGTTCGTTATCGCGATAGCAGGGGAGCCGTGACCCCGTTGCCTATAGGGATGTTACTTGAATTTCACCGAAAGGGTAAGGAACCGAAAAGTAAGGAAAAGTAAGGAAAAAGATATGATTATTTCCGCCAAGATTTCAACACGTGATACCCTTTGGGTGTAAGTGCTTTGAGAGCTTTGGGCTACCTTACGACTACCTCGAGGATTGCCTTTGGGATTGATTTCCTTTGGGGCTACCTTTGGGGTTGCTTCTGGAGTTGCCTTTGGAGTTGTCTTTGGAGTCACCACATTGATTTTGTTACTTTTCGTAGAGGTATTCCGGTGCTTCAATTATCGCTTTTAATTCTAGTTCGTATTGCCTTCAGCTGCTTTGGAGTGAGAGAGTTGTCAGAGTAGAGGGTGGATTTCTGGGTTTCTGGCTATACTCTATATAGGTTAGCTGCCTAGCTACCCGATATTACCTAATTTCTAGGTATATTTAGGTTACTCCAATACCCCCTATACCTTCTGGAGTAGACTGTTCGAGTTAATTATATACATTCTTTAATCAATTAATTCTATATAGTTATATTTGACAATTAATAGTTTAATTTACGTATTTACAACTAAATACGCTATAATAAACGATTATAAACAATATTCCTACGAAACCGATAACGTTAACTATATTTCTATTAAAGGAATCTACCGATAAGGCTATTATAATTATCCTTAATATCCTATTTAATTGGCCTAGCTAATATAAAACTCTTAAGAAACTCGCTAATAGTAATTAGGACTTTAGTAATTAGCTACTCAAAGGAGGAATTATAATAATAATAATCTTATTCCTTAGCTATATATTTATAGCGCTACGATTAGTATGAGGTACTTCTCTTAGTTCTCTAAAGGAAAAACCGTTCGGCGATAAGCGCCGCCGGATGAAAACCCCTAATTCTGTTCCGGTTACGGGTATACCGTACCGCTCCTTCCTAGTTTCTAATTGTAACGGTTCTTATTTACCGCTATAGCGAATAAATACGCTTTCTATCTTATTCTATTTAATATTAGAATTATTGTAATACCGTTCCCCCTTTTCCGCTCCTTCTTCCCGTCTTTTAGCCGCTGTCCTATCCCCGTTTACTTTATTTATTTTTATTTACTTTCCCGCCCCGCCCTTTCTCTTTTATTTTCTCTCCCTTTATTTTATCTTTTCGTCCCTACTATAGTTTATACCCGTATAAGGGCTTCCTCTACTATTTATATAAATTCTTTCCGGGCGTTAATTTTAGACTTTCTTCTTCTTCTTTAAATTATTACGTTCTTAAAATAGTTTCTTCTTCGTTTAATAGCGCGCCCGGCCGTACCCCCGGCCGTAATATTTATAATTTTAATATCCGGATTAGTTTAAGCCCCGACTTTTTTTACTTTATAGAGTTTTCGCCCGAATTCGAAGCCGCGCCTTTTATTTTTTGCGTTCTTTAAGCCTCCGGCGCTCTTACGACTCCTTCTTAGGATCCTATTACTATCGCCGGTATTCTATCCCGCAATCCTATATTTCGTTTCTTTAATAACTAGTAAAATTCCTACCCTTATATTTTTGCGTCCTCTTTAATTAATTCCGTTATTTAGCGTTATTCGTATTCCTCCTTACTTTGGCTATACTTTAAATTTCGCCGACTATATTATAAATACCCCGAATATCGCTATTTTAGGCTATAATAACTTTCGGATAATATTCGCGGAATATATTTATATAGTTAATAAGCGGGGTAAGTATCCTTCCTGGTATTATAATATTACTTTTTTTTAATATTGTTTAAATATTATATTTTAGAATATTCTATATTTATTCGCCGCTTTAAAATATATATTCGATATCCCCTTCGGCTATTACGATAAGCGTAACTTCGTTTAAGCGGCGGCGATTATTATTATAAATGTTCCGACCGATTTTAATAAATTTATTAAGACTTTCTAATGGGTTTATATATCCTTCTTCGGCCCTATACGTATTCGCTTAACCGATAACGGTCTTCCGGACTAACCGAATACCCTTTTTTCTTTCTATTACTTTAACGATTTAAAGGTTTCGGACTATAAAGAGAAGGGTTATTATAAAAAGTCTATAATCGATTACCGCCTTATTACTATTTTTCTTTATATTATTTCCGCCGGCGCGGTTAGTAGTAGTACTAGCCTTAGTATTAGTAGTCCCCCGGGTTCGCCTATAGCGGTCGATAGCCCCCGTATTACTATAATAGGTCCCGGTTAGGATAAGTAATATTATTAAATTATTCGCGACCTAGCGGAAATAATAGAGATACTTTATATTTTCGTTAATTATATTTAAACATTAATTAAATAATTCCTCCGTAATTCCGCTCTCTTCGTTAAATATAAACTGGAATTAATTTAACCGGTCTCTTTATTATTCCCTTCGTTCTTATATTTCGATATTTTAATATTATAAATAAATAAATAATTTTACGCGTACCGCGCGAATTCCCTTTACTATTCCCCTTCTAATTCAATTATTAGGTAGTATTTATTTAATTTGCCTAATTTAAATACCTATAAAAAGATTTTCTCCGCTTTAATTCTATTATTTAAATAAGCCTAGAATTCTTCCCGTATTTACGGCTAATCGGTTACCATTATTTAATATTCCTTTATCTATAAATATTTAAAAACGAAGTATTTAAATATTTCCTCCCCGGCCTTATATAAATAGAACGGCGTTATAACGTCCGGTACTTTCTTCCGGAAAAGGAAAGACCGGAGCTTAATAATTCCTATTCGGGCTTAAGTAAAGAAGGAACTTTATATTTTTATTAATAAGTATAGTTTATTATTATCCTCTAATAATTAGCTTTTTTTCTTCTTTTTCTTTTTTACCCCGATTATATACTATTTAATAATATTATTACTAAACCTTACGTTAAAATTAGTAATAATAAATTTATACTACTAATTTAATTTAATTACCGCCGCCGCTATTTAATAATTATAGTATAATACCTACTCTCTTTTTATAGTATCCTCTAATTACTTTTCTCAATCGATAACGGTCGGTTTTAATATTTATAATAGGGGTAAAGGCGTTCCCGTTTCCGAAAGTAATCCTACTATTAATATAATAAATTTCTCTGTTAATACTTATTTTTTAACCTATTTAATTTTAATAATATTGCTTTCGGGTCGGTTAATAAATAATTAACTTTTCGCTCTTATTTAAATATAGCTAATTATTTAGGCCGTAATCCTTTAAACGAATTTAATTTAGTCCGTTCGAATAAACCTTTTTTCGAAGGCCCTTACCTTTTTATTAAAATAAAAATCAAGTAATAAATAAAATATTTCCGTTTCTAAATTCCTTACTAACGTAATTTTATACGCCCCGGCGATAATTTTTAAATATTTAATTTAATATTTAGTTAACTTAATTACTATCCTTCGTAATTTCTTATAAATTTCGGTCGATTAGTAGAAAGTTAATATTTTATATACGATAGCGCTTCGAATATATTTAGTATAAATTTCTCTCGCTCGTACGAAAAAGTAACTTTAAATTTTCGCTACTAACCGCGTTAAGGCGTTCGTCTACGTAATTATTTTTTTCTTTATTACTTCCGCGTATATTTAATAATTAAACTTCTAGTTTAACTAGACCCCTAGGAATCTTATTAATTCTATCGGTTAAAATACTATTCCGCCGATTTAGAGAGTTTCCGTCCGTAGTTCCTTCGTCCGCGTAAAATATATAAACTCTATTTTATTCGCTTCGAATTCTATTCCTTTTTCGGCTACCTATTCGGAATAGATTTCCTATACTATTTAGAGAATTCTACAATTTTCCTCTATCGTTTTAATTATTATAATAATATTAATATCGTTAATAAAATTAATTATAATTATATTTTTAATTATAGTTAGCTTATAGTATAATAAAGTAATAAAGAGAATAAAAAGGATTAATAAGAGGGGGGAGCCTTAGGGTACTCCTATTATAATATTATAAAGGTTCGAAATTTTATCGTCGAAGAAAAGGGAACCTTTTCTTCCGGTAACGAAATTATCGACTTATTTAAGAAGCTATTATAAGAATTATATTTCCTATAAAGTATATAGAAGCTACTTATAATTAACTCTATCGAATATACCCTTTAAATCGAAGAATATAAGAAATATTATAATTTTAAATTTTTAGGCCAAATAAACCGTATTAATTACTATTCTAATTACGAATTTTATTAAATAACTTACTTAATTACTTATTTAACTTTCTAGGAGGAAATTAAATTCTTTTACCGCTTATATTAATTTCGTAGTAATTAAAATTTCGAAGATTTTTCCAACGTTATTTAGTAGCGAAATCGGCCTTTACGCGCCGGCTAGCTTTTACTATTCGGCGCTTTTTCTTAGTTTTTTTAAAATAATTATTTTCGCATTCTTAAACCGTTAGGGGAAATATCCGAACCGAAAGCTCGTTATAGCGAAAGCCGCTATAATTTATTTAAACGGTACCCCGCAAATTTTTAAAAACTTATTTAAGAACCAATCGATACCCGGCACTTTATTCGGTATTATCCTTAAAAAGATTTTTTTAATATCCCCCTTAGTAATTTAATTATTAATAATTACCGGGGTATTGCCGTTTAATAATTAAATCCAGTCCGGTAAATAATTTATAAGAACGTTTACCTTAAGGAAGAATCGGTCGGCGAAAATATTCACTTTACCGTTATAATTTTTAATTTCGTTTACCCCTTCGCTAAATTTGAAAGCTAATAATTTGGGCGGATTTACTAAATAATAGCTCCGGGTTCGAACTTACCTCTCTAATAGCTAAAATTTACTTAAATCCTTCGATATGGAGGCGATATAATTTCGCTACTTTATTATTTAAATTTTCGAAATAAATCGTTTCTTCTTTATTATTACTTCTACGAACTCCCTTTAATTTAAAGGCGTTCTATTCCCGAATTATATTTACTACTTCTATTATGCATTTTTCGTTACCGTTTTATATTCTAAATTCTATTAATCCGCTTATTTTCCCCGACCTTTCTTCTAATATAGGACGAATTCCTCCGCAATATTAATAAATTCCCTATCGAATTTATTAAACGCTAATTTAAAGTTTTTTATTATAACGATCTTTTCTAGGACCGATATCCATTTTTCCGCCGCATCCTATACTTTTTCTACGTTTATAAGGCTCCAATTATAACCTCCTTCTTCCTCGGCCTTCCTATTCCGTTTTTTAATTTAAATTTAAATTTTTTAAGGATAATAATTTAAACCGGTCTATTTATATCGTTAAATTCCCTAATATTTAACTTTAATACTATACGATATTTATATATAATTAATCGTCCTATCTTTTTTACTTCGTATTATATTACCGAATTGTATTAATTCTTTACAAGGGATTAATAAATTTAATTTCTATTATTATACTTAAATAAAAAGCTTTGTAATTCCCGGGCTAATCCTATTCTTTAAGTTCTAATTGGGATAATAGAAATTAAAGTCCCCGACGGCTACTTAGTAACCCTATAGGGGTTTTTCTTCGAAGAATTCGAGGAGGGGAAACCCTTATTAATATTTTAGCGTACTATATATAAAAATAGGGGAATAAATAGAGTAGACGGTTATTAGTTCTTGTAAATTTTTAAATATCGCCGTAGCCTAATCCTTTCCTAATTAAAAATTTAAATCCTTAAAATTCTATTTCTTATTTATATATATTACCGCCCTACTCTTTTTTAAATAATTAATACTATAATACTTACTGCCCCTCGGCCAGTAAATATCCCTATTCAAATTTCTACCTAGTTTTTAAATTACTATAATATTATAAATCTCTTCCTATTCGAATAGAAATTTCCCTCTCTCGTACGACTTCCCTATATTCTAATAGAATATTTTTAATTAAATTATTAATTACCCTATAAAAGGGTTCCTTCTAATTTAACGGCGGATAAAATAAATATTATATCCTTAGCGGTGGTCGTATGTATAATAATTATAGAGCCGGTACGGGTACGGTCGCTAGCGCTCTATAAATGTATATACGTATTTATCGGGCTAAATTAATTTATAAATTTCGGCCGAAAACTATTCCTAAATATCTTTTATTTAGGTCGGCCTTTTATTACTTTTCCGGTTAATAATTTCTTTAAGGTTATAATAGAATAGGAATTAAGGGGGGCGTTGAAAATAATAATATCTTCCTCCGGTTTAATTATCGGCTCTAATACTAATTTAACCGGTCTTTTATAAATAATAAAATTACGGGGCCTTTTAGCGTACGTAATTAAAACCTTTATGTAAATTGTTCTAACGAACGGATATTATTTCTTATTGAAGGTAAAATACTTTAATTTCTTATATAGTTTATAATAAATTAAGGAATTATCTTTATTCGAAGGGTAATTTTCTTCGTTAAAGTGAGTTTTATTATACTTAAATTAATTGTAGCGGCCGTAAACGTCCTTTAGGCGATAGAATTTCGCTATATATCCGAATCCCTAATATTTAAAGTATTATTAAATAATAATTATAATTTAAAACGGTTCGTATAAGTAAGCCCCGCCGTTTTAAAGGAAGAGGTTTTCTTAGAAGAAGATCGCCGCCTTCGCGGTCGTAACTTCTATTAAAATTATCCCCCTATCCTCCCCGTCGTATTTCTTCTAAGCTTTTATATAAATAATATCCGCTTCCTTATTCTTTTCCCTTATTTCTTTTAGCGTCGCATTATCCGATCTTCTATTGAAATTAGCCTAAGGGATTCCTTTAATTAAAATTCCTATAATATTAAAAGTTATAATAATTTCTATTTTAAAGACTTCCTTCGTTTAAATATAATATTTTTAATATTATTCGTATATAAATTCGTTGAAAATTATAATATAATTACTGCTTATTATTATTCGAATAATTATTTGGATTCTTTTATATTATTTCTCCTTCAAAATATTTTTAATTATTTACTTTGTATCTTCGTTCGATTATTTAATATATTAAGCGGAAATCGAAATTCTTTTAATTATAAATTAATGTTCGTAATTAAAGGGGATAAATTTTAGGGTAATAATAGTAATTAATTATTAGAAAATAGCGCCGATTTTACCCGGTAATTTCGCGATAATATTGGCCTATTTCTTCGGCGCTTTTTAAATACCCTTTTTAAATTCTTTAAAAATATCCTTCTTTAAATCGTTGAAATCCTTTTTAATAATAAACTAGTTCTCGCTAACCTTATTTATTTTAAGTATCCGGGATTTACTTTTCTTCGCCTAAATTTTCGCGAATTCGAAAAATAATTTTCGAATTTAATAACGGTCCTTAAGCGAAACGGTATTATAGTTTGTAGATTTATTCGCTTAAGCGATAAATCTCTTTATAATTTTATTATCGTTCTTTGTTTTCTCTGAAGTCTTTGTAATAAATACGGCGTCGGGGTCGTTATAATTAAAAATACTTTTAAGGGGGTTATAAATATTATTTTCGAATCTATGCGCACTTCTATTAATTATTATTAGTAGCGACGGCTCAACGTTATCGCTACGTTCGTCGTAGGATATCGCGAGGGGGGTAAATGACCCTCCTGAGTCGATTACCGTTATCTATTTTCGTTTTAGAGCACTTCCTAATTAGAAATCGGCGTTTCCGGTTTCAGCGTCGTTTTTTTTTAAAGGAGGAATTATAATTTAAAGAGTTCTACCGCTTAAGCCGGAAGATTTCTTCCTTACTAAATAAATAAAAGATTGTATTTAAACGGCAAAGAAGGAGCTTATTAAATTCAATTAAAGAATTAGAATTAAAAAAATCGTAACTATCCCCGCAATAACTACTACTAATACTACTACTAATACGAACGGTACTACTATTAAAACGATTACTATTATTTAATTCTAAAACGAAGCCGCCGTTAGTATTAATTAAAATAATAATAATAAAGAAGAAGAAGAGGAAGAGGAGGATAATAATAAATATTATACTGAATAAAATATTAAGGAAAATATAATTATTAACCCCGCTACCGATTTAATTACCGTTAGGAAAATAGTGTACGATTAAATTAATAATACTTATAATATTCATTATAAGTATTAAAAAGACTTTAACGACGCTAATACCCGAATTAAGAATTAGATAAATATTTATATTGCTACTTATTATATTAATATTTCATTCGAGTAGGATAAATCTATTTATAATTAGTTTAGAGAAATTAAAAATCAAATTAACTATTACTTTATCGATTAAATCGCTAACGCTTAGCGAAAGTATTAAGCCTTTATTAAAAATACTAATAAGAAGCAACTTAAGGATTTCGAGAAGTAGCTATTAAATTAGAAGGTCCTTATTATTAATAGGAAAAAATTCGGTATTAGCGAAGCGAATTCCCCTACCTTCTAATTTATAAATTTCGTTGATATAGTCCGTAATTATAAACCTATTTAAGTTAGAAACGCCTAAAAATTCGATAATAAACTTAAAGATATATTTTTAAAATATAAAGATGTATCCGCTAATTTTAAAAGGGTCGGTATACTTAAATATACTGTACTATTAATTAATTTAAAGAAGGTTATAGTTTGTAGCGTTTAAGGTATTAGTCGCTCTAGTTCGTAAAAATTCGTATTTAATAAAGAGGACGTTCTTAATTCTAATTGTAAAAAGAAGCGGAAAGTAAATATAAAGAAGAAATATAGTACGGATCAAAATATAAGAGATTCTTTACGGCCGAAAAAGAAAGGAAGTATTATACTACTTTATAAAGTTTATAAGCGAAGCCCTTACTTAATAAAGCGCTACTAATATTTAATGCCTAAAATTAGGGATAATCCTATTTAAAAGCTTAGTAGCCCTACTTAGAAATTTATTAACGAGAATCTTAAAAAGTATCCTAAAATTAATAAAGAGGTTAAAAAGGCTAGGAATTAAATGTAGGACCGCTTTATCGCTTCGGCGTAGATTATTATTTTAAAGAGTTAAAGGAAATGAAAAATCGGCACCTACGATTTAGTATTTTTCGTTAAATAAAGTACTTTTAATACGAGTAATAAAGAAGGTAATATTTACCTACTTAAGAACTCTATAATTTTCGATTCCGGGGCTTCCTTTTATATTTTTAACGAAATTAATCGTTTTTTTTTATTTCGTATAACGTCCTTAAAGGATTGCGTTTAGGTTAGTAATTTTTAAATACCTATTAAGGGTTTTAGGACTATTAATATAAAAGTATAGGGAGAGAGGGAAATTTTAAGGCTACGGCTAAAAGAAGTAGCCTTCTACTTTAATTTTATTATAAATTTTATATTACTTTACCTATTTCAAAAATAAGGTTTATATTAGGACTATAAACCCCTAAATAATTGCCTCCGTCGACTAAACGGTTTACTCTTTTATTTCCTTTAAAAAATCTATTATTAAATAGTTTTCGAATATTTTCCCTTCTCCTTTAATTGCACCGCCTTTTTTATTCGCCGAAATCGCTTTAACTCCTTTATTAGCCGTCGCGCGTATAAAATATCCGCCAAATTTTAGTATAAACGATTCGGTTATTATAATCCTCAAATCTTCGAATACTTTTATAATATTGAAAGTATTAAATTTAAAAGCCCCGTTACCTATTAATATAATATGTATAGTATTTTAAAAATTAAATAATAAGTTAAACGAAGACTACGTAATAAGGGATTTAAATTAGGAGAGCGATTCGCTATCGATTTTTTTAAATACGAATAAGGGAGAGGAAGGTTTAAATATATTATATTTATTACTTATTAATAGATTAGATTCGTCTAGGATATCTATATAGTAAATCGAATAGTTGAGGCTATCGTTGAAGGATTTCTCTTAATTATCGATATAATTAATTATTAGTATAACGTTAAAGTTAAATATATTGAGTATAATAATAAGTTTAATAGCTAATATATTAAAGATAAGTTCGTTATACGCTTTATTATTTTCGAGCCCTTAATATTTAATATTCAAATTTAAAATAATAGTACTAAATGTTTAGGGGGTATAATTAAAGAAAAGGCGTATATTATAACGAATAGTTCCTACCTTCCTAATAACTTCTAGTTTCAAATCGTTTTAACTTCGGTTTACTTTATTAACCGATCGCCTAAATATTTCTATAATTAAAAATTATTATACAAAAGGTTTTATACTTTCGTAACCTATTATAAAGGGGTATAAATTAAACCTTATAAGCCTAACCTCAATTATTTATACGTTTATAGCTATAAAATATACGTAATAATAAGTATTATATAGAAGAAAGAATAATAATATAAGAAGTTTTAATTAAAAATATAAATCGGTTTCTTCGTTGGTTATTCCGCCTCCTCTATTTATTAAATTTAGAACCTATAGATTAATTGTATCGTTTATATTTGTGACGTGCTTTTTAACGAAGAATTAATCTATTTAAGGAACTTTAATAATTTTAAATAAGGATTGAAATTAATTAGTAATAAGTTTACTGACTTATTTAACCGAATTAATTACCCTCTTTAATTTATTATATAATACTTCGAACCTATTAATACAATTTAAGATATAGAAGATAATGGTTTTACTTATTTCTTACCGTTACTCTTCAATAACGAATTTTAAAAGGATAATAACGAAACCGCCTTGAAATTACTAGAGCCCGCCTTTTAAAGTAAAATATTTATCGACTTTATATTTAATTATCCTATTTTATTAAATATACTGCCAATTACCTTCTCTACCGGCCTTATAATAGATTTACTAGAACCTATCTCCTTCCTAACGTTCGAACTATAGGAAACTGTATTTAATATTAGGAAATTTATTTAATTAATTAGATAATAATAGGGTAAAACGGTTACAAAGGTAGAGATTAATTGCTTAATTACTAAAGGTAGTAAATTAGATTCTATTAAATGTTAAAACCTCTTTCTAATCCTAAAGACTTACTACAATTTCGAATATTATAATTTGGGTAATCTCTTTAAGTAAGTGGAAGAAATATATTTTAATAATTATAAGGAGATAAGGTTATAAGTTAAAATTAATAAAGATATCCCCCGTACTAAAAGTCTTTAAATCCTTAATTATATATAAGTATATATTTATAAGTTTAATAAGTACGGTCGTTTAATAAAGGTAAAAGTTTATTTCGTAATTAAAGGAAATTAATAGTATAATTATAATAAAGAGACGTACACTTCGATATTAATTAATCGTTCTTTCTATTCAATTATTACGTACACTATTAAATTTAATTTCGAATTTATCCAATATAATATAGTAAATACCTTCGTTAATACTTATTTTAATAAAGAGATTTATATATATATACCCTCTAATTATTATAAGTATAATATTATCTTTAAATTTTTTAAAGCCTTTTATAGTCTCCGACGTACTCTTTTATTTTAGTAACGAGAATTTAATAGGACCTTTAAAAACTTAGGGTTTAAACCGTTATTTGAGGACCTTTATATCCTTAAACGTAATAGCGTTCTAATCTTCTATTATATTAATAATATTATTTTTACCTTCGATAAAATATAATATAATAAAGTTACCTAGGTTACGAAGAAGCTAGAGGAAAAGTATAAATTTATTAGTAGTAATAATTTTTAATAGTTTTTAGGTATTAAAATTATTCGAAATTAAGAGGTAGGTTTTATTTAGCTATCCTAACAGGAATATATTTACAAAATTACTAAATTAATTAAGAATCTTTATACCTTCGCCTTTATTCCGATAAATAACGAAGAATTTATACCTTACGATAGTATAACCTTTTTTAATAAAATCCGGGAATATTAAGTCGTTATCGGATCTATAATATATGCTACCGTTATTACCCGGCCTAATATCGCCTTCGTTACTAGCCGTCTAGTTCGCTATAATTATAACCCTAATTTTTAATATTATAAAGCTACTAATAAAGTATTATATTACCTTCAATTCTATTCTAATCTTTCCCTTTACTATAGGACGTTAATAAAGTTCGAAATAGCTTTAAACATATTGTACGCTGATAATTTACTAGATTAGAAGAGTTCTTATAAGTTTACGATTAAATTCTTTAGCGGTCTAGTTTATTAGGGTATTATTAAGTAAAAAACGGTATTAATTTTAATAATAGAAGTAGAATTATTATTAATTTTAAATACTATTAAGGAAATTATTACTATTATATATTTATATAAGGAAATTAATATTCCTTTCGATTAGGAGGTATTTGTAATCGGCTATAATAATACGTAATGATTTGGGGGGTTTTTTACTATTTTTGCTTCTTGTAGAGTAGTATAGTCTAGGAAAAAGGGGTCATTAGAAGTAGGGAGGTGTAGATTAGCTGGTAGCCTTGGAAGGTTGTAAAGCCCCTTGGCTTTTTTGGTATTATTGGGGAGATAAAAGGGGAGATAACCTTCTATAAGAGAGAGAAAGGAAGGTAGGTAATTCTTAATAAGATATAGAAGTAGTAAGAAAGTAATTTGAATTTCGCCTTTATTAATTAGAACCGTTGAGTATATTCTATAATTTTAACCCTTTTAAAGAAATTGACTTCTAGATCTACTCTTTATTAATTTAGAGAGTAAATTAAGAAGTAAAGTTTTATTTTACTTTTTTTTACTTCTTAGTAGTTAATAGTAATAGTTTAATAGTTCTATTTAATTCCTGTAAATAATTCTTACGAATTCCGGATTTATACTTTATTTATATAGTTATATAGTGGGCTCTCTTCCTTTATTAATATAGTTTTATTCTATTTTAAATAGTAATAAGGATAAGATAAGTTTTAAATTCTTAACTAAATTAGTTAATATAAATTTAGGAAGTTTCCGGTTAGGACTTCCTATAAATATGAAGGTTATTTTTATAAGTTTTGGGATATTAATTTAAGAATTAAAAACCGAATAGCGAGGAGTTGATCGGTTCTTTCGGTAAAAGAGTTTTTTATTCGATTTAATAGAAATTTTAATTCCGGATATATATAGATTTCTACTTCTTTAATTAATTTATAATTTACCGATAATAGTTAGTAAGTATTTTAGATTTTTATTTTTGTTAAATTAGTTTAATATCCGTTCGTATTACGAAATAAGGACCGATTACGATAAAGAATTAGATTAAAATTAGATTAGAAAAATTTAGAAAAGAATTTAAAATAATAGGTTAAAATAAGAAAGATTAAGAATAAACCGAGAGGAATTAATCCGCTCTTTACCCGATAGTATCCGGTAATTAAATATTTGTATATTATATACCGAGTTTATACTCCGGCTCTTCCGGGTTATTATAGGATTGTTTGTTATGATAATCCGTACCCTATTTAGTATTTTGGACGCTATTTAAATATTAATTATTAAAATTAATAAAATTGGCGAAGAAATAGTTAATACTATTATAATTTATTTATTTGATGACCCTTAGTTATTAGTATTCTTATAAAACTCCGATTTTTAAATATTATTACTATAAGTATTGAGGTACCTATACGAAGAAGAAAATTTTAATAAAAGGTAGTAAATTAATACTTCGCTAGGTTATTATTCCGATATTAGTAATGATTCTAAGTATTAGTATTATAAATTATAGTTTTACTATTTTTTTACTACTAGTAAATCTACGTTAGTTAATATATTTAATAATAATACCCCTTTTACTATTATTCTTTCCGCTAATATTCCTATTGTTATTATTCTTCCCGCTTCTATTATTAAAATGACCTTCGATGCTACTATTACCTTCTTTACTAGTAGCGCTACCTTTGTTCGTAATATCGTCTTTAAGAAGAAATTTAGTAGTAAAAAGGTTTTTAAATATTTCGAATTATTTGAAAAGAAGATTGGTATTTATAAGTTTAATAATAAATTTAAAATTACTATTTGGTTTTAATAGTGTAAGAAGGAGTTTAAGGACGTCGGTAAAAGCCTCTTTAGCGAATTTAAATTTAAGGAGATTTATATTTAGGAAGAATTCGCTAAGAAGTTTAAAATTATTTATAAGGTTAAGGATTCTGAATAGATTAATAACGTATCTACTATTTTAAAAAAGTTTTATATTAAAAAGTTCTCCGATTAGAAAATGAAAATTGTAGACGTTATTATTACTTATTCGGTATTATTCGTTCGCTAATTTTTAATTAATTGTTCTAGCGCTAATTATAACGCCGTTAAGAATTTTTATAGGAAGTTGTATATTAATACTAGGTATATATTAATTAATTATTTGAAGAAATTGAGAGAGGWTTTATATATTATAGATTGGAGCGAGTTTTTTGAGGAATTAATTAAAGTTGTAGTTAAATAGTTTAATAACGTCGATTCTACCGACTCCTTTGATATTAATAGTAGTGAGGAGGAGATTTCTATTAAGAAGTGTAAGTATAAGAGTAAATAGGTTATCGAGTTGGATTCCTCTTTTAATTGTTTGGATAAAGAGACTTCCGTTAAGATTTCTATTAAGAAAGCCGTTATTAAGGTAGCAATCCCTTCTAAATTAATTATTGTTTTGGATAATAAGGCTATAGATAATTTAGTTGCTTATATAAATCGATTAATAATTGCCCGGAATGCTATTTACGCCCCCTCTATTTATTAACTTCCTATTCTCTTTTAGTAGCCCGCTCCTTATTAGCCTATTTAAATTTTAAGTATTTATATTAATTCCCTTTAAATTTATATTTTCTACGGTAGTAATAATATAGAAAGAAGTAGCTGTGGAAGTTAGGGAGGAATATATTAATAGTAATATTATTAATATAGTACTTCGGGATATTACGTTTATAATTATAATAAGAAGGAGGCCAATACTTATTATAATATTGCTATTTAAAAGCTTATTAATAAAGAGAAGTTTATAGGCGCTACTATTTATAAGGGAATTACAATAAACTTTAATAATTTTATCCCTAATTATATATATATAGTAATTATTTAGAATAGCGTTTTCAGTAAGGTGATCCGCTCTAATATAGCTTTAGACTTAAATTATCCTAATTATAGAGATTTTAAGAAATGGGAATTCGATATTTATTAGTAGGGTAATTTTAAGAATCCCCCTTTCGTCCCTTACTTTAAATTATTTTAAGATTTGGAAGGCTCTAAGAAGCGTTGGAATTAGATCTAAGCCTAGAAGAAGCCCTTTAGCCTCGGCGTTAATTATATTTAAATAGGAGCGTTTAATAAATTTTATAAGCTTTTTTCCCTCGTTCGCAACCGAATGGCTAGTATTTATACTATTTAAACTTAGTCCCCTATTTTTATTTAGGTAGAAGAAGTCTTTAATTTGGATATTAACGAGGAACCGATTAGTACTTTTTAATAAGTTACTATAATTGCTATAGGAGAATTAAAGAGGCTTTAAACGGAAGAAATAGTTTTAGGATTTATAATTACCCTTCCTTTCGCCCTAATTCTTTATAAAAACGTTATTAAAATCTTTAAGAACGTCCCTAAATAGCCTAGTATTACCCTAAATAACGAGGCCCGTATAAATATATCCGCCCTAACTTTTATAACGATAGATTTAATAATAGTAATATAGTTTAAGAAAGTTTCGTTTATAATAAAGGAAAATAGTATAAATTAGCCCCCTATTAAAGACGTTAAAATTTGTAATAATTTTACTAAAATAAAGGAAATATATTTTATAGTAGTTAAATTTATAAATATTAAAGTTATAATTATTATTAAAAATATTATCCGAAATAACCCTATTAATACTTTAATTATTTATAATTAAGTCGAATAATTCTCCGGCGTCCTTTATAGTAAGGATAAGATCCTTATAATTTAATTTAAATATTACGGTAGTACTACCCTCGATAATAGTTTTGAAGCTAATAAATTCGTTCCTATTGTACCGATTAAAATATAGATTTATAACGTATTAATTAATAAATAAGTTTTTATAAAGGATTTTTTAATAAATTTGGTAGAGGTTACTTCCGGAGGGGGAAATTCGATATTTAGACGGCCGAACTTCGATAATAATATTTTCTCTTTATTTAAGTAGCGGAATTTTAGCGATTAGAAAAAGGGTAGATCTACTCCTACCCGGATTGTTTTATTTTGCGATATTCTAGTATTAATAATAAATTAAATAAAGTTCGTTGATAAATCGCTATTAATTAGAAGAGACGTTACCTGCCTTATTTTTTTACTTACCCTTTATATTTCTATTAAATTTAAGGGAGGAAAGAAGGTAGCCGTTTTATTAAATACAGGAATAAAGTGTAATATTATTTATAAAGTATTAACTAATAAATTAGGTCTTTAAAATATTATTATTGAAATTTCTAATATCGATAGTAATAGAGGGAGGAAGGGATTCTTTAGTAAAATTTATAAAAAGGTTTAATTATTTAATAAAGGTAAAGAAATCTATTTCTTCGTTATTAAATAGGCCTTTCCTAATTATAAAATTATTCTAAGGTTACCGTTTTTTTAGGATATTAATATTTATATAAAATATAAAGAGGGTAGAAGGAATTACGCTATTATAACTTTCAATAAAGTAATAATCCGCGCTACGTTAGTTATTAATTTAAATACCCTTAAAGATAAATAAAGGAGCGGATAGCGGGTTTAATTCCTTTATTATAGTAGCGACTACAAGCCCGGGTATTTATAAATATATAAAGGTATTAGGGAAATATTAGTTAGGGGAAGATAATTAGGCTTTAATTAAGATTTACCTTTTTAAAGAAGTATTATAATATCTTAATTAATTATTATTATAAATAGAGTTTAAGGAGGACGACGAATAGATTACCCCCTTAATTAATAAGGTAGCGGATTAATTATTAGCTTTTTTATAGGATAATTAAAGCGGTTTCGAGGAATTAAAAGAGGTTTAGAAATAAATTACGGAGGGGGATACGAAGAATAAATATAGGGATTTATATATTAGAATAGGTAGGATTTAGTCCTTTAATATTATTATAATTAAAAATTAGGAGGAGACTTTTAAAGAAGGTAGGTTTACGCAATAATAAGTAAGGATTATTTTCCACTAAGTCCGCCGTTATTTATAGAGGACTTTTTTAAAATTAATATAGGAGGTTAGCCCGAAGAATAATAGATTTAGGCGGCCGGATAATTAATACGTAATTAAGGTATAGAAATAATAGATAGAGGTAGAGGATAATATAAAGGGAAAATTAATAGCTATTACGTAAACGTATACTATATATAAGAGGGTAGCTTAGAAAGTTAATTTAATCGATAATATTACTTTTAATAGTTCTAAATTAGGAGGAGATCTTAATTAGAAGGTAAAGAAATTAGAAGTAATAAAGGAGCGGATCGCCTCCTTATTAAAAAATTTCGGCTCCGAATAGGATTGTTATATTATATTAAAGTTTATGGAATTAATTAGGGGGTTATAATTAATTGAAGAATAATTTTAAGCCCTATTAAAAATAGTTTAAAATATTTTAAATAAAGGAGAGATTAAATTATTTATTTATATTTTTTATAATCGGGAAGAAATTTTAATATAGGATTTTAAAAAATATAGGAAATTCGACGCCGTTATTATCCCCCTTTAAGAAATCCGTACTATTCTTTATTCTGCTTAGTAAATAAAATCTATTCTAATATTAAAGGTTCTCTATAATAAAGTATGTAATTTATTGAAGGACCGGATTAAGAAGGGGATTTTGGAAGAAAATTATATAATTTATTAAAATAATTAGTTTTTAATTATAAAGAAAAATAGAAGTCTATATTTTATTAATAATATTTAGTAGATTAATAGGGTAATATTAAAGGACGCCAACTTATTATTAGGGTATAAAGAGTTTAGTAAAGCTTTTAGAAATTGTAAAATAATATCCTTACTAGATTTTTTCTTTGGGTACGACTAAATCCCCTTCGACGAAACTAACCGAGACTTAACTACCTTCTTAATACTAATCGGCTATTTCCGGATGACCACTTTACTATAAGGAGGAATAAATTTTATTATTTAATTTATAAGAATTATAACCCGAATACTCTACGATTTGATCCTTGACGTTTATTAATTATACTTTAATAATATTTATATTAAAGGACTTCGGAGTAATTATAGCGAAGAGTAGATTGGTATTAAAAGGATTAGGAAATACGTATTAAAATACTTTATAAATATTAATAAAATATTTTTCAATATTAAATTAATTAGAAGGATAATTATTATTACTAAATCTTAATAGTATTAGAAGGAAATAGTATTAGTAAGGTATTTATATACGTTTAAAGGTAGAATGCCCGCTATAAATAAAATTATTAAAATTAATAAATAGATTTATTATATAGAGTAATTTAATAAGAAAGAGAAAGAATTAGAATAGGTCTGTATTTTCTTAGGAATTGTAGGGTATTATTAAATTTGGATAAAAAGTTTCGGTATTATTATAATCCCCCTCTATAATTTAATTAAGAAAAATATTAAATTCTAGTAGATTAAGAATAAATAGTTTATAATAGAATATTTTTAATATATAATTATAATAGTACCGATCTTCGCTACCCTAATATACGACGATAAATACTATAGGATAATTTATTTTATAGTTGACGTATTATTGGAAGGATGGGGAGTAGTTTTGGAATAGATTGGCTCCGATGGTAAAAGATATTTATATTGTTTTGAAAGCGGGATTTGGACCGGCGCCGAAAAATGTTACGACGTTATAAAAAGGGAGTTTCGCGGGTTGCTTTATGCCTTAAAACGTTTAAAAAGGTATTTATTTAGTATTTATTTTATTATTAAGACCGATACTATAGTTTTAGTTCACTAATTAAATAGAGTTGTAAATAATATCCTTAGAGTATTTTTAATGCGGTAGATTATTTGGATAAAGATTTTTAATTTCGACGTTAAATATATCCCTAGTAGTAAGAATACGGTAATTGACGGTTTATTTCGTAAACCCCTAAGCCCTTTTAATTTCTATAAGAAGGAGTATAAGTAGGATATTAATAATTTTATAAACGTATAAATTTATTCTATTTTCATTACTTAGATAAATTCCCTTATATTAATTTTTAAAGGCGAATGGTTAGAATAGTCGGAGGAGATCATTAGGTATTTATTAATTTACGAAATGTTAGTTCGTTTTAAAGGGGCTACTACGAGGCGTTAATTCTGTATTAATACCGTTAAGTTTATAGTTTAAGACGGGATTCTTTAGTTGCGATTTATAATTATTATTTAAAGCTTGAGAAAATTTGTAGATAGCCCGAAGGAATATTAGTAAATTATAACCCGTTATTATAATGAAGTAGGATATTAAAGCTAAGAAGGGATATACCGCCGTATTATAGAATACTATTATTAGAAGGGTATATATATTTAAATCGAGGAATTGATCCGCTCTTGCCTTAATTACTAAATATTTAACCTAAAGCGTTTTAAAAACGGCTATTAATAGATTTATTTAAATTTATATCCCTTCGGTAAATGGATTTTGGATATTTAGTACTTCCTAAATATTAACGGTAGGAAAATCCCTTTTCTAAAAGCCTATAACGATTTAATTGGCTATATAGAAGTTACTCTTCTCTTTAGTATTATATTTATAAAGGTAAAAGAGTTCTTTAAATTTCTTTTCTTAAAGTAGGGATACCCTTTTATAATTTTAATTAATAGAGGAGTAGAATTCTAAAAGGCCGTTATAAAGTATCTACTCCTACTTAGAATTTTTAAAGAGTATATTATACCCTATAATTTTAGAGTAAATAGTACTAATGAGTAAGGGTACGTAACGATCGCCTCTTCGCTAATTAAGATAATTAGCGGAAAGGGTACTAATTAGAAAAAGTATTTCCCTTACATCCTTTTTATAAACCGTACAATTATTAAAGGAAATTACGGATATACCCCTTTTTAGTTTACGTACGGCTATAATCCTATTTCCCCTATTGAATTTAATTTACTATTTTAGCGAATTGCGAATTAGAAAAATAACGATAGGCCAATAACTAGGGAGGAATTAATTTATACGGTTACTAAAATATATAAAAATATAGAATATAGATTCGCTTAGGCCGTAGAGAAAGTCGCTATAATAAGGGAAGCGGCAACTAATTATTATAATAAATAGGACTAGAGGAAAATATAATTAAAAAATAATTAAATTAAAGTTAATAATTTAGTTTTAATATACGATAGTGAACGCCGAATTAATATAAATTTAGTAAGGAAGCTATTTTACCGTTGGAAAGGCCCCTATTATATGTACCGGATTTCTAGTTTGGGAAGTATGTATTATATTAGTACCTTTAATAATATTCCGCTTACTAAATTTATAAGCGTTAGGAGGATTAAGAAATTTGTAGCTAGAGATAGAATAATATTGGACGCGGAGAATTTAAATGCGATTTTTGGGTAAGAATAGATTTCTCCCGAAGATAAAGGAGGTAGAGGAAACTTTAAACCGATTAATAACAGATTATTAATAGAGGAATTATTAGGGAGGGTACTACGTTCCGAATCCGAATTACGTAGAAAAAATATTACTATAGAAAAGAGGAAAATAAGGATTAATATTTTTAAAAATTAAATAAGGAAAAACTTTAGGAATATTAAATTAGAAGTAACGTTATTAAGGGGTAAATTATTAGGGGATTGGGCGTAAATTTAAGGAAAATAAATTTTAAAAGCGTTTAGGAAATTTTAGGGAGGAACGGATTTTATAAATAGTATTTACCGTTTAACGGGTAGAACGCGGAATTCTTTCGGAACTTAAAACGGACGGACGGGCTATTCTAAAATATTACTATATTTAGGGCCGGCCGTATTTACTTAATTGGTTGCCCTAATTAGAAAGGGCTAAACTAATAAAGAAAGTAAAGAAAGATTGGTAACCGGTAATAGCCCCCGGTACGACAACCCTTCGACCCCGACGATTAGATCCGTACCTAGCGATACGACCGAATTACGACGATATATTGATTTTTTTTCTATTTTTTTATTTTATTATTTGTATTTTTAATATTTTATTTTTATTATTTTTATATTTACTATTCTTTTTTATTAAGGGAAATCCCTATTAGTTTTATAATATAAAAGACCTCCTAATTTGAACCGGCCCTAATTTGATTAGACCCGAAGGATTATATTCTTAGGTAAGGAGTAAATTTAAGCTATAAAATTAAAATATTGGCGCCCTTAATTAATATTTTATTATTACCCCGTTATTTATTTTATTATTTTATTTAATGAAAATAGTCGATTGGACCCTGCCTACTTTCGAAGGGAAGATTAGATACTATAGTAATTAAAAAGGGATTTATATAAAGGGAAAAAAGGAAGTAATTATTTACTATTTTATTCTTTATTATTTTTATTATTTAAACTATCCTATTCTTCGCAAATTTTTTACGATTTTTTTAAAGGAAAGTTTTTGGTTTTACTTATACAACACTATTAGAAAGTAAATTATATTAAACTATAAATTAGTACTTTATTTATTACCCTTTCCCTTATTATTATTATCTTTATTATTTATTCTTCTTATATTTATATCGCTATTTTCATCTATTTAATTTGTACCCCCTTCCTAAAACGATTTTTTATCGATAATAATCTTTACTAACGTACGATTTCTATATATATTAAGACCTTCGCCTTTTAGATTAAGCCGGTTATATTTATAAGCGGCGTATTTAGCCTAAAACTTTAAATTATAAAGGATGCGCGGATCTATACGTTACTAGGAATTTTGAAGAATTTTATCTACTTCTAAGAAGTCGCTACTATTAGTACGGTTAGAATTTATAGTACGAAGGAATTTACTTATTTTTTCTAATATTTTCCTTTTAGTAAGATATTAGAAATTAAGAAGATAATCGGTAGACGAAGTATATTAGTTTGCCCTTTTAATATACTACGTATAATTATTATAAATCCCCCCTTTAATATTTTTAGGTATAAAAATATAATTAATAAAAGGAGTCTATACGTTAATAACCTCCTATTCGTTATAATTTATAAAAATAGAAATAAAGGACTTCTAAGCTTATTAGATATAATAAGAGTAATAATACCGGTTTTTATTAAAGTAGTTAGTAAAGGAAATTAATAATATAAGAAGGAATAAATCTATATAGTAAATTAAAGGTTTAAATAAATAAATTAAAAATACGTTCTTTCTTAATATGTATATAAGCAATGTAGTAATTAAGAGGTTAAGTACCCTTTTTTTTAATAAAAATACGTTAAATAAGTTCCTTTTCGAAATCTTTGCGGTCGAAATATAAAAGAAGAGTAAGTTTATATTAATCCGCGAGATAAAAGTCGTCTATAAATTTATAAATTTTAATATAATTGGAGGGAAGAATCTATTCTATATATATTTTATTAGTAAATATAGGTTTAATAACGGCGTAAATCTATATTTTAGAAGTAAAGGTTTTAATATTTTTATTATTGAATATATTTTAAAAATTATTATAAGGAAGTTTAGAATTTTAGTAGATATAAATTTTAGATAATAATTATTTTTTACTATCGGGGCGTTCATTAATATATAGAGGGTTATTTTTAGTTTATAAAGGATAAGCGGGGATTAGGCCGTTAGGATTTAGAATTATAAGGTATTTTTTAATAAATATATTAAGTTTAAAGACGTTAGGATATACCGGTTAGAGATTAATATTATATTGACCTTCGGGGACGTTACCCTTTTAAATTTCTTTTTAAATAGGGTTATTAATAAGAGAAATTATAATAAGTAAATTTATTAGTAAGAGAAAAAGGATTATTATAAAATACGAGGATAAGGAGGAGAAAATTATAAGAAAGTAACGAGGTAGAGATTTAAAATAGTGAAAAAAAAGTAGTAATTATAAATATAGTTAATAAAATTAGTAAATACGTATTATTTAGGTAATAAGGGCGGGAAAGTTTTTAAGTAGAATTAAAAAGTGGGAAGGTATTGTTAAGAGGTAAATAATTGGATTATAAAGTATTTTGCCGACGGATTTATACTTAAAAGGTATTTAGAATTCTAATAATAATTATAGAATAGTATAAGATTACCTTCTTAGTACCTTTAAAGTATAATACGTTTATAATTTTTTGTTATATTATAAAAATTTAGGTTATAAATAATAAATATAAATTATTATTAAATAAATTCCTACTTTTTAAAGAATAAACTACGAATAAATTAGTATTTTTCGTTGAATAAAATATTATAATTTTTATATTATAAACGGATAAATTAATACTTTACTTTCTTCTCTTAAAAAGATTCTTTAATAAATTCCTAATTCGCTTTTTATACCCCTCCTTCTTCTTAAATTTATTATAGTAGTAGTAATATCGAATTTATTATTAAATTTATAAAGATTAAATAATTTAAAAGAAATAGATCTGTATTAGGAGGATATAGTATTAAATGTATACTTTCACTTATACTCCTTTATATTTTTAACTATTATATAATAGAATTTAGAAATAGAAGATTGGGAGGATATTAACGTTTAACCTAATAAAATTTATCCTCTTCGACCTAAAAAATTAAAGAAGGTAAAATATTTAAAGGATTAGCGTATATTATATTATTTTAATAGTATAAATTTCGATATTAATACGATAGCCCCTTATAAAACTTTATTCGGGTAAGAAATAAATATATAAATATATAAAGAGGTAATCGGTATAAATTTATATTTATTTAAGGATTAGGACGACGATTTAATATAATTAAATAAATTATTATAGGAGATAACGGCGTTAAAAATAATTAATTTATAGTACTATACTAATATAAAAAATTAGTAGGATAGGGTCGTTATTACGGTAGTTTTAATATTTATATTGCGAAAGTTTGGAGATTAAGTTTATATCCCGCCGGCTCTTAAATTTATTATAAGTAAGAAAGGAAAGTTTAGTAACCCTAATAACGACTTTTATTAATTCTTTACCTATATTAAATAGTAGTATATACCGATTTATTATTAGGATTACTTTTCGCTAGTAATCTTTAATTAGGTTAAATAAATTTAATATTATTATAATTCGGCGCTAAATAGAAAATATATAAAATTGATCTATACCGTTTATATAATGTTTTTTAATATTTAATACGGATATTAGGACGTTAAGAGCTATTAAATAAATTTAATTAATAGAACTTAATAATTTAACGTCCCGTTCCTAACCTAATAATTATTTTAAATTTATAATTTATAAATATTCGAAGCAATTTATATATTTTTTATTAAAATATAATGTGCGAATTAATATTTTCGTATATTTAACCTTTTTATTATTTTTTTAATTAAGTAGGAAGAAGGAAGGTACTTTTATCCTTGGGTATAATTAGGTAATATTGAATAGTTAGAAGAAATTATAGTGCGATAATGGATAAAGATGGTTTATAATTATTTAAAAACCGAATAGATTTGTAATATAATTAAATTAATTTTAAAGAAGTATTAGATAAATTTATACTGTTATTTGTAAATTTATTATAATAAATTATAAGAACCGGAGGATATTTATAATATATTTTCTAAAGGATTGTATTAATTAAGTACGGATTAATTCCTTAATATATTTATTAATTAAAAGAATGTAAAATTTTTATACGATTTACCTATATAAGGGATAGGTGAAGAATATTTAATTTAGTATTTAAAGGTAATTAAATATTTAAGTAGTAAGCCCGGTTTAAATTTTAATAAGGAGGGTAAGGTATAGATTACTATTTTCGATGTAGATGATAAGGATTACGTCGATCCTTTAAATTATAATGAATTTATTAAGAAGGATGAATTAGAAAAAGCCGAATTTAATAACGATCCTTTTAGAGGAGATCCGCTCCTGGTTGATTTAATAATTTTAATAAAGTTAATTAATTAAATAGTCTAAATACTTAAATTATTAAAAATGTTTAGAAAAAAGAGGATGACGAAGAAAGAGAGGGAATAGGCTATAATTATAGACCTTTTAATTATAAATAGGTTTATTATTAATTATTTTATATTACTTTAAAAAATTTTAGTAGATAAGGAGCTTCCTATATTTAAGGGAATTAATAGTAGAAGGACTTCGATTATAGAGTAGCGCTACGCCCCGAATATTAGCGAGTAGATCTATTAATTATTATTAATATTATTAGTAATTAATATAATAGATTTGTAAATTACGTTGGATAATACGCGCGATAAGATAAGGATTATTATAAAGGAAGAAGCTTAGGTTAAGAAAGTTGTAAAATAAGAGCGTATTAAATAGGAACGTATATAATAGAAGTTTGTATATAAAAGAGTAAAACGTCGCTAGTAGGGTATTAATCCGTACGTTTATTATTATTTAAATATATTTACTTATTATTATTAGGAGAGATAGAAAGTTAAAATCGATAGATGAATTCGTAGGCTATTTTATTAATTTGTATTTGTTTTTGCGAGTATTCCGCGTGGAATTGCGAAATATTCGAAGGGAAGATTTGATTTGGGGGGTTTTTTACTATTTTTGCTTCTTATAGAGTAGTATAATTTAGGAAAAAGGGGTTATTAGAAGTAAGGAAGTATAGATTAGCTGGCAACCTTAGAAGGTTGTAAAGCCCCCTAGCTTTTTTAGTATTATTAGGGAAATAAAAGGGGAAATAACCCTCTATAAGAGAGAGAAAGGAAGGTAAGTAATTTAATAAGATATAAAAGTAGTAAGAAAGCAACCCGAACTTCGCCCCTATTAATTAGAACCGCTAAGTATATTCCGTAATTTTGACCCTCTTGAAGAAATTGACCTCCAAATCTGCTCCTTACTAATTTAGAAAGTGAATTAAGAGGTGAAGTTCTGCTTTACCTTTTCTTACTTCCTAGTAGTTAATAGCAATAATTTAATGGCTCTACTTAATTCCCGTAAATAATTCCTACGAACTCCAGATCTGTACTTCACTTATACAGTTGTATAGTAGGCTCTCTTCCTTTGTTGGTGTGGTTTTGCTCTATTTTAGTAAACGATTTGTATATTAACGGTAGAGGCGGCAAAGTTGATAATAAAGTTGAAGTATATCGATATTTATCGTTATTAATTAAGGTAAGAGATTATAGAGGGAAGGATTGAAATTAAATACTTAGAGACGAAGAAAATACTAATTAATAAATTAATAAAGGTCTTAGAATAATTAGATTACGAGAAGTTCCGGGAATTAATAGGAATAACGAACGTACTAGCTCGTAAGGAGATAGAGATAGATAAGGAGGTTCCTAATGAAATTTTAAAAGATATTTAGAGTTTAGCCGGCGAGATTAATATACTAGAAGAGAGAAAATTGTAAATAGCTTTATTTTTACCTTATTTAGAAGGTCTATAAGTAAGGGGGTATATTAGAATAGAGGGTAGATTTCTAGGTTTCTAACTATACTCTATATAGGTTAGCTGCTTAGCCACCTAATATTACCTAATTTCTAGGCATATCTAGGTTACTCTAACACCCTCTATACTTTTTAGAGTAGACCGTTCGAGTTAGTTACATATATTCTTCAATCAATTAATTCTATACAGTTACATCTAATAAGAGTGAAGGCAGTTTGGGTAGTGAGATGCACGGGCCGTCTTTTTCGTTTTGAAACTTTCGATATTTTCAAGATTTCGATAATTTCGGAAATTCTGCTATTTTTTCGGGAATTGACCATCCCTAATTGTATAGAATACGAACACGAGCAGGGGTCAAAATGTATATACGAAAGTAGGGTGCAGACTGTATATTATATAGAGATCTATTCTCCTAAGTAAATCCCTCACACGAAAATATTAAGGTTTTACTAATTATACCAGCGGGCCCAAATTATATAAGAAAGGCGGTCTCAATACCCCTATCACCTCTTTTATCCGACACACCCCCCTAGCTGAACTAGATTTAATTTAGGAAATTAACTATATTAAAACTATTTATAGATTTATACCCCTTTTACTCATTCTCTCCGGCGGTTATCTTTAAAAACGTCTCCCGCTACTATATATTATAAATATAGAAGGTCGATAGTACTATTTCTAATAATAAAAAGCGATCTTATAATTTAATAGTTAAAGCGTTAGGGTCGATTCTTAATTAACCGCCTACTATCTCTTAAGTATATTTAATAATATAATTAGCGGATTATTATTAGAAAGTATACTTAAAGGTCGTAGGTTCGAATCTTGCCGGGATTAATCTTTTTACCTTTTTTCTACCTTATAAATAGAAATCACTATATTAAAACCTCTTAATTTATAAAAGTCCTCTTAGTTATATTATATATAAAAGTAATTTATACCTATATTAATACCTATCCCTTCTTTTTATCGCTTAATAAATCTCTCTCTAATCCTCCTTATCGACCTTTACAATTAAGTAACTAACCTCGATCGTTATTAATTCCCTCTTCTTTCCTCTTATTTTTTTAATATCTATTAAATTAAATTACTTTATAAATTTAAAATATTTATATAAATTTAGCGCCTTCGTTAATTTATTAGTAATTATCTACCTTATTAGTATATTATTAGGGGAAATCCTGGCAGGTATCAGGATTGACCATAACTCTTAGCAGTCGCTTATTTGAGCGATATAGACGTTATCCTTATTATATAAGAGTATTCGTTAATCGCTCCTGTTAAGAGTAACTAATCTTCATCTTTATTAATATTATATTATATTAACCTAACGTCACTTTATATATTACTTTATAAAGTTGTATACGAGGTCCTAAGTTAAGGCTTTCAATAGTAATTATTTTATTACTTCCTTTAATAATATTATTATTTATCGTTACGCATTATTACTACGTCTAGTAATAAAATACTTATTTTATTATTTATTACTATTTTGTAAAGATGCTCTTCGCGTAATAAATAGTACCTATAGTTCGGATTCGAACGACCTTATTATTACTTTCGTTTTCTCTCCTTTAGCGAGGGGGAATTGCGTACTTCGTTACGATTATCTTAATAACGATTTATTAAATTAATTATTCTTATTTTCAAATTTACATTATACTTTATACCTTTTATCCTTTCTTTATAAACTTTATTACTATTATTCCCTATTTAACGGTTCTTTATTATAATTACTAAAATTATAGATTATAACCTTTAGGATAATGCTACGACCTAAAAGGTAAGGTACGTTTACGATTTTATTATTTCTAAGCCCGACTTCCGTTATTAAAATTATTTTAATTTATAAATTGGCGAACTTCTTGTTAAAATTATTAAACTTTACGTTAACGACGATAATTACTTAATACGCTAGCTTAATTAGTAGCGCGATTCCGAATAGCGCGGCAGATATAATAGAGGCTAGGATAATAAGTAAATAATTTAATTAATTAATAATATATACGCTTTTATTATACGTAAATATCGTCGCCTAGTTACTTTTAACTTCCCGCTTCCTAATAATCGTTAAACTTAGCCTTTCGAAAGTAAAGACGGTTAAACTTAATAATTTAAGAAGAAAGTATAGCGCGATATTTATAACGTTAAAAAGAAAGAAGCTAAAGCGGCCGCCGCTATTACTGCTATAAACGTTTATGTCGCCTCTTTTAACCCGGCCGAAAATCCTCTACCGCCTAATTTTTTATTATTGCCTATTCCCGTTAATATTCTTTTTAATACTTAGAATCTTAACGAAGTAGCTAATTTACTTATTCCAGAAAGTATTAATAGCTCTATTACTAATATTTACAATATATTTTCTATTATTAATATTTAAAATAACGATTTTAACGGTATTATTCGCCGGATTAAGCCTACTCCCGTTAAATACGTTGCTCCTCCTATAATACGCCAACCGGTTATTATTTATTTAATTAGTAAACCAATTTATAATAATTTAGGCGCTAATATATTTAATATTTTAACGGCGTTTATTAGCCAAATTAATTACTCCCGTCAAATTCTTTAACGGTTCTAAGCTTCTATTGAAATAATAAACGCTCTACCGTTCCAATAATTAATTCATTCAGCCTCCGTCGTTATGTATAACGCCCCTCCTATTAAAAATAGCGATTTAATTAATATAGTTAATGCTTAATTAATATTCGGTTATTATTCTCGCCCCTTTTTTCTAATTGATTTAATTATTTCCCGCGCTAATTCGATTATAGAAATTACGGCTAACTTAATTCGCCTCTYGGCCGCTAATCCTACTACTTATACTTTTATTAATATAGAATAAGTAGAAATATTAGTTAAAATTGCCCAAAAGTAATTATATAAGAATATTACCCGCTCTTTTAAGCCGATAAAGACTAATTTAATTAATATTCCTAATATTTTTCATTCATTAAAATTAATAATATTTACCGTTCGTACCGATAACCCTATCGGTTTAATATTTAAATTTATTAATATATTGCTAATTAACCTTTAACGTATTAAATTAATATACGAATTTTCGATAGAGTACTAAAACCGAGGTAGAATAAGTAAAACTTTTATTCCTTCGACCCGAAATAGGAAGCCCGAGAATATTAATCCTATATATATAGATTGGCCTTAATATAATAAGTTTATCGGTTTAACTAATAAAAATTATATATCCGGCGCTAACCCTAATATTAATAACGCTAATATTAATTATATAATAACCGATTTAACTATTAACTATTAAATTTTATTAAAATAAGAAGATTAAGCCGCTTATTTCTGTAAGCTTCTTCCGGTTATAGGTTATTATATTATTAATCCTATTGACGGCGTATACTATAGAGTTTTTAAAGAGATCGCCGATTTAAAGTAGAACGGTAAATAAGATTGTATAATTAACGAAGTTGCCCGTCGGGTTATAGAGTATATTAATGCTTTTATATCCGACTATTCGTTTAGTTTGCCTTTATATTTTAGTTTGCCTAAGTAGGTTCTTTCGCCCTCTTCTATATTAATTTATTCTATATTAACTACCCCTACCGATTTAATTCTATTGTTAATTAGAGTAAATATTAATATTACTACGAAAGCTCCGGGATTAATTCGTTCCGCCTTTCGTTAAGTTACTTCTAATACTAATAAGACTATTTATTTCGTTAATACTTTTTTTAATATTTCTTAACCGTTAATTGATAGTAATATATTAGAAAAATACGATATCGGTTCCGTTTTTAACGATATTTGGTACGAAATTAATTAACTCAGGCTTAATAAGCGTAATAATTAGTATATTCTACCTATTAATAACGTTAATAATGCTGTTTAATAGAAGTTCATCGATATCGGTATTTTCTATCCTAATAATACCAATAATAAGAAGCGTTAAAAATTATATACTAAAGGCAAAATTAACGTTTTTATAGATTACGCTCTTTTTCTTAATTCCTTTTATAATATTATATTTAAAAACGACGAGAGAAGAATACTTATTACGTAAAACTTCTAATAATTACTCCGCGGTTAAACGCTCTCTTAGTAGACTAATACCCTATTTCGTATTAAGCGTATTATCTTTGCTAATAATCTTAATAAAATTATTACTATTATAAATAACATTTTTAGTATTAAACCGGATATTATTTAAAAGTAGTTTAATACGTATTCTTTTACTAAAGTTATTAATAAAAAGAGCGACTTTATTTTATATAACTTCGCTACTAAAATAGTACGCTATATTCAATTCTAGGGAAATTCTACGGATCTTTAATTTATTATTCGGTTATATAATAGTTTGTATCCTAAATTGCGCAGCCTAATTATTATATTTACTAAGGGCGTAATATTAGGTACTTTTATCGACTTTATTAAGCAGAAGGCAACTATAGTTCGCAATAAATTGTTCGAAATGGGTACGTTTAATTATTTCTTCGACTAAAACGGTACCAATTCTACTCAAATTGATAATAGGGGTTTATAAACTTACTAGGGTTAGTAAAGATTCTTCAATAATAATAAGAAGCCTTACTATCTTAATAAAAATCAAAACGCCGAACGTCCTTCTAGATCCTTCCCGAATTCCAATTTTAATACTCGTTTTAATAACTGTAATAATAACGGTTCGGGTAAAAGTAGAAGAGGTTTCCATTGCAGAAGGCGCTTTAGTAAACGCGAATATTCTAGCGACGGTCGTTATATTTATAATATAGAATATTTTATATTCGAGGATAATACCGACGTTAAGAGTTAAGCTAAAATATTTGTAAATTAAGGTTACTATTTTATAAATGAATTTAGCGAGGATATAAACGGGTTTAATATAAATAGTTCCGCCGTTAATATTAATATTACTCTTTCTATTTATTTTACCGTTCCTTATATTCCCTGTAATATTTTATCCGATAAAAATTCTAATTTTATAGTTCCTTAATTACTAATTTTATCGTTTATAATCGCCGTTATTAATGCCGTTTTAATTATAAATACCGATTATAATAACGATTCCGAATCCCTATTGTTAGACTTACTATCCGATCCCGATTCTAATACGATTCTTAAACGTTTAGAGTAAAATTTACTATTTAATCTCTATATAGAAGTTAAAAATACTTCTACTAGAGCCTTTCGGAGGGTAGTAAAAGAAGGTGTATAAGTAAGGGAAGCGGATATTATATTAAGATTATTAATATTAGCGGACGGTCGGAAGTTAAAACTATTGGAAGTTTAGTATAAAAGTTAATACGTATTATTAGTTTTTATAGAAGGTTAAATTATTAAAGTAATTATAGATATCGCTATACGAAATGGATATTTTAATTTGAAAAAAGCTATATTATACTTCAAAGTTAATATTAAACTAAACCTTAGTATAATACCTATATCGGTTTATTTTAATTCCGGTTATTTATTATCTATTATAAGCTAAGAGTTTATAAAAGCTTTTTCTCCTAATATTCGGTATTTAATAATACCGCTAAATATTATAAATAGTATTAATTTAAAAACCGTTATTAATATTCTCGCCGAATTTAATTTTTATATAGAAAGAAAAATTAATAGCGTTAAGGTTAACGGTTATTTCCAAATTTCCGCTTTAATTATTAATAAGTTTAGCCTAAATATATTATTAAGTATAAACTTTCTACGTAATTATAATATTAAACTTAACTTTAATATAGCACTTTGTTCGTTCCGCTCAATATTTGGTATAAAAGTGTAAGGAGAGGTTTTCTCTAAAAAAGATAAAACCGAAATTAATATATTTATTGCCGAAGTTTTCGCAAAATAGAATACTATATTATTAGTATAATAATCAAGAATTTTTCGTATTCGCTATAGCGCTCAATTTAATAATTAGCGTTAATTAAATAAACGATTATCTTACAACTTCTACGCCTAAATATATAGTTTATTAAACGCTACAATAAACAACCAAACCGCTAAGGTTATACCCTATTACAATTCGTCTAACGATAATTTATTTATTCCTACCAGTACTAAAGTAAGTATAATTATACGTCCCTCGCTAAAGAACTTAAAAACGGCTATATTATTCGATATATCGGATCTTTAATATTTAACGACCGAAGTATAAATTAATCTATTATAAAAATAGTATACTATATATATCGACTATAGTATAAAAGACAATAAAATTACTATTAAGCGTAAGAAGGCTATTAATAATCTTATTAAAGTTTTTGCTAATTTAGTTACTAACGACGTTTTTACCGCTAAGGACGATAAGGAAACTACTATCTACAAGGACTACTTTAGCGTCCCCTTTTATAAATTGAATAAACCCGCTAATATCGAATTAATTTCTTCCGAAATAGGTATAAATATTTATTATACTAATCCCGATTTTACCTAATAAATAAAGAGCTTCCTAAATAAATACGTTAATATTTTTAGAGATTGAAAGATTATATTTATAAAAGAGGATAATAAAATACGTATTGATTTAATAAAAAGATAGTAAAATTAGCGTAGGATCGTTAGGGTTTACCTATTTAATACCCGAAATTGAGAATTCTTTAATAAAGAATATAATAAAATATACGCTTAAAGCAAAATATCCTTTATATCTTAGCCAACTCCTATTACGTACCCTATCTTTATTATTTAGAGAAAAGTCAATGGGGTCGATAAAGGTAGAACGGTCGTTAATTTTAAACCGTTAAATAAAATTACCGTTCTAAACGTATATCTTTTACCCGATTAAAAAGATATTATTAATAATATAGTTGGCTACCTTTATTTTACTATCTTTAATACTATAGGTTTCTTTTATTAATTACCCGTATATATATTATACTGCAACCGTATAATTATTATTAACCTACGCGGTTTTAAATAGTCAAACGTAATTCTTATAAATTTTAAAAATTCGCTTTCCTTCGCCTAACGCTTTATAAATTACATATTTTTTAATTATCGGTTATTTATACGTACTTATATTAATAATATTATTATTTATAGCCGTACTAAAGAAGAATACTTAGAGTACGTTAGTATTATATTAGACTTTCTTAATAAAAATCGTATTTATATTAGCGTAAATAAATTATTTACTGCCTTCCTATCTATATAATTACTTAGTAATATTATCGATAGAAAGGGTCTCCGCCGGACCGAAGACCGTATTAAAGCGTTCTAAAAGCTCAATTTTCCCGATACTCTTAATATATTTAAGACCTATTTCAGTATAATTGGCTGGCTACGTAAAGGAATACCTTAGTTTACTATAAAGGAAGTACTCCTAAATCGTAAAAAAATAGAGTTATTAAGGCGTATAAGAGAATTAAGCGATTTTAAACCTAGTTCGATAAAATAAGTACGCAAGGTTTATACGTTTAAAATCAAGTTTATTTTAACTTAAGAGGAATTTAACGCTTTTAAAAGTATATAAAAAAACTTATATAACTAAACGTACTTATTTTACTACGTTAAGACCGATTAATTATTTATTAAAATAAATGCTAATAATAAAGTGTACGGAATTTTTATTTTCTAATTAAAATGCAAATAAAACGAAGAGTTAATTCCTAATATAGGTAAAATCCCCTTAATTATAATTAAGCCGGTATACTTTTTATTAAAGTTAATGACCCCGGTAAAAAAGAAGTACGGTTTAACCGAAGCCGAAGTTGCTACTATTATTTAAGCTCTAAGAAAATTGCGAAAGATAATATAATTTAATACGCGGCCGGTTAATATAATTACTAATTATATTTCTACCGCTGGAATTATTAAATATATTTCGTTATGTACTATAGATTTCGCTAAAATTAACCCTAAATTAGTGAATACTACTAATTAGGCATTGTAGTTCAACCTAAATATCTTTTATATTTTAAATCCTTTAAATATTATATTTAATATATTATTAAGATTACTAATTACCGAAGTACTAGATAAAAACGATTAATCCGATGAATTTACGGATATTTAATTTTATTTCGTATATCTTAATAATTTTAATACCTTTAATTTTATAAGTAACGAAGTAATAGTAAATACCCGGACCGTAACTCTAATCATCTCGCTAATTTTCAAATAATAATTAATAAATATATATTCTAACGACCTAAAATACGGTCGGGTCCTAAAATTAATCAATAAAGTAAATACCCCTAATCAATTATATATACGACGCTTAAGCAAACGTCCTAATCTCCTTATAAGGCCTTATATTTTCGACGATAGATTCCTTTTTTACGTTAATCAGCGTAATACTCGTTGTTTATATATATTAAAAGCCTATATCTAGAAAATATTAGAACTAATTTACGACGAAAAATACTACTTTGGTATTAACCGTATAATAGACGACCTTTCCCACTTTTAAATACGAAGGAAGACCTTAATAATTAGGGATTACGTCCAATATTATAAAGTATATTGTTAAAACTAGCGCGATTATTAACTAATTCTAAGTAAATTAATGCCTATTCGCACGGTCCTACGGCTATACTATACTATCACAATAAACTTTATTACGGATATACCTACTATTAAATCCGTTAATATAATATAATTGTTACCCGGTTTTATAAAATTAGATACGCTATATATAATTATTTATAAATTTAGTAAAAAAATATTATTCTTTACCGGTTATAATATATATAATATTAAAGAATAGGCTAAAATATTACTTTAGGTACTAAAATATTACGATTAGGGTTTGTTAATTACTATTATTAGCGATTGTAATCCTAAATTTATTTTTAATATTTAAAGAAGTATTTTCGAAGCCTTAGCTATTAATTTACTCTTTTTTATAGCTTATTATATTTAAACCGATAATTAATCCGAACGTACGAATTAGATTATTAAATTAATAATTTATATATAGTATATTACTAGTATAATTCCTTAGACGTTAATATTAGTTATTTTGTAATATAATTTGAATAATACTATTTAATTAATAGTGGGTTTATTTTTAAACGAGCTTGTCTACGGATTTAAATTTCGTATTGCATTTGAATTATTATTATTAAAAAAGGAGTAAGCTTCTACTATAGAATTTTTAACGTTAGTATATTAAGAATTATAATTGGAAGCCGCCGAATTAATCGATTATATAGGTATAGCGGCCAAATAGAAATATAATATTAAATATTTTCCGATCTCCTTCGAAATTAGTAATAGGGTTTATATTCGCTTTAGTAAGGGTTATTATTTACCCGGCTCGCCCAAAATAAAGTTTACGCCGGCGTATATAAGTCTGTATTAGATCGTTTAAAAAATCGGCCCTTTAATTTATAAATTTAACCTCCCCGAATATTAAAAAACGTACTTAATTATTTCGGTGGCTTATTTATATAAGTTAACCTAGGGAAATAACCCCTTCGGTCGCGCGGTTAATCCTTTAAGACCGGTTAAAGTAGATAGTTAAGAGGAATATAAGGTTGAAAAGTTTATTATAAGAATTTAAATTCCCGTAAGTATTTAATACTTAGTTAAATAGATTAAATAGTAAAATTTATATAATACTTAGGAATTAAAGGAGGAATTTATACGGTATTCGAAGGAGGCGGTCTAGGAATTTAATAAGGAATACCTGCTAAAATTACCGTTCGGAAGTATTCGTAGGAAAATTATTTAGCGTATTAGTCGTTTATTTTTATAACGATAAGCGTAGAGAGATAGAGTTTTTTACGTTATTGAAGGGAGAGATATAAAAAATGTTTATTTTCCTCTATTTTTTCGTTTTCTTTTAAAGAATATTTTCCTTATTTTTATTTTGTATTTTATATATTATATATTTATACGGTATTTATTCATCATTTATTTTCTTTTTACGATATATTTATTAGGATTTTTAAGTAATTGTTTAATTAAGTAGTTACCCTAAGCAAAATAAGTAATTAGGTAGGTAATTATATTGAAGGTTATTATAACGTTCTATTTAGTTATACGGTTATCTAGTTAACGTTATTATTGAAGTTTAGGTAGGTAAAGGTTATATAGGGTAAACGCTTTTGGTAAGTAATAATGGTAAGCTTTATAGGTAGGTTTTAGAAGTCTTGGTATGTATATATCTTTATTAGTATTATTTTAAAACTTTCCTTTTTTTTAAAATTTCTTTTACCCTATTATTAATTATACGTTATAATTTGCCCTATCCTTATACTTTTCGGATTTATGGTAATTTTATTTAATTTTATTACTTCCGTAAGTAAAATAGATAATATTAATATAACCGGTACCTAGGTAGTCGCTCATTTTATTATTTAATTGATTAATTAGATTAATTATAATAGCGATTTTGATAGTAGTTTAAAATAGTACGACTATAATTATAAGCTAATTCTTCTTACTTTAGAGGCCGATTAGCGCTTTTTAAAGATTATTAATAACGTTTATTACTTTAATTATTATRCGGTTAATGGTTACCCTTCTAAAATAGTTAATTTGGGCGATAATTTACTTTATATTATATTATTTAATTTTATTATTGAATTCGTTACGATTATAAGCGACGATTATTTATATATTTTCTTTTAGTACGTTTACGTACGCTTTATTATTAACTTACGTATTAGTTTAAATAAGAGTAATAAACCTTTCTACCTGGCTAATCGTTTTTTTAACCCTAAATCCTACGGCCTTAACGGTATTATAATTGTCGCTACTAAGGTTAATATTTCCAACCGTCGTCGTATTCTTAATATAACGGTTAATTATTTATTTATTAAATATAATAACGAAATAATATTAGTACTATATAATATTATCGATCGTATTAATATTTAGGTTGACCTTGATTAAATAATTTTATAGGCTATTAATAGTAATTTTTATTATTTAATATCTACTATATTATCGGCCCCTCTTCCTTAGGGTCTAATTAATAATAATAGTTTCGGAGATTAGTAAGACTAAATTTCCTAAGATTACGATAATTTAATTATAGATATACGTATTTAGGAATCGGTTATAGTCCGGGATAATTAATTTTATAAATTAGTTCCGACGGTGGTTTTTAAATAAAATATTTTCACGTTCTACCGTAATTATATATAAAAAGTTATTACTATATCCAAAATTACTAATTAGCGCCTCGAAGATAGTATTATTCGCCTTCGTAGCGTATACCTTATTAGTCGTATCGTTACCCTCGATAAATTCGATTTTATCGAAAAATAAATTCAATGCGAATTCGATTATTTAACCTTCTATTCCTTCAATTAGTTACGTCCCGAACTAATTTTCAATAATCCTACTATTAGCGTTAATATACTTTTAAAAATTAAAAATACCCCCCGCGGTCGCAAAGGTAACGCCTGTATTAAGTAAACTTGCAGTCTTATTAATTTTAACGACTAAAGTAAGAATAATAAGGGTAAAAAAACCAAAGTCTATTCTAAGTCCGAAGAAAATATTGAGAAGTTTTACCGTTAAGATTATAAAATATTAGGTATTAAAGTAGATAAAAAACTATATAGAGAGATTTACGAAATTGCTATTAAGTATTTTACTAAGGCCTCCGAGAAAGAAAAGAAGGATACCTTTTCGTAGAATAGTTTCGCTCGCAGCGTTAAATTTCATTTTAATAGCGCTTATAATAATTTTATTAAGGGTAATAATTTTTATATTATTAAAATCCCTAGTAAAGCGATATTATTAATTCTATAATATTATAATTATACCACTAGTTTACCCGAATAGACCGCTAATATATTAAATTGTATAAGTTTCCTTTATTGCGCCTAAATTATTTTTAACCTAGTGGCTAAAGATAAGTTTCCGGTTATAATTAAGGAAGTTATTAAAATCTAAGAGGTTTTCGTTATATTTATAACTAATATTAACGAAATACTTATTATTATTAATAACGTTTTAGGAATTCTAAATATTACGTTAGAGAATTTTAATAGTCGTTTAGTAAAATTTAATAAATATTAGGGATAGGAGATTAGCGATTTGAAAAAGGATTTATTAGCCGAATAAAAGAAGGTTATTAATAATCTTCGCGCTAAAATTATATTGTTACATAAAATTATCGAATTTTAATAATAAGTCGTTATTCTTACGTTTAAATAACGTATTAAGATTAATTTATATAATTAATTTAATAACCGTCGGAAATAGTCTATCGGTAATTTTATTAGTAAAGTTCGCTATAATTTTAATAACTTTAATTTAATTTTTATTCGCTTTAATTATAATATATTACTTATCGTTCGCTCTCCCCGCTATAATAGTATAATAGAGGATTAACGTACCGAATTTCTTTCGAATAGTAATAAACGCGTTTATTTAAGCGCTAAGGGCTTATTTATTTAAATTAATAATTTTTACTTCGAGGATTCGGACGAGAATATGGAGGGGGATATTAGGGTTTATTATAATTTCCGTGGTTAATAGCGTTCCGATTTAGAGGTTAATTTTAATATAATAATTGTATATTAAAAAGGATTTGGAATGCTATAATAATTATTTAGAGGAATGCTTAGGATTATATTATTTAGATAAGATTTAGATATTGTTAAAGATAATTTTAGGTATAGGAATTTGTAGTATATCTTTTTAGTAATTCGCTATAATAATTATAAATAATAAATATTCTTCTCCTTTAAAGAAGGAGAGATATTAGGGGAAATCCTAGCAAGTATTAGGATTAATTATAATTCTTAATAATTGTTTATTTAAACAATATAAACGTTATTCTTATTATATAAAAGTACTTATTAATCGCTCCTATTAAGAGTAATTAATCTTTATTTTTATTAATATTATATTATATTAATCTAACGTTACTTTATATACTACTTTGTAAAGTCGTATACGAGGTCCTAGGTTAAGGCTCTCAATAGTGATTGTTTTATTGCTTCCTTTGATAATATTATTGTTTATCGTTACGCACTGTTGCTACGTCTAGCAATAGAGCACTTATTCTATTACTTATCACTACTTCGTAAAGACGCTCTTCGCGTAATATATATAGTATACGTCGACAATACTTTATTATTATCCCTCTCTAAATTAATAATTATAAATATTAATGTACTTAAATTTAATTTAGAACTTAGAATTCTCCTTAATAATAAGGCGGATCGTCTATTTATTATTATAACCGAAGGGTACGACTTCGAATTTAAATTAAAGGGTAAGGGAATCGAAGAGCTTCTTTATTTATATACCTTCTTTTATTCTTTAAGCGAGGGATAGTAATTTAGCCTTAGTTGTTAAAGTTGTTACTATATTTTATTTATTAATTCGCTAATCGATAATACTACCGAATAATTATATTATAAAACCTTAGGAATTCTATTAATCCGAAGAATTATTAATAAAGGATAAATTAATATAGATTTCGAATCCGTCGCCTCCTCCTAATTAGAGGGTATAGTAATTAGTACTTCGAAGGTAGGCCTTTAACTATTAAATTACTAAGTAGTAAATTTACTTAAGGTTAGTAAGGAAATAAATTAATTGGGATAAAATAAAAGAAATATTTAATTTAGTAATAATAATAAAGTAGAAAATAGTACTAACCGCCTTCTAATACTCTTTAATTAAATATTAAATAGTAGTCTTTAACGAAGTAGTTAACTCTTTAAGTATTATAGGGGTATCGGGGGCTTTCCTAATTTATATAATTCCTTCTATAATTTTAAGAATATACTCTTATTAAAATAACTAAATTAATCGGCAATAGCGGTTTCGAATAACCTTAATACCTAAGAACTATTAAACGTTATAACTACTAGTTAACTAATAATACCTCTTAAAAGTAAAAATTATTCTATTTATTAATAACGAATATTTTATTTTATACGCAAAGATAATATCGTTAATATAGAAGAATATAATTATACTCTTATAAATTAAAATATATAATTCTATAAAGATAAGAGTTAAGCTAACTTTTATTAAAATTTTAATAAATTCTTTTTATTAAAATAGAAGGGAACGTTTTAAACTATAGAAAATTCGTAATAACTTTAATATTTTACTTCGACGTACCTAATTATATAGTACCTTTATATAAATAATCTTATTTAATACTACATTAATAAAAGCGTTAATAGTATTATATTATTTAAATTCGAGATTAAAGTAAGCGGCAATAATTATTATAATTTAGAAGGATTAGATTATAAGGGTAATAGCGTATATTTCGTATACGTTATCGCGTAATTATTAGTCTCTTCGTACAACTAAATAAACTTTATACTTAAGGAAATAACCTTTTATATTAAATTTATATATATATACCTATATAGAATTAAAAGGAGTAGTAATCTTATTAATTAATTATTCGTCTTAATTAACCTATACTTATAATTTCTTCTCCTCGTAATTATTTATATATTCCTACTCTACCTTTATAAAGATATTACTAAAGGGGTAACCCTAAAAATCTTTGTAAAAACGAGGGAGGGGAGGGAAATTTTATTTATAGAATGTAGATAAGGCTTTAAGGGCGTTATAATAGTCTATAATATTTTTAATTAGCTTCGAATTATTAGAGAACTTCTTTTCTTCTTCGCCGATCCCTAAGCACCTTATTTAATTAAGGGTTTCCTTATTAATAGACTATCCCTTATATAATTTAATATTTATTTTATTTAAAGTAATTAAGAAGGACCCTATTTAATAAAGGTATTTATTATACGTTAGCTAGCTCTCTTAAGGGTATAATATATTAAGACTATTAATAAAGAATAATACTAGACTTTCTAAGGGAGTAGGATAACCCGTCTCCTCTTCTTTATTTATTATTATTACTTACCAATCCTTTTACAACTATAGTTCTAAAGCTATTGCTAAAGTAATTATAATACCCTTACCCTCTTAATCTATTTATCTTTCCTCCTCTTATATATATATAAATTCGGTCGGTTTAGAAATTATAATTCTATTGGCGGTAGGTAAAGATTCGACGATTAAATTAATTTCCTCATCTTTTACTTTAATACTTTTAATTAGCAACGGGTTGGATATATTAAAATTTAATTAATAAATATTATTTAATTATATAGCTAATTCTTTAAGGGAAATATTAAAAGTATTATAGAATTATTTAATATTATTTATAAAAACCTCGTCCTTGTTAAAAATTACGTCCCTAATTACAATTACCTAATTTATATATAAGTTCTAAACGTAATAAATATTATTAAATTAATAACTAACTAAATATCTTACTTAAACGCGTCTCTTAAGTTTCTAAATTTATTTTTAATTACGTAGGATATTAATTATAAGTACGAAAACTTTATAATTATATACCTTTAAATATAATAACTATAGTACCGTCCTTTATTAACCGCCGTTATAATTTACTATATAGGTTATAAAGTACTCTTCTAGGGACTTCTAATTATACTCCTACTATAGGGTTATATTCAATAAATATATTATTACTATTATAATCTCTCTTTAAAATTTTTAAAGTAATTTTACCCCCTCCCTTATAGCCGTCGATTTTTCCCTAATTATACCCCCCGAGCGCTCGGCGCTACCGTTCTATACTTAAATATATAGAGCTAAAGGCTTAATAATTATACTTCTTTTTATTAAGAAAGCGGTAATGTAGGGCTTAATTATAATTATCTTATTATTATATTCAACTACCCTAAATCGGATTTAATAATAAATTTTAAAATTATTAAATAGTAATATTAATATAGTAATAATCGAATTTACTATTTAATCTAGTAAATAATATAATTATACTATCCCGGATTAATAATCTATAACGATTATTAAATTAGAGACCGTCCTTCTACCGAATACTTTTACTAGCGGATAATTAAAGAAATCGATAGTAAAATATAGTCCCGGACCTTTTAGCGCGTCGCAAACTTCTTTATATACTTAGTACTTTATTTTAATTACTATATAAGAATTATAGTAAACGAGATTAGGGCCTTTAAAATATACTTTATACTCTTTATTTATTAGTTAAATTAAGGTCTCTAATCCTAAGTAATTAAATCGAAGGTACTAACGCAAAGTATCGCCCTTTAGAAGCTTCCTAACAATCTTATTCATAAACCGGTAAAATTGTACGTAAAAAGAGGATTAGTTAATACGTATTTTGAAAAGTATATATTCTAATATAAATTATTTGAATTCTAAAGAGAGATAATAAAGGTAGGTATTATCTAAATGGAAACGTAAATAACTAGGGTTAAAAGAATAATCCTAATATAATCCCTTTTCTAATAACCTTTTTAGGGATATAAAATTGTAGGCTATTCCTAATATAAATACGATATTATTAAATCTAAAATTAATAGGGAAATTTTTATCGTTATTTATTACTAAATAAATTAAACTATACCCCTCGATTATAATAGATTTATCTTCCGTCTAAATGTAATCTTCCTCCCTTATAGGTATAAAGCTTTTAAACCGACTAGCTTTATTAAAAATATAAATTATTATATTTAAATTAAAAATTACTAAATCTTTTAGTAAATATTTTAACCCCTTATTATAAGGTTTTAGTACTAAGAAATTCGCTTTATAATTAATATTACTAATACGCTAATTATTAAATTAGAGGCTACCAACGCTATTAATATAAGATGCCTCTTCCTTATCTTTTTTAATTTAAACCTCTTTTAAAATCTCTTTCGCGCGTTAGGTAAGCTTAAGGTCCTTCTAGCAATTTTCATTTACTTTCGTACGGATATAAGAATTCTCCTTAAAGTATTTAAGTTGATTAATATTATTAACGTACTAATAATATTTAATTTAATAACTTATATATTTGTAAGTAAAGTAAGCCCTCCTTGGCTTTTTATTATTACGGTCCTAATAACTTCTAACTAGCCTTTTACTTCGGTTATTCTAAGGGTTATTAAAAGCGTCCCTATTAGTTTCTTTAATAAATATAATTCTAACTCTAAATATTCTGCCCTTATAAATTTAGGAATTACCCTTACCTAATAGAAACGCTTTATAAATTACCTATTTAAATTCCCGGGCTATATTTATAAAGGTATAAAGTTTATTATCTTTAATTTAATGATATATTATAGCCTAAATATTAAAGGGAAAGTTAGGGAATTTATTTATTATTTAGAGGAAATTATAACGCTAATTTTCTATATTATTATACTTATTAACCTTATAATACTAATTAATAGTTATAATTCCCTCCTACTCCTTAAATTAAGCGGTTTAATTCTTAAGAGGACGAATAAAGCAAACCTTCTCCTAATATTTAGTATAGGCATCCTCTCTAACTCTAATAGGGTTATAATTAATTAAAGTGCGGCATTTATTATATTAAACGGTAATAGATTAGGTTTTTAAGAAGTAAATTAAATAAAGCTTTTTAATAATATATTTCTTTATTTAATCTTTAACTTCGTTAATATTTAAAATAAATTTATCCTAATCCTTTTTTTCGTAGTAGTAATTAATTAAAGTAGCCTTATAATTACGGAAATTAAATTTAAATATAAAGTTTAGGCGTTTAGTAGTAAAAGATACTTTAGAAACTAATTCGGAAGGGATAGGTATTCGAATTGAGGCAGGAGTAAGTTCGGTAAATACTAGGGTATAGGCCGGGGCTATAGCAGACCGGGTAGTTTAAGAAGCCCGGGTATTAGCTATTAGAGGTCTGCTATTAATTCCCTCCTCCTTAGTAGATTCGAAGATCTATTACTAGATCTATATCTCTTCGGTTATTTCGATAGCTAATTTTTAAAAATTAATAACTAACGGTTTAAGAGGAGTAACGGGCTAAGGGATTCTCTTCTTAAGATTAGGGTCGATAAAAGACTAAAACTCCTTATTAAAAGCCTTATTTTTAAATCCCTTCTCCTAGAGATACTAATCTTCAAATTTATTAAGGGTAACCTCGCCCGTAGTCTTAAAATTAATAGATATTATCAAATATAAGGGGTACGGTTCTTATTATCTTTATCGTTATTTATTAAGTGCTATATTTACCCGGTTGATTACAATTGTAGATAATACGTATAAGACTCTTAATTGTAGAATATAAGTACGAGTAGGGGTTAAAATGTATGTACGAAAGTAGGGTGTAGACTGTGTATTATGTAGAGATCTGTTCTCCTAGGTAAATCCCTCACACGAAAATATTAGGGTTTTGCTAGTTATACTAGCGGGCCCAGATTATATAAGAAAGGCGGTCTCAATACCCCTGTCACCTCTTTTATCCGACAAGTTGCCTAGGAGAAAGATGACGAAGAGGGGTCGCGCGCCACTGAACTTCGCAATTTCTTTTCGCTTTCGAGATGCCACGGCGCGTTCCACAGGTTGCGTCGTGATGGCGATTGCTATCGCGCGAGTCGGTGGAAACAGATTGACGAAGAGGAAGATGGCGAGGTGAGAATTCAGGGACCAAACGGAGTTGACACTTTGCCCTCTGCTTTCATTCGTTTCAGTCACCAGCCGCGTCGGGTTGCTTACTTGTACTTGCACATTCATGTGCCCGCGGGCAGTGGCGGTTGTGCCGATCTTCCAAACATGCCATAAGACGGAATGCTTGGCTGTCATCTCTCACATTCACTTGCGACGCGCATTCTCATCTTCTTCAACCGGGTGCTTCATCAAGTTTCTATCGCATTTCGTTACATGTTCGTCCGTGAAAGGGACATTATGCACATGCTTCTCGCGTTCCCAAAACGCGGCAACAGCAAGCAGCAGCAGGTGGTTGGCGGCGGACTGTGCTTGTGGCAGCTTCGCCTGCTTCAACCCTAACCCTTTATCTGTCCGAACCCGTCCTCCTACACCAGACACCTTCCAACCGACTGTTCTCTGAGCTGATGAAGACTCAACAGTGAGTGAGTGGGTGGCATCCATACCTTTGAAGTACAATGTGGTGATGTCCCCGATGGTCAATTCGGTCAGTTAGGTATGTATCATCACAAACAAATCAGAATATCCGAGTGTCTCGGTCAATGACCTGAGGTAGTTGCGCCCAGGTGGGATCACCAACACCAAAAGACTGGCCATGTCTCTACTCGTCAGGACTAGTACTTATTTTGACAGTATACCCAACCCCCTAAAGTACTTCCCAACCCCATCAAAATCATCAACATCAAGCACCGCACCAATATACCCATCCGGCCTCACCACCACCATCCTCCCCTTCTCAGCATCAATCTCCAGCCGGTCATACACCCTGCCATGTCCCTCATGCACACTCTCCGCATCCGCCAACACCCGCCAGTAATCATACCCATCACTCTCACTCCACGGCCTAAAAACCTCAGGCAAACCAAGTAGTTCAACCTTCTCGCGGTCAGCACTATGCACCATGAGCACCTCCACCGGCGCCGGCGCCGGCGCCGCTCCGCCAGGTCCGCCAGGTCCGCCAGGTCCGCCAGCCGTTGTCAAGGTTCCCAACCCATCCTCCGAATCAGCAAGATACTCCCCCAGCTTCTGCACATTCGTCGACAAGTGTTGGTGAGAAGCAATGTCCCCAGCAAAAACAATCACCCGAAAGCAACCCGTGGCTTGTAACCGCCTGTGAATCCAGCATGTGATCCCATCCGCTTGGTAAACCGCCTGAAAATCCGGTAAACGTTTGCCAGGGACCAAATCGGCTTTGAGCAGACTTGGGCCCAACTGTTCCGCCGTTTCCACGCCCTTCGGGAGTTGTACAGCGCACGAGGGGGGATAGCGGATGGAAAGGCCGGTGGTGAATTTCATGGCGCGCAAGAACTCGGTGTCGAACTGCGCCGAGGGAGCGGCGAAGAGCTTGAGGTAGCCGCGGTCGAAGGAGATGAGGTCTTGGGCTACGGGGCGCCGTTCGGATTCGTACGTCGCCAATAACTTCCTGGCTGCCTTCGGGTTGAGCTGAGGTTTAGCGCTGTGCGCCCTGTGCAATACCAACCTCAACTTCCAACCAAGGTTATACGCATCCTGAATACTCGTGTTCATCCCCTGCCCGGCCTTAGGCGAGTGCGTATGCACCGCATCTCCCACCAAAAAGGCGCGCTCGTTGTGGCGCGAGAAATGGCTGCCTACGCGCTGGCCGACACGGTAGGCGGACCACCACGAGACTGCACCGGGGCTGACCTCGAGGGTGTAGGGGGACATGATCTTGCGCGCGGCGTCGATGATGCGGTCGAAGGTGAGGTCTTTGGGGTCTGAGAGAGAGCTGCCGCTCTCGACGGGGATGTACAGCCGGACTTCCTTGTTGCTGCGCGGGACGAGCAGGATGGTGCCGGTGGAGGCGCGGAGGTAGCAGACGCGGCGAAGGTCGGGGAAGTTGGATTTTGGGAGGAGGTCGACGACGCCGAAAACAGAGTCTGTCAGGTCGCCTTCGAGTTGGACTTGGAGTTGCTTTCGAAGCCAACTGTGAGCTCCGTCGCAGCCTACGATGTATTTGGCTCGGATACGTTCTTCGACCTCTTCAACGGCTCCGTTCGCGGTCTATGTTGACCTGTTAGCAATACTAGCTGACAGTGCCGGTGACATTGGATGCTCTCACATGTGGTGTTGGATTTTCCAGGATATTCGACGCCCTTTCAAACTGAACCTGCGTCTTGACCAAGCGCACTTCAACGGGATAAACTTCATCCTCATGCAGCGAGGACTCATCAATCTTGACCTCGACAGGCTGAGTGTTGTACTGGATCGTGATGTTCTTATGGCTTAGCAGGTTTTGCTGCATGTGATATTCAACTCGTGCTATGCGTATTGTTTTGTTAGCAACTATTTCTCGAAGATGTACGGAGTTTTTGACTCACACTGCTGCAACATCGTCTCCCGTACCTTGCCCAACTCCTCCACCTTATCCTGTATTAGCTGCTCCCTCTCGATTCCGCTCTCGCCGTCCTTTCTCTGGCCCCAGATGGCAATTTCTTCCAGTCTCCATGATTCTGCTGTGATCTGGGGTCCGATACCGTATGAGTCAAAGATCTCGTTTGTTGTTGACTTTAGCCCTTCGGCTTTCCCTCGGCGTGTAGGCACGGCTTTCTTATCAACTAAGAGGACGTTGATGTTGGAGTTTCGGAACCAGTTGGTTAGGGCCAGACCTATAAGGAGAGTGTAAGCCTATGTCCCGTCATTTTTTGGATTCTGGAGTTGCTTACCTGCTGGTCCAGCACCGATGATGAGTACATCTACTGTTTTGACGTCAGTCATCCCGAACAGCTTTCTGGTGATTTACTGCGGAGGATGGTATGAGGAGCTCGGTGGAAGTACAAGTCATAAGCTGGCCGATACCTGTGTAAAGACGAGCAGTTCCATTCATGCCCTTCAGCCCCAAGCACATTTGTTTACTCCGAGCGTCTGCAGAGACCACAACATAAACGCGGTGTGAAATCCCGGCCCAGTCAATGGTTCGGCTGGAACCTTGATGGCTGGCCGGGACAAGCCTAGAGCACATCATGTCCCGGATCGGATTCCCAGATCTATCTACATACGGTTAGTAAAAATGCGGAATCATCCATCACTACCAGCTTCTCCCTTTGAGACATGTCCGGAAATAAGACGACAACCCCAGCCATTGCTTTTCAATCTCTAAACTTAAAAGGGAAGTTCAGCAAGTTTGTTAGAGAGGCAAATGAATGTTGAAGGTGGATGTTGTAACGAGGAAGGTGCATAGATTTACAGGGCACGACGGAAGCTGCGTCCCTCTGTTAGGTGCCCAATGTTTTACAAGAAAGGGTCGCTCAGCCACACCGCCGAGGTGCATATTGCCCCTCATTTTTTGTAGTCACACAGGAAGACCCTGCCTTCCCCAACGAGCCAACGCAACTTCCATTCTCATGTCTCACTGCATTCCATCTCTTTTCTTGCTACAACTCCCCAGCACAACAACCAATCTGTAGCCAGACGGACATATTCCACACTTGGAAATCTAGACATCACATCATGGTGGCTTTCTCTCTCCAAGCTGAAGATTGCCATACGCGTCGAGCAGCGGCATGATGAACACTCCAGTTCCGATTCGCTTCCTCGGACTCCCTAGATTCCTTCATCAACATTCAGTTTTTCGTCATTGTTGAACCTCCTGATCCGGATGCGTTTCAAAAGAACAGTCCGCGGAGCTCCCTCGAGACTACCTACCTTTACTGATTAACCCCTGCTCACAGGAGATTTCTTCTGAACACCATATCTCCCGTCAGTACAGTGTACTGCGTACCTACTCATTCCATCACCACCACCAGAAATTTGACTACCTACCTATCTGACCAGCTGCCTTCCATCATGGACATCACAGGCATGGGGGTCAACGTCACATTCGCGATCTCTGTTCGGCTTACCCCTGGGCCAGGAACCAAACAATCGGTACACGATGTCGATTACATCACAACTTGAGATGGTTCTTTGTTTCGGCCAGAAGTCTTTGCGGCAAGCACATCATCATCTCCCAGCCAATGTGCAACCATGGGCAGTGTCCTGAATGTACCACCTTGCATACGGAATCGGGAGGTCGATTGGGGGAAAAGCCCCTCCGTATGGCCACAGGAGAGCACAACAGGGTTGAGGCTGTTATGGCTTCCGTTACCTAGGGAGTACGATCTCCATGACGCCTTTCACTCGCCGGTGTCCTTGTAGGTAGTGTTCATGACAATGCAACAGCATTCTGCCGTGGACGGATAGGCAGTAGGGAATTCCCATTCACCAATAATGACAAAATGGATATCAGGTAGTTCAAAAGTCCATGGTGTCCAACACATGATTGTCATAGTTGTCAATACTCCCCGTGTTGACGGTGGTTTATAACACACATCTCCTCCATCATACACATCACCATCGATTTTCAGGATAAGTCGACTTCAACACGACAAACCTGAGCACCACTTGTTAGAGGTACATCTTATCACCTTCAACAACTCAAGACGCCACTTCACACCCGTTGTCTTACCATCTCAACCCAAGTACAACCCACCATGGCTCAAGTTTTGCCTTCTCCCGGTGTTGAATCACACCCTTTTCACCAAAACACCAAAGACAGAGACATATCCTCTTTCAGCCCAGGGGCACCATCCTCCATGTCCGTCCCCCGAAGCCTTCCATCCCTGCTCTACCAACTCTCCACACCCTCATCCAACACTTCCTCCACCTCCGACATGATCGACATCCGCTCCTCCTCCACCTCCCTCCTCGACACCCTCGACACCCAAACCCTCTCCTCCCTCCTGCAACCCCCCGGCCGCAAATCCCTCCCCTCCCTCCTCCTCTGGGACGAAAAGGGCCAATCCCTCTACGACTCCATCCTCGCCACGCCTTCTTACTACCCCTACCGAGTCGAAAACTCCCTTTTGCAGAAACAAGTCGGCCACATCGCTTCCACCATCGCTTCCTCGACAACTGACATCCTCGTCGAGTTGGGAGCGGGCAATCTCTCCAAGACTGCTTTGCTTCTTACCGCGCTTGATAGGTGTCTGGACTCTCCTTCTTCAAGTTCAAGAGCGGGAAATGGGAAAATAATATACTACGCCCTAGACGTCGACACTTCCCTTCTCTCCTCCTCCCTGCACCAACTCCGCAAACGTACCGCCCTAAAACACATCGAACTCCGCTCGCTTTTGGGTACCTACGAGGATGGAGCGCGCTGGTTGAGTCAACCGGACTTGGCGCCGTACAGGAAGACGATGGTCTGGTTGGGGAATAGCATTGCCAATTTTGAGAAGGAGGAAGCTTCGGATTTGCTGGCCAAGTTCACAAGCCAAAATGGGATGCAAAACTTGGCGGGTTTCCTGTTGGGGGTAGATGGTTGTTTGGACGAAGAGAAAGTGGAGAGGGCGTATAATGCCCCTGGGGGAGAGAATAGGCGGTGGGTGTTGCATGCGCTGGAGGCTGCTGGGGAGCAGCTACAGCTTTCCTCTAGCGACTCGGATATTTTCAAGGAAGAGAATTGGAGGTTTGAAGGCAGGTGGGATGCGGGAAGGCAGCGGTATGAGAATTATTTGGTTCCGGTGAGAAAAATGGAGGCGGTGGTTACTAAGGGGGGGAAGAAAGTGGTGTTGGAGGAAGGGGAGAAGGTGTTTGTGTTGGGGAGCGGGAAGTGGACGGCGAGGGATGTGCAGGGAATTTGTGAGGGGCCGGGACTGGGGTTGAGGAGGAGTTGGCATTCTGAAGGGGATGATTATGGTGAGTTTCTCCGTTCACTGTGAATTCCATGCTTGTTGACTGATGTTGATTGCTAATGATGGTGGTTATAGGTGTCTACTGGCTGCAGCCGGGAAAGAAGAGGCTTGATAGTGGGATTGACATGGACGAAGATGAAGAGTGTTAGTTAGACCAAGGTCTAGAGGTCGGGCGTCACGGCTTTCACAATCGGAATGAGCGTAAGATCATATGGTAGATTCATTCATCACATCAAAACGAAGGCGTAGTTACTGGTTGCAAAGATAAGGCATTGGGGATACAAAGGAGCTATGGAGTTGGGGTCTTTTAACTTTAGACATTTCGTTCAATCGTGGAACCATAAGGTATCATTCAAACCAACACAACCTGTGCAATTACTCGCCTGCCAGGCCCTGGACCTTCCACTTGGGCCTTATAAGGTCCCGCTTCCGCAGCCCTCAATAACTCCAAGTTCCCTCGTGGTCAAGCGGTATGTGGCGGAGCCAGATAAACATTGCTCGTTACGTGGTGACGGTGGTACAGTTTTCGTAGGCGGCAGCTTGAGTGGACGGGTTCGACCCTGCTCATGGGCCGCTGAGCTTTTTGTTTTTTTGGTCTTCTTATTGTATTGGGTCGCGCATTGCTTCATGTCAATCAGGGTTCGAAATGGATTTTTTTTTGCACCGGTTGCTTCTGATAATAAACTGTGGCCCCTGTAGTACTCTAGCTAGTGACCACAAGTGTTTGACGACAAGCGAAGATCAAACTACCTCTAGGTTTGCCGAGACACCATCGTCCATCCCTCTCAATTTCATTTGTACATAGTCAAACAACTATTATTCCCTACCCAACTCTTCTATTTGACACACGTATTACATCTTGCAAAAATCCCACCTTTTCTATTTCCCTTCCTTTTTTTTTTCTACAAGCCCAATTATAGATCCCCGTCCACCTACACGCCTTCACCCCGATTGAGCAACAGGTGAATCTTCCTCGCTGTCCCTGTTTCCTCCGCTTCCAAAAGTGTCGTATCCAATCCTCTGCGCCCGCTCTTCCCGCCTTCCCGTACCAGGCCGGCTGCCTCTCTTCTTCCTAGCAGGAGGCGGATGACTCAACTGACTATCCTTCAACTCACCCTCCTTCATGATAAAGCTAGCCCCAAGAGCCAAACACCCAGCCACAAGCGCATACAACCACACATACACAAAGCTCCTCGTATACGCCCCTTTCACCACCTCCCTCAACCAATCCGGCAACTCCCCAATCTTGTCAATATTCGACATCACCTCCTTGATAATATCCCTCCCACCCGGCACTCCATCCAACTCTTTTCTGAGTGTTTTCTCGACAACCGAACTGATGATCAAACTCGCTCCGCTCACTCCGAACAAACTCCCCAAGTTCAGACTGAGATAAAACCCCGAAGTCGCCACGGCTACTGGACTTCCCCCCTGACCGGGCTTACTTTCCAAAGCAGCAGTCAACCCAATAAACGCCGCCGACAGCGACACCCCAAACCCAACACCAACAGGGAACCCGTACCCCGTTTCCCACCAGTTCGTCCCTGTCCCTCCGTTTATCCCATTCCCACCCCGCCAGCGTAACCAAATCGCCGCAAAACTGACATTCGAAAGAACAACAGCCACCACAATAACCAACTTATACAACCCCGTCCGCTTAATAACCAACCCGCTCGCCAGCCCCCCCAATACCGTCCCCACGGTGATAAACAACAGTCGCATCGCGACTTTAACCGACGAGTCCCCGTTCACCAATCTGAAATAAAGCGGAACGGAAGTGAAAAGCGCCATCTGCGCCACGGTCTGCAGGAACTGGATGGCGTAGGAACTCAACACGTTGCGGGTGAGGAATAAAAGACGCAGGGGGAGTATGGGTTCCCTCGCGTAGAGGGATTCGATTAGTAAGAAGAAGGTGAGGGATAAGAGCCAGAGGGAGAGGGTGGTTATTGTGTAGGGGTCTTGGAGGAAGGTTGCAAGGGAGGACATGGAAGAAGAGGTGGAAGAGGTGCTGGGAGGTTGTTGGATCCGGTCGAGGAGGAGGAGCAAGGAGACGTTGGAGAGACCGAGGGTGAGGGAGCCGGGGAAGTCGATTCTGGAGAGTTTGGATTTCGCGCTTGAGGAGTCTGAGGGGGCCGAGGGAGGTGACGGCGAGGGAAAGGACATCTTCCACCAGATGAAGAGGAGGCCGAATATGTTGAGGGGGACTTGGTAAAGGAGAGACCAGCGCCAGTTGAAGGTGTCGGAGATGATCCCGCCTAGGGAGGGACCGATGGCGCGGCCGACTTGGTTGATTGCGTAGACGTAGCCGCGCCAGACGGCGACTTCGCGGATTGGGACGAGGTCTGTTTCATGTTTGCTATTAGCTATGACCTCCAGTTCAGAGTTGAGTAACAGGGAGTGAACGTACCAACAATCAACGTAGAAATCAACACCGTAATCCCAGCATTGCCCACACCACACAGTCCTCTCCCCAGCAAAACACCCCAAAAGGCAAACCCAGCACCTGCCAAAACACCACCAAGGATGTAAAAGACGTAAGCGATGATGAGCATCGGCTTCCTCCCGTAGATGTCGCTCAACTTTCCAAACAGCGGCTGAGTGACGATGACGCCGATGATGTACGAGGTGATGATCCAGCTCGCTGAGCTCAGCTTGTCGAAATCGCTGGCGATCTGGCGGAACATGGCCAGGAGGATGGCGCTGTCCGAGTTGACGAGGAAGACGGCCAGGAGGAGGACCAGGTTCTTTCGCCATTGTCCGCCTGAGAGGTGGTGAGGATGGTGGTCATGGTGGTTTCTGTCGGGATGGCTGAGTGTTGAGTCGGAAGATGGGGACAAGTCGCGATGGTAGAGGGAGTCGTCGCCGGCGAGGGAGGTGGCCGGGCTTTCTTCGTCTTGACGGGGGTGGAAGTTGTTTTGGGGTTTGACGATGCGGGAGATGGCCTCGGCTGTGGTGATTGATAATGATGAGGAGGAGGAGGAGGAGGAGGAGGAAGAAGACGCTAATCCCAACGGTGGTGTTGGCGGTGGGTGGAGGAGGGAAGTATGCTCGTCGATGGCCTCTACCGCGTCGAGCGCGTCGACTTCGGGTCGCTGTTCAATCATTCTAGATTTGGTTGACCCTTTCCTCTGGTTTCCTTCTGTTCTTCAACGGATGAAGACGGAATGGATGGACCCTATGTGCAGTGACTTTTACTCAGTTCTGGTGTTAACAGATAAATCTGATGGTTTATCATGTCATTTGTCTCTTCGATATCTTCCTAGATGAGACTAGAAAGGTCTCAGATCGATCGAAGCGAGAAGCCCTGGCTGGCATTGTCTCCTCCCCTCCAGTTCTTCAGTGGGGAGCAGCTCATCGAACGGTCGATCCTGCCCCATCATCTCCCATAGAGGCAGGCAAACATGGCCGCGGAAGCTTCCTTCCCACCGGTTCAGCTACCCAACCGTCAGCTCTGGCAAACTTCTCTTTTCCATCGATCCTGTTTCGTTTGGTAGCCTTTGTTCTCTGATAGGGAATCTGTGTGCCATTTTTACCCCTTTCGCCAGCCAGCCAGCCAATACAATAAGGCATGTCTCATATCTCAGTAGAGCTGGCTGTGGTAGAGTTGAAAGGCCCGTGTCATTGGACAGCGCTGTTGGAGGAAGTGATGATTTCATAGATGTCAGAATCCCAGTCGTTGCCGTCGATGGCAGAACAAGGGGGTTATGCTCGGCGCCTCAACTCATCACCGTGTCCGGCCTTCACACTCATGGCCGAATTTGATGCCCAACAAACAGCTTAAAAAAGTAAGCATTCAGGACTGGGAATATCCATTCAGCTGAAGCAAATGGAGTGGGGGTCTGAAACCCACGAGAACGAGTGATTCAAACTGTCTGCAGTCATCACCGCAATGGCTTGGAATCGCCCAAGACCAACTTTGGTGTACCGTAGCTTGATACCAATAGTCTGGATGGTATGGGCAAAGAGTCTCGGAAGGATATCCAGATTCCGGAAGCGAAGTGTTTCGGGTTGAAAACAATCGAGAAAGTTAGAAAGTGGTGACGTTGCCAAGCAAATGCAATCGAGACACCCACTTTTGTCTGTTCAGCCCCTAACCCTGCTGTCGACCGCCTGTAAGTGAAGATTGGCCAATGATATTTGGCAAGAGTGAGGAGTGGAGTTCCGGTGGGTACGTACCTTTTCGTCCCCGCTTTCCTTTCTGGGCCTCAACACCAATCGCCAAGTCCATTCGGACCCGACCACTCAACATGCCAGATGCCAATGAGCATCCAACTCCCTCGTATCATCATCGGTTTTCATCAACCACGCGTCTGTCCATCCGAGTTCCGCTCTTAGCTCCCTCTACTTCCGATCGACTGTCCATTCTTGTCCCGGCTGCTGTCCTGTGAAGTGCGTGCTACAGCAGTCACAATCAATGACCATGGAGAATTCGAGATCTGCCCCCGTGCCATGGAAGATAGCGAAAGGCCGTACCTTGATGCCAGACATTCGGGCTCAATCTCAGGAAGATGGCGATCAAGATGTTCAGCAGGAACACTGCCCGCCCCGCTCCGTATCCAGGGGCGAATCTCGGGGCTGGACGGAGAGCTGCCGAGTTGGCAACTTCATCCAGTCAATTCCCTCCTTCAGAGCTGCGGCTGCACTCCTCCGCGCTGACCATCACATGGAGAGCTCCGTGTTGCGTACAACTCCTCATTGCTGCTTCCAGGATCGTACAAGTGTACCGCAGAACCCGCGAGACGAGATTGGTAAAAGTCCGCGTTCCGTGTCATGCACCTCTTCGGATTATCGGGTGTCCTACTCTGACATCCCTAGGTACAAATCCGCTTCTACTCCTCATTCCAGTGTTAAGACACTTCCACCTATCCAACTGCGGAACGGGAGTGAAAGCTTCAACGGTTACACACAACAAAAAGGGAAATTATACGCACACCAACGCAGATCTACAACATGGAGATTTCTGATTTCGACCGCTCCAGGATCTACCTGAGCTGGGAGGTGGACGGTAAATTCGTCAGTAGCCATGTCTCTTCCCAATGCTCCCCTCTGACTAACATGAGCATTACAGCATAGTGATGGCCGCGAAGTTGCCCTTCTCGAGTACATCTACAATCGTCCTGACATCGACCAACTTCGTGGGAACCCACAAAAGGTCCTACAGGCCATCGACGACTATGCCCGCACTATCACCGGCTTGATCAACATTGGCGAGATGAAGGGCGCGCTTGTCACAAAACTCATTGCTGACTACAAACCCGACACCATGCTCGAGCTGGGCGGGTATATCGGCTACTCTGCCATTATGTTTGGCGACGCCCTGAGAAAGGCTGGCGGAAAGCAATACCATAGCGTCGAGAAAAGCCCCCTCTTTGCCGCTGTTGCCGCAAGCCTGGTCGACTTGGCTGGCCTCAGGGATGTCGTCAGGATCACAGTCGGCACCGGTGCCGAGGGTATTCAACGCCTTTACGATTCAGGAGTTCTCAAGTCCCAGCTTGGAATGGCCTTCTTTGACCACCACAAGCCTAGCTATACCAGTGATCTGAAACTTTGCGAGAAACTTGGTCTCGTCGGTCCAGGCACCGTCTTGGTCGCCGACAACATGATCCTACCGGGAAACCCACCATATGCTGAATGGGTCAGAGCCAGTGTTGCCGAGAAGCGAGATCTTGACAAGAATTCCGAAGAGAAGGGAAATCCAAATCTACAATACAAGAGCAGGTCTATCAAGAGCTGGGAGCCAAGTGGCCAAGAAGATGCTCTGGAGATTACTGAATGCGTGGGCGTTGAAGCTTGAATCAAGTCACCTTATACATCAATTGGAAGCTGACACCGATGGTCTCGGGGATACATACACTGCAGAAACCTGTGAGAGGGGAGGATACTCGCTAGCCAGCCACATCCCCCAGATTCATCCTCAAAATGGATACCACACCTCAGACATGCTTGTGGAGGCGTTGAGACGTGGCTTTTCCGGGAACATCGCGGTTCAGTTCGTTTCTTCATTGGGCCACTGCTCAATGGAGCTATAGCTAGTGCTTTTGCTTTGTGATTAAGTACACAGGTGGACAGGTCGGCTCCAGTGTGAACCACGAGACACTCTGGCACAAGGGTCCAAGACACACGATAATTGATTGTTAGAGTATCCGAGAACTTGTGTTGTTTTTCCATGCTTCATTGGTCGACGTTCGAAACCGCGGGGATCATGACTTTTCGTGAGAGTTGATCATTACGTTAAAAGCCACAACCCCTCAAGATAGCCCATCACTTCTGGAACAGACCGACGGTTAGCTACCTGAGACAGCGGGGAAGCAGGACAGGTAATCAATAGGACTTCATAACAGGACGTGCACTTTGACTGTTCTACAACCAACATACAGCACTATGCTAACGGTTTGAACCTACCCAGCTTCTAGATAAGACCGCCATGATATTGCATAAGACACTTGCTTGACGAACGGTTGAAAACTTATAGAGAGCATCAAAGCTGAGCTGTTTGGCTCGGAGAACAGACCTACAATTGAACTTTGCTCGCTTCACATGCCTCTTTTCTCGCCTCAGGCCATACCAAACACATTCTTCACTTATCGTCTTGTCCTTGACTGAAACATTTTCAAACCTCATCGACGCCCACCATGAGGCTCACCTCAGTGTGGACCAGCGTCGTGCAGGTCTTCAGTTTCCTCACCTTTTCTTCCCCAGAGGACGGTGATTTCTCTTCACAGCGCAACCAAGTTCCGATCGCACTGGAAGATGTCCACCATCATCTGCCCTCCTCCCACCTCCCTATCTCATCCAGCTCCAACAATGTCGCCGACGATGTAGTCCCCCTCTACACCGGCGGCAAGGAACGTTCCTACATGGTGAATGATCATCCGGTCGTCGGCACACCCAAGAGTCCCCAGGAAGGAGGCCCCGGCGGAGGGCTGAACTGCCACTACCCCGATATGCAAGATTGGGAGCCTTGCTATGGTCCGGAGAATAGGACGTGCTGGTTGAAGCATAAGTATGAGGATAAGAGGATTGATATTATGACTGATTATGAGAATGAGTGGGAGATTCCTAAGGGGAAGGTTAGAAAGGTAGGTGGATAGACCTCAGCCCACCCTTAGCTTGAGGCATCAGAGCTGACACTCTTCAAGTTTTACTTGGAAGTCTCAGAACAACCTATTTCCCCGGATGGTACCACGATGGAACATGGCAAGGTGTTTAATCGGACGTATCCGGGGCCTTGGCTTGGTGAGTAGCATCCCCTTCGAGAAACCGTTTGAAGATAGTTCCATGCTGACTGAAGTGTAAACAGAGGCATGCTGGGGCGATTGGATTGGTACGTATCCAGATTCCAACTCATCACGAAGGTGATTATCACTAACAGAGCCACAGAGGTCACCGTAAAGAACAACCTCCGCTGGAACGGCACATCCGTAAGTTCTCAACCCACCTTGACACAGACTCCCAAACCTCCCTCTGCCCCAACCAGCTAACACATCCCATCAGGTCCACTGGCACGGCTTCCGCCAATTCGAGTCCTTCCACATGGACGGCGTCAACGGGATAACCGAATGCCCCATCGCCCCCGGCGACACCTTCACCTACCGGTTCCGGGCCATGCAATACGGCTCAGCCTGGTACCACAGCCACTACTCTTTACAATACGGCGACGGTTTGCTGGGTCCCATCACCATCTACGGGCCCTCCACAGCCAACTTTGAGGAGAACGAGGCGTTCAAGCCTTTGTTATTGACAGACTGGAACCATCGGAGCGTGTTCGAAGACTGGCCGCTTATGCTTGAATCGGGCGTGGCGCCGTCGATGACGAATATACTGATTAACGGGGTGGGACAGTTTGGTGGTCACACCCCGGATAAGTATACGCTTTATTTGGATGAGGGGAAGAAGCACTTGCTGATTTTGATCAACACGGCGGTTGATACGACGTTTGTTTTCTCGATTGATAATCATACGCTGGAGGTTGTGGAGATGGATTTTGTGCCGATTGTGCCGTATAATACTACTAATCTTAAGATTGGGATTGGTGAGTTATCCCCTATCTCTCATATAGGGTCAGCATATGTACTTACTGACTTGAACCCAAACAGGTCAAAGATACCACGTCCTCGTTCACGGCCTGGAAAACCCGTACGAAGCGGAGAGATACGGCAACTACTGGATGCGAGTCAATCCCGCAAGGAAGTGCAGCAAGTTCCCCTACGGTCCTGACGAGCAGATGGGTATCATCAGGTATAACACCTCTTACCAGACCATGGAGTCTGCACCTGATCCCATGTCGGAACCGCCTCTGTACGAGACTACCTGTGCGGATGAGCCGCTGGAGAAGTTGGTGCCGAAGATACCGTGGACTGTTGGTAATCCGGTGAATATTGGTGAGTTCGATGTGTGTTTCCGCATAGATGGGGGCATGATGTTGACCGAAGATGAAGATCCCAATGTCGACCCAACAACCCTCCCACCCAACAAACGCTACATCTTCAACGTCGGCCTGACAATGTCCGGCGGTCCCAATACCAGCACGCCTTATATCCCCGATGACCAGGCTTACGTACGTACATTACTTTTCCCCTCCAGTCCAGCCTTCTCCCCTTCCCTCCCCTTCTCCTCACTAACACGCTGGCTGCTACCAGGCCCGCTGGGACATGCACATAGCCCCCTTCCGCATCAACTTCTCCGACCCCACGCTCCTCTCCCTCTCCTCCCTCCCCTCCCTCATCACCCAACCGCACCTCGACATCGTCACCCTTCCCACCTCCAACCCAGACGACGACAAATGGATCTGGATGGTGATCACCGCGCCCGACAAAGTTCCCACCGAGGGAGCAAGGATCTTCTTCCCTGCTGCCCACCCGATTCACTTGCATGGACACGACTTTGCGGTGCTGAGACAGAGTAGCAAGAATTGGTATGATGATCCGGAGATTGGACATGTTGGGGAAGGAAAGAGGTGGTTTACGCCGGATAAGTTGAATTGTGAGAATGAGTTGTTGGATTGTGAGAATCCTACTAGGAGGGACGTGGTGCTGTTGCCGGCTAGTGGGTATGTGGTTGTTGCTTTTAAGGCTGATAATCCTGGGTATGTTTTGTGTTTCTTTCTCTCCTCTCGTTTCTCTTTTTTCTTTCTCTTTCTTTCCTTGTCCCCTTTCCCAACCTTACCTTGCTCGATTTGACCTTTGTTTCTCCATACTGACTAACCCTCAACTCAAACAGCGCCTGGATCCTCCACTGCCACATCGCCTTCCACGCCTCGTCTGGCTTGGCTATGCAAATCATTGAGAACAAGGAGTTGATTCCGGCTATTATGGAGAAGGACAAGCCGGTTATTGAAGAGAAGTGTAGGAAGTGGAGGGAGTGGCATGGGGAGCCGAGGAATCTGTGGGATTGGCAGGAGCCGAAGCATTTCCAGGATGATTCGGGTGTGTAGGTAGGTAAGGAGTTATGGGACTGTTTTTGAACTGCGATCGTTGTTTATCGAGGCATCTGTCTACCTACCTGAGCTACCTTCGAGATCTCCGAGTGGCAGGAGAGTAGAAGAGGCCGAGACTTAGGAGAGTGAAGGACTCTGGGTAGTGGCACTTCAGGATGTAGCTGTGTCGCTTTCCATGTTTGATTTGCTGTTCCTTAACCCATGCCTTGAAGATCCAAAAACAAATTCCATGGTCTCCAACTAGATCTAGAACGATTTCCCAATTTGAAATGCCGAAAAATGTCCATGTCACTCCCCAAAGAAGCGGAATGGTGCCGTTCACGCCGGAGCGGGAGCCTCAGGGGTCCTGCAGTTGTAGTTGGCTAGTTGCAGACGGATCGATGCCGTAGAGGTACCCATGACGTCAGTTGATCGACGTCATCATTAGACCCTTTCCGCAGCGGTGGTTCGCATGCATCGCAAACTACAAAACACTCCTCTTCCCAATTCGCAATCTTCACTTCCAAATCCGTCAATATACACTCTCAAGTAACCAAAAATCATTCCAATTACAGTCAAACAAAAACAAAACAACACGACCGCCCAAGATGTCTTCTTCCAACCAGAACTCCAACACCAACCCCTCTTCTTCCAACACCAACCCTTCTTCTTCCAACACCAACCAGCCCCAGCCCGGCATGATCGCCGGACACGCTGAGTACATCAAGGGCGCTGCTGAGGTACGTTTTCTCTTCCTCTCTTTTTCTCCATCCCCTTACCCTCACGCTAACCTCCCCTCCGCAAAAACAGGCCGCAATCGGCAACATCACCGGCTCCCACGCCTGGACCACCTCGGGCGAGCAAGACAAGGCGCACGCCAAGGCGTCTCTACAAGCCGCATCCGAGGGCCGCGACCCGGCGGCGTCGGGGTACGGATCGGTCGAGGAGACGGCGGGCAAGTTGACGGGATGTGAGTGGATGAAGAAGGAGGGGGCGGCTAGTAAGAGCCATCAGGAGTAAGGAGTAGGGATGGACTCTGATGCTGTCGATATGGACACGAAGAGGGGAACGAAGTTTAATGATTTAACGACATACGGATACGATGAAGGAGGGATTGTATTAATTGGTGGATGGGATAGGATACGGGGTGTATGATAGGGTGTTCGAAGAATGATACCTACCTACCCTCTTTGAGAGGGTTGAATAATTGAAGATATACATTTACAGCTTTGTACTGGGACGGCATGCACATAACATAGAATAATGTTGCGCGGTTATTCATATGTTCACCGAGTTGTGATACTTCAACTTTGAACTTCAGCAGGCGTGCGTCAGGATACCTCACCTCGGTCTCTTGGAAACTGAAGAACGAAACTGATCCCTCGTACCTTGTCACCAATTCTTGAACTAGGTACTCCCGATGGAGCTCAAGAGGAGACTATCCATTAGGCTGCTGGGCGGGTAGACCGAGAACGTGTGCCGTTCATGGATAGTCTTATGGGCAAGTCAACCTGTCGAGCTGGTAAAATGGTTGTTCTTTAGTGGCAACTGCTGGGTAATTCGCAAGTGTCAAGTCCAAGGCATGTGGATAGTGCTTGGTCCTCTTTCTGTTCCCTGTCAAGGAAGAAGAATAAGAGATGGCTACATATGTTCCTAGGTCAGCCGCCGCTGTTGCCAGTAGCTCATCCGACCGGTCCTCTTCTCAGATTCCAACGCATTGCCTCCATGATGACAGTAAATCATACACTTGTAATATCACCAGCAGTACTCATAGGTCGTCTCACTACCTATGGCTCTGGACAAGACGATGGACATCAACCACAGTCGTCATGCGTAGTAAGCAGTTTCTGAACCACGGCATAGGAACGGGACCAAACGCAGGCGCATGGGATTGAAGTACAGATGGACAAGTGAGGAGGGATGGAGGTGAGCTCCCAAACCTGTTGACAGAAGATGCGTCGTTAGTCGCAAAATCCTCTCGAAATCTCATGCAGTACAAGATGGGGTTTAGATTCTCGAGAAAATCAGTGCGTGTGAAGTTGGTCTCATGGCCCAAGGGCTCTGAAGTAGCAAATACTTTTTTTATATAAAAAAATGCATGCATCATGGTATCGGGATCTGTGTTGGGGAGTAAAAAGCAGGTTACAACATACCTTGAAGAGGTGAACGGGCAAAAGAGGTAAGGAACTTAAGCAGAGAGGAAATGATCTAAGTGAGGATGCGTCTGCCTGGGCGTAACATATGAGGCTCTTCAGGCGCCCTACTGTGTAGGTATTTTGCTGCTGCTATTGTTGTCCGAGGACCTTGATGGCGACCTAGAAGCTTATCAGCTTTGATAATCTCCCTATCTGCTAGCACAAAAAGAAAGAAGGAGGCGAACAGAACATTCACGCCTTCGGATGAAGTTTCCTTGATGATTCACGGGACCGCAACTCGCGGGCGCGGCGCAATGCCCGATATAGTCGGCCATGCCGGATGTGTACGGGGCCAAACGCTCCTAATGTTGTCTGATGAAAAGCCGGATGGCGTCGTTGTCGGCCGGAGCGGTGATGGTACCCGTTCCCGCGCGCGGCGGGCGTGGTGGCGAGACTGCAGGGGCCGGACTGGCGGCTTGAGACGGGTATCGAAGGAAAACTGGAAGAGGAAGTTCCGAAACATGGAGAATCTCGAAAGAACATCGACTTTGCTTGTTTGTCTTGGGGGGGTCGAGACAAGCCCATTGGGCTAAAGTTTCAACAAGGCTTTGCCAAGACATTCTCGAAGACGGACCCATCTCGCCCATCTGGGCCAGTGCATCTTTTTCAAGGTCTTGGCATCTGTGCGCACACACGCACACCCAAAGGCCCAGCCGCCCGAGACGCAAGTTGCCTGCCGCTGCCACTCAGCCTGCCAGGGACAAAAATGTGCAAAGGGACCCTCGGGACCGTAGGGCAACGAGGACCGCTGCACTGCTGCAGTGAGCGAACCAGGGCTTGTCTGAGGTCAGCATGCAAAGATGCAACACGCAGCAGCAAAAGAAATCTCCCGACCCCCCTTCCCCCTTCCCCACAGCTGCCGCAGTGCCTTAACAGGGACCCATAGAAAAGTTGACACTGCATTGTTTATCGTGAGCTAGCAGGCATACTTTGGCGTGGCGGGGATCCCGATATGCCCCGGATTTTGGCAGACGGGAACGGAGGGGCCAGACCCGACTTGGGTGTCTAGGTGTAAGAGAGAGGGGTACCGTATACGTGTTCACGATGACCATCATCGATATGATACCTATTCGCGGTGGGAAGAAAGAGAAGGGAAGGAAGAAGCAAAGGAAGACAACAAAAAGATGCGGTGAGAGACGTGGCTGCACAGCCGGAGTCCAGCAAAGAGAACAGGACCAAAATGTGCTGTAAACGGAAATTGGGGTTGGAGGACAAATGGACTTCAGGCCGGTAGAAGTGAGGTGTCGCAACGCGCAGCTGGCTGGTACAGACTGCAGACGGCATGAAGGCATGAAGCGGGTTCCGTACGCACATGTGGGATGCGAGCTGAGCTTTGATAGGCAGGAGGTACCGGGAAGTACATGACAAACGGACGAGGCCCGTCTCCTAACAACTCGAGTGTTCTCGAAGTTTTCCCCTTTGACTTTTCTTTGTCAGAATCCCAAAGACATCAGAGACTGACCTCGGTGGCAACGTTTGTTAATGACCATACGGCACGAGCCATGTGTGATAGATAGGAGGAGGGAGGCGAAGATATCTCTACTAAGATGGCTCGAGTGGAGCAAATCTCAACAGGTAGCCATAAGCTGGATCATTTTCGTCGACAAGACAACGACTCGGAATGAACGAGGAAACGTACTCTGGGTGGCAAAGAAAGAATAAGAGAAGGACTGGAGACATGGTAAATGGTTACTGATAGGTCCTTGCCCGACTCCCATCTGAATAAATCTGTTCGGCGTGCAACCATATCTGAGGCTGGTAAAGGGTACCTACCAACTTGTACACTCTCTGGGCAGAATACGGATCAAAGGTGATGAGTTGTGGGAAGGGACACGGCAGAGGGCATCATGTGTCGCATCCGGATCTGGTTTCTGTTGCTGATGTCTCCTATCGAAATCATCCATCTTACCCACCATCCCACGCCCACTGCTTTCATGCTTGATTGATGTGTTGCTTGTGATTCCCCAACCTATGTGAGGCTTATCCCCGAGATTGCATTGTACAGTCAGCCACGCCTCAACAGTCCTGGTACGATGTACATACAAAAACATCACATATTGATGAGGGATAGAGGGGGGGTTTCTCAATAGACTTGATGAACTCGATCCGAGTGGTATGGATTGCAGTGAAGAAGCAGGGAGACACTTGTCATTGCTTGTTTTTCCCATCCTGATGCTCAAACCGCTGCCCCACCAAGGCGGCCATGGCGATGGAGTGTGCACTCGAACACACCCCATCAACTTGCCACACAGGTTTAATGCTGGGAGTCTGGGACTCGGAGTGCGAGGGACCTGCAGGTTCAGAATCTTGGCCCTTTTTGCCGAGGAAGGGTCTCCAATAATGGACAGAAATGAACGATGATGATGATGGAAGTGAAGACGCTGTTCAATGCAGAGGCGACGGCGAAGTGTGAATTTCTGGCCAGCACTCAAACTTTTGCATAACGCTCCGGCTCACCGCCCTCCTCGACGGCCAAATGAGGAATGGTGGGGGCGTCTGATAAAGAGATAAGCAGGGATCGTCAAGGATGAGCAGGGATGTCTGGGCGGCAGCCTCTAGCGTGTTTGGGCCAGAAGCCAATCAATGGAGGGGCAAAGAGAGGGAGTCGTTGAATTCTTGTCAACCACCGACGCTTCTGATCATTTTGCTTCAGTTGGAAGAGTGCCATGAGGGCCTGAGTTCAGACCAAAGAACTGGGATTGCCCCAGAGACATGAAGTAGAAGAGCCGACGATATGTGGAAGGTTCGAGAGATATGACAAAAAACGACTACAACCGCAGAGGCAAAAATCCCAAATTCGCTGGTGCCAATCCGTGAAGACGCTCAGTGAATTGGACCCGGTTGCGTGGGCTGGGGGATTTGTAAAACCCTGGCCACGTTGCCAGGTTCCCGTTCTTGCCTGGCCGGCGAACGAAAAAAAGGCTGCAGCAAAACCCGGCCCAGTGAATGGGCGGAAGGAGTGAAGGGAAAAACTTTTTCGGCCACGACGCCCTCCAATCGCCCCGCCTCCTAGACTCAGACCCCCCTCTTTAGCCCCTCTACCCCCCTCCACCAGCGCCATTCAAGTGGATCCACTTCACCACGCCCAAACTTTTTTTTACTGCTGCAAAAAGGCTGCGATGACCGAAAAAAAGCCTGTGCGCACATCCGTCGCCGCCTGCAGCAAAATCCGCCGCCCAGCAAAAACCACTCCACAGGGACCTGGTTAAATATTTTGCTCCGTCCCCCGGCCCCATCCACTGCCCTCCTCCTTCTTCCTTTTTTTCTCAGGTTTGACCTCCATTCTTTTCTAATCGACTGTTTCGTTCTCCGCGAACGCCCTCCACTCAGTCTTTTACTTTTCTTCGCGCGACTTCTTCAGAAGAGCCGATCTCGAGTCAGGAATCCTTTTCGACCCTCCATCGAAAACCTCCGACTCTTCCATTCAAGTCGCTTGCTTCGATCAGACCGACGGCACTTGTTCTTTTTTGATCTCCGACCTAGACAACAACTCTTTCAGTCGACTCCACGACCAAATCAGTCATCATGTCCGCCAAGGAGAACGCCCAGAGCCTCAAGGTTCTTGATGAGCTCATGCAGAAGCTCTCCATCGCCAACGAGGCCGATGCCGTCAAGCAGGCTTCCATGGATGTTGCCTCTTTCATCAACGGTCGCAGCCAGGACCTTGATACCCCCGTCAAGTAAGACTCCCTTAGACTCGCAATTTTTTTTGTTGGGTCGCATCAGCCCCTCGATTGCCCTCCCATGGCGTCTGCCTTGGCGCTGGGAAAAATTTCAGCATCGTATTTAGCGCTCGAAGCGTGCCCACCCCGCCAAAAGTGGAGTGCTCGCTTTGTGTGTGGTGCTGAAAGACATGGACCACAAATGCCTCTCCGAAGGATCGGTCACCAGTGTGGTGGCCTTCCAGCACGACGGTGCCAAATTGGAGGAACCGACTCTTTGTTGGGGTCATGTTCGTCGAATGAGCATTGTGCATTCGCTGCAGGGACCAGTGTCCCAGTCGGGCAATCCCCTCAACGCACAAACACAGACACCAAAAATTTGGAGGACCCTGTGCTAACATGTGAATCACTAATAGGACTGTCGAGGCGCTCAAGAAGCAGCTCGCCAACAAGAAGGATGCCACCGCTCGCGAGAAGGCTCTTTCTGCCATCCAGGCTATCGCTCAGCACAGCGAGGTTTCCGCCCATGTTGAGCCCTACCTGATCTCCCTCCTCCCCAGCGTCTTCGGTGCCGCTGGTGACAAGATCACCGCTGTCAAGAACGCCGCCATTGCTGCCGCTCTTGCCATCGCCGAGGCCATCAACCCCAACGCTGTCAAGGCCACCCTCAGCCCCCTCATCGACACCATCCGCAACGCCCAGAAGTGGCCCGAGAAGATGACCGCCCTTGACTTCATCGATACCCTCATCCGCACCGCCCCCGTCCAGCTCGGTCTCCGTGTCCCCGAGCTCATCCCCGTCGTCTCTGAGGCCATGTGGGATACCAAGAAGGAGGTCAAGGACCGCGCCTACCAGACCATGGAGAAGCTCTGCCAGCTTATCGTCAACCGCGATATCGAGCGTTTCATTCCCGAGCTCATCAAGTGTATCGCCAAGCCCGAGAACGTCCCCGAGACCGTTCACTTGCTCGGTGCCACCACTTTCGTCACTGAGGTCACGGAGCCCACTCTTGCCCTCATGGTTCCTCTCCTTGATCGTGGTCTCGGCGAGCGCGACACCGCCATCAAGCGTAAGGCCGCTGTCATTGTCGACAACATGTGCAAGCTCGTCGACGACCCCAACATCGTTGCTCCTTTCTTGCCCAAGATGATGCCCGGTCTCCAGAAGAACTACGACAACCTCGCTGATCCCGAGGCCCGTGAGAAGACCAAGCAGGCTCTCGACACTCTCACCCGTGTCGGTAACGTTGTTGACGGCAAGATCCCCGAGGCTCAGAACCCCGGTGATGTCAACATCGTCCTCGCTCACCTTAAGGAGATCCTCGGCAGCAAGTACGCCTCTGCTTTCGAGAAGTTCACCCCCATTGTCGAGTACGTTGCCGCCGTTGCCGGTCAGCTCGTCGACGAGAAGGCCACCGAGTCCTCCATCTGGGCTGAGGCCGTCAAGCCTTACCTCACTGTCATCGTTGGTGACGCTGAGTCCGAGGCTCTCACCGATGCCCTCCGCAAGAAGGCTACCCCCGGTGCCGCTGAGGCCGATGAGGCTGAGGCTGACGACGAGGAGGGTGAGGATCTCTGCAACTGCACCTTCTCCCTTGCCTACGGTGCCAAGATTCTTCTCAACCAGACCCACCTTCGTCTCAAGCGTGGCCAGCGCTACGGTCTTTGCGGTCCCAACGGTTCCGGCAAGTCCACCCTCATGCGCGCCATCAACAACGAGCAGGTCGAGGGTTTCCCCAAGCAGTCTGAGGTCAAGACCGTCTTCGTTGAGCACGACCTTGACTCCGAGGATACTGAGATGACTACCATTGACTGGACCATGAAGAAGCTCGCGGAGGCTGGTGTCACCACCTCCCGCGAGGATGTCGAGGCCAAGCTCGCTGAGTTCGGCTTCAACCCCGACATGATCAAGAACGACATCTCTGCTCTTTCCGGTGGTTGGAAGATGAAGCTCGCCTTGTGCCGTGCCGTCTTCGAGGCTCCCGATATTCTTCTCCTCGATGAGCCTACTAACCATTTGGATGTCAAGAACGTTAAGTGGCTCGAGGATTACCTCAAGAGCTCCCCTTGCACTTCCATCATCGTTTCTCACGACTCTGGCTTCCTCGACAACGTCTGCCAGCACATTGTCCACTACGAGCGCTTCAAGCTTAAGCGTTACCGTGGTAACCTCAAGGACTTTGTCTCTCGTGTCCCCTCTGCCAAGTCCTACTACGAGCTCGGTGCCTCCGAGATGGAGTTCTCCTTCCCCGAGCCCGGTTTCCTTGAGGGTGTCAAGACCAAGGCCAAGGCCATTCTCCGTGCCACCAAGATGTCCTTCCAGTACCCCGGTACTGCCAAGCCCCAGATCTCCGACATCTCCTTCCAGTGCTCGCTCGGCTCCCGTATTGCCGTCATTGGCCCCAACGGTGCCGGCAAGTCCACCCTTATCAACGTCCTCACTGGTGAGCTCATCCCCACCCAAGGTGAGATCTACCAGCACGAGAACATCCGTATCGCCTACATCAAGCAGCACGCTTTCGCCCATATCGATAACCATCTCGACAAGACTCCCTCCGAGTACATCCAGTGGCGTTTCCAGACTGGTGAGGATCGTGAGACCATGGATCGTGCCAACAAGATCATCACCGAGGCCGATGAGGAGGCCATGAACAAGATCTTCAAGGTCGAGGGTACTGCCCGTCGTGTCATTGGCATTCACAGCCGTAGAAAGTTCAAGAACTCCTACGAGTACGAGTGCTCTTTCGCCCTCGGCGAGAACATTGGCATGAAGAATGAGCGCTGGGTCCCCATGATGACCGCTGACAACGCTTGGTTGCCCCGTAACGAGCTTCTCGCTTCTCATCAGAAGATGGTTGCCGATGTCGATATGAAGGAGGCCCTCGCCTCCGGTCAGTTCCGTCCCCTTGTCCGCAAGGAGATCGAGACTCACTGCGCCAACTTCGGTCTCGATGCCGAGCTTGTTTCTCACTCCCGCATGCGCGGTCTCTCCGGTGGTCAGCGTGTCAAGGTCGTCCTTGCCGCCTGCTCTTGGCAGCGTCCTCACTTGATCGTCCTTGACGAGCCTACCAACTATCTCGATCGTGACTCTCTTGGTGCCCTTTCCAAGGCCCTCAAGAAGTTCGAGGGTGGTGTCATCATCATTACTCACTCTGCCGAGTTCACCAAGGACTTGACTGAGGAAATCTGGGCTGTCATGGACGGCAAGATGTCTCCTTCCGGCCACAACTGGGTCCAGGGCCAGGGCTCTGGTCCCCGCCTCAAGGAGGATGATGGTGAGGAGGAGGATAAGTTCGATGCCATGGGCAACAAGATTGTCTCCACCAAGAAGAAGGCCAAGCTCTCTTCTGCCGAGCTCCGCAAGAAGAAGAAGGAGCGTATGGCTCGCCGCAAGCGTGGTGAGGAGGTACGTTTAACAATCCACTGTCCCTTGATATTCTGTCAACAGGTTCACTAACTTATTTTCAATAGGTCTTCTCTGACGAGGACGACTTCTAAATCACTCGTTGCTGATGGGTGGTACAAGACTGATTTCACTTTGTCAACGGAGATCAAAAGTTGCTTTTTCTGGGTCCGGTTTGCATGGTCAGGCATCGTGGGTTTTGCGTCTACTTTGGTGTTATGAGCTTTTAGATCATAATTTCTCTTGCGCGACTACCGTTGCAGCGTATCGTTCTACTGGGTGACCGGGAGGCAAGGATTGGGAACGCCTTGGGGACTGGAGACCCCCGAGATAGTCCTGTCCATTCTGATGTCTTTATGGTGTGCCCGTATGGAGGAAAAAAGGAGGATACCCAACGTGGATATTACGAAAGAGATGCATGATGTTCTAGATGATAGACGACTTAAAAGTCACACTTGATTACAACAACACATGTCTATATGTGCAATGTGCTTTCTTGTGCTTCTCGAAACTGAACTTTTGTGTGATTCTTGGGAGCATTTTTCTGGTGTTTAGTAGAGCCAGCCTTAACACGTCACGTGACTAACACATCCAGACAAAAGTCTGGGCAAATCTTTGGCGACACGACACTTGTAACATCACATCTACATTGACGATCACATACGTTCGTCCCCTCATGAACAATGTGTGGGGCAGCGCAGGTGCTACATCGTGAAGAACCATTCTCCTTCCTCGGTATCCAGTGATACATCGAGTCACCTCACTTTTTGTTTACACTTTACAACAACGGGCAAGCTTGCATCATGCTCTTCATTATCTTTGGGTATCACTATGTACGCAGTTCGCTTATACAAACAAGTACTCCCCTCTCTTATATACAACACCATCACTCCCTCTACCTTCTATCCAACATCTCATATCCAAAACATCTTACCCCGTTCAAGGAATAACCTCCAACCGATAAACCGCCTCCCAATCCTCAATCTGCTGCTGCGTCTTACCCCCCTTTCCACCAAAGCTCGACACACCAACCTTGGCCTCCTCCTCCCTCACAATCTCCGACAATCTCTTCCCACCCTTTCCATTGCCTTTACCCGCCCCCGGCCTTCCACCACCATGACCCGGGTTCGCCTTAGGTCCCTTGCCCTTACCAGGCTTAATCCCACCAACATTACACTTCCCCTTGTTAAACGCCACATCCGCCGCCCGCTTCCACACAGCGCTCACATCCTTGACCATATCCAGCGTCCAAAACAAGCGACACTCGCTCTCCTCAACCACGAACTGAGCGGGAGTGCCGTCGTTGATGTTATCCCGCAGGATCTGGTCGCGCACGTTGACCGCCGCTGAGGAACTCCGGTTGATGGGTAGGAGAGAAAACTTGGACAAAGCTTTCTTTTGGGATTCGGTCTTGGTGAAGGGGAGGTACTTCTTGGCGTACGAGTAGATGTTGCGGTACTGCAGGACTTGCGCGCCCTTAACGCCTCCGACGCCTTGGATGAGGTTATGGTTGGGCCGGCCGCCCATGGCGATGGATTGGATGCCTGCCTGCACGCGCAGAAACTCGGAGGCTAAAGTGCAGGTAGAGGCGCACACGCCGTCGTAGAGGATGACGATGTTATCTGCGTCGAACGGCTGTTTGACGACCGAGGGGTTAAGCGAGCCGTAACCCGTGATCTCGATGCCCATCCCGTAAGTCTCGTTGGTGGTGGTCAAGTTGTCGTTGAGGTCCCAGCGCATCAGGTTGGTGTATTTGGTATTCTGGTAGACATGGGGAGCAAACTTGGCGTCGAAAGAGCGGAAGGGCTGGTTGGTTAGGTTCAAGTCGTAGCGGTAGTTGAACCAGGACTCGTAGTCCTCTACGAGATCGCCGTCGGGGTTGGTGTACGGGTTGATACCCGCGACGCGGTCGCTGACGATTTGGGCCATGGCGTTGTACGAGTCGGTTTCCTTCCACCGGGAGTAGCCGTCTTGGACGATGGAGGGGAATAACTGGCGGAAGAAGTCGTACCCCTGGAGGATGTAGCCGCCGCCGTTGTTTTGGAAGTCCACGATCAGTTTTGTTTTGCCGGCTGCGACGGCTTCGGCGATGAAATCCTGCACGACGGCTTGGAATTCGGCGATGGAGTCGGAGGAGAAGGCGAGAAGCGCGATGACGGCTACGTCTTCGTATCCGGCGCCCTCGAGGAAGTAGCCCGATACGACCGCGTCCGAGGTGATGATCACCGGCTTGGGGTAGCCGGGGACGTTCGCTGCGGGAGCGGCTTCGACGGACTCGGTGCTGGCGGTGGTGGAGACGCCATTGGGGTTGCAGAACTTGGCGTAGTAGGCCGCGCCCGAGGTGACGCCCGTCATGTCGGCCTTGACGGCCGCTTGGTTCTCGAGAGTCACGCTGGTGCCGTTGGCGAAGGTCAGGGTGGTGTTGGCGCCCTGGTAGATGTACCGAATACGGCCGCCGTTGGCGAAGTAGCCGGTAGAACCGCTGTTGGCGAAGGTGGCCTTCTGGTAGAACATGGAGTTGTAGTTGGCGTCGGGGTCCTGGCTGAAGCCGGCGGCGTCGATGGTCTTGGCCAGATAGGTGGCGGCGTCGATGCCGTTGATCAGCTTGACGACGGAGGCGGTCTTGGGGTTGGCGAGGACGTCCTCGTACACCTTGATGACGGGCGGGGACTTGCCGTCCTCGCTGATGGAGATCAGGGAGCGCTGGCGGCGCCACTCGAAGACGCGGGTCAGGGCGTCCGGGTAGAAGACGAAGTGGCCGTCGTGGCCGGGGCCAAAGACGGTGGTGTACAACTCCTGCTGGAACTGGTACTCGTTGGCGTACTTGTCCGCCTGCAGCTTGGCCTTGACGTTGTCAAGAGCGGCAAAGAGGTCATAACCGGGGTACGGGTACTCCCTGGGCGGCTTGGCCTTGTAGGCCGAGTCACTTTGCCAGTCGAGGTAGGGCCTGAGAGAATCCACGAGCTCGATGGCGGCAGCCTTTCCGAGAGGGATCGAGTTCAGACACTTGTAAGCAAGAGCTGCTGCCACAGTCGGGGTGGCTTTGGTCTCTGTCAGCCCAGGTTCTCGAATATCCTCTTTGTCAACATTTCAACTCACCTGCCGGGTTGGCAGCCTTCTGGGTAGCCCATGAGCTGCTCACAATGGCACAAGGCTCACTGGTAGGAACAGTTGGGCTGGCCGTTGTGGTGGTGACTGGCTTGGAAGCGGCCGAGTGAATGACGGCGGCCAGTACGGCCGGGACGGCCCAGAAGTGTCCACGCATCTTGATACTTGGGAAAGGCTTGACGGCGCGTAAACAAGAGGCCCAAGAGCCAAACCTCCAACTCTGGAGGCATCATGACTCTTTTATACCTTGCGATCTAGCGGTGAAACAGCCTCTTTTGACTTGTCAGTTGTCATATCACGCAATAAGTCCCCGGCTCGAGCCCGGCCAGCCAGGATAGAATCCGGCAACTAGGAACCATTTCGAGGACTTGTGCCTGGCAGTCCCGGCCATGATGCATAAACCCCTGGAAGTTGGAGAGAAATCGGAACTCGGACGGAGAGAAAAGGCGTGAAGACAGGGGACAACAGAGTCACCTTCTCGTTGTGGAAGGTGAAATTGCATCTGTTAGCGAGAAAACTCGGAGAAAAGGGGGGTAAACATGGGGTACCATGGTCCGTCGATGCAGAGAACGGATGCCGACTCTGGGAACATTGGAAAAGGCAAATACGAGAGCAAGTAATCCGGAAGGTCGCAGAGACGATGTTGGATCATCAATCTTAATCTACCGCAAAGACTCGGGGCGTTCGTTTTTAGGATCCAAGGCCTAACTGGCAGAATTTATGTATCAGGTGCCTTAGGGTTTGGGTTTTGGTAGAGAATTCGAGCATATGCAATACCAGAGGTGCCTCAAGTGTACAGATTATGCCTGATTTCCCTGGAACCTAAAAACGAACGCCCCGAGTCTTTGCGGTACATCCCTTCGTGCATTACTCATTGCACGGACGGCAGGGCATGTCATGTTGATGCGCGGTTCTCGAGCGTTGCCGTGTTGACTGTTAGGGGATCGTGGTGGTGAACATTAACAGCTTCACTAACAATTGCACTAACACTAACAGTAGCACTAGAGGTACGCTAGCAGCTGCACTAACAATTGGATTTGGAGAACCCGTCCTGCAGTGGAGCCGTGGCCTACTGGGGTTGCGGTGCCGGTACAGTGCGTGCATGAACCACAACGGTACCTGCCGACAGTTGACATGCTGGACAGACACTTCCACTTGTCAATTGGGAGTTTGCTTATCGCGCTTACAAACCAGCTACAAGTTCAATCTCCAACTTTCAAGTTTCAAACCCTCGTATTCCACCCACCGCAGCCCGATATAAAGCAAACTCAGTGTAAGAAGCCGGCTTCTGGGCCAGCTGCGTTTCGTTTATGCGTTTCCGTTCTTGCAGCGTTGATATTGCTCGAGATACTTGCAGTTCGACAAAACTGGAGGTACCTGGACTTGGCGAGAAAAGGTGGAGAAAAGCGCCAAGGCTGTAAGCGGGATAATCGACACCGTCAATTGCTGGATTGGCTCCACACTCAACGACAACGTCGGAGGTACGTACCTCTCTCTTTCTTCTCTTCTTTCTCGTTCACATCCTGATGTCCCGAAATCCAAATCATGAATCCAAGGTTCGACTGAGGGAAACCCAATACATCCAGATGCGTTGAGCCTCTCTCACCATTGTCTTCATTCATGGCTTGTCAAAGGGTGCCGGAAGCGGAATCGAACAAGGGCAGAATGGCCATCTTCAAGACGCCTGGAACAACCTCTTTGTGTGAGAATTCTACTCGTTATGTACATGATATACTCAATATACGTCTTTCGTTTGCTCAACATCATGTTCTTTCCTCTTCCTGTCATTGCCATTACCAGATTACGCAAACATGAACGCCGACGAATCCGACGACGACATCAGGGACTGGAAGTGGGAACCGTTCTCAGGAGCTATCAACACCATCAAGGAGAACACCTATGACACAGTCCTTGAAGCAACGCAGGATCCAAACGCTCCCTATCTTATCCCACGATGGACCCGTCCCAACTGGCCACACGAGGGCGTCACACTTCCCCCAGAAAAAATAGTCCCGCAGGACGGTTCAACGGCCGTCATCAAGGGTGATGCGACGTCTCGGCTGCGGCCAGCTCTCCTGCCCGGTGACAGGGCGCACAATCCTACCAGATATGCCCTGCGATATGGCATTTTCCCCGATGATGACTTCCGTGGTCCTCGACACGGCCGGTCACGCATGTCCCCTATAACGGAGGCCTTTGAGCACGAATTCCAGAATTTGGATCAGGGTCCAGCATCGTACTCGCATACGAATATTGCTCATTTCAAGAAGAAATTTGTAGAGGAAGAGGTCTATGAGGATGATGAAGACTATCAAAGGGCCTTGTTCTATGGATTTACGACCAAAGAGGTATTTTTAACCAGATTTGTTTATCGTCATCGATATTATGATCAAGAGATTAGAATGGCTGACGTCCACTGGTTTAGAGAATCGATTGGAAAGCCGAGCCTTTACATCCGGACTTTGAGCCTCAAGAGAGCAACCTCAATGGGAAACTTCACGAGTACGCATTACCCCCTAACTTCCCGTGGGCACTAGCAGCAGAGTTAACTTGTCTATAGTTTGCTCGAGAGAGACCAAAAATGGCTCAATATGGACGAGGGCGGTCGGCCGAGATACAACATTTGCGGCAAAACAGGTGAATATTCAGTGGTATGTTAATGACACACGGGCGTATTCCCATTGCTCAGCTCCATTCTACTCGTTAGGAACCATGAATACTAGTTGACATCTTTACAGAACGACGAAGAACTCTGGACAGCACTCCAGCCAGCCCTCCAGCTCGTCACTCGGGTTTTGCAGATGGATCATCCCTTCTGGCGAGCCTGTCTGGATTCTCTCTGTGGAATCGAAGTCCCCCCTCATCGCAAAAGCAAGAAACACAAGGACAAAAAACTCATCTACATCGATCCCAACGAACCCAAGGACTGGTTTGCGAAGCAGGGCGCTCACATGAGAGCAAGCCTCGCCCTCAGCTATATCCAGGAAAGAATAAGCTTCAGCATCAAGTCGAACCGTCAATGTATGACTGCACGTGCAAGGGGAGAGAACCTAGACGACGTCACCGGTGAGACGCAGCCGTACCATCGAAACGACGCTGTCAATTTTCGTCTGGAAGTCGCGATTGCAGCCGAGATCATGTGGCCTCTGCTTGTCCCGGAGTACACAATTGTCGAAAAACAGAATTGTTCACTCGTGATTGCGACTGTCATTCTTCACGAACTAGCTGTATGTCTTTTTTTCCCGTATCCCTTTTAATGTCTTGCCGCATTGTTGCTGACTCAAGAACCGTTGTCTGTTGATAGCATGCCGCCCATTTCGCCATGTATGGCCAAATCACAGACACTCTAAACCCAGAAGTTCGTCGAGCCTGGGACGATCCCTTCTGGGCCAATGAGGGGAAAGCTGAGATCGGGTTTGCGTTTGAGAACCAGGTAAGCAAGCACTATCAACCCGTCGTGGCCATTACCAGTCACTTAATTATTTAAATGAGATCGCCGGGATTACAATGCTGACAAGATATCACCACAGTTATGGGGCGGCACCCTCAAACCGCCTCACAAAACCGGCATCGCCAGATTCTATCCATACCGAACCTGGCCCATCGACATCTGCCTATGGCAATGGCCCGACCCACCCGACCACAAGGACTACGCGAACAGCGCAAACTACCTCCGCGACGCCGTCTTGCCCACATCGCGAGTCGGGACACTTATCCAGCTCAAGGACGTCCACCGACTTTTCCAGCAGAGCTTCTGGGACACCAACGTTCCGATCTACGGCCACAGGGCCCTAAGGTTCACCACCGAACACAGGGCCCTAAGGTTCACCACCGCCGGAAGACCTTCCTTTACTGTACCGCACGATGCGGAACAGAGGAAACAGGACTGGTACGAAACGTTCGGCCAATCCAAGGGTAAATGGCTCAATTTGGCAGTGAGAGCGTTCAGGGCCGCTGGATACGGGATGGTGTCTGAGTACCTGAGCCATCTCGTCGACGAGGAGCTAGTGGGCGTGCGAACCAAGAGCCGCTGGGACGAAGAGAAGAAGCGGTGGTCTGGCCGTGACGCAGAGGTGAAGGAACAGATGGAAAAAATCAGAGACAACGCGTTGTCCAGCATGCCCGGAGATTCCGCAGTCAGCGTCACCCAGCTAAACGCGCGTTCTACCACGCAGGAGCTGCTCTCCGCCCTGCAAGACTTCCGCAGCTCAGTGTTGGCCGAACTCCAGCACTCTCAGCGTATGGCGGTCGAATACCTCCAGTTATCTGACCTAGACAAGAGTTGGCTCCAAGTTCAGCTCTGGAAGCTTCAGCAGCGGATCGAGTCCTACGGGCGCAAGGTGCACAGAATCATGAACCTGTCTCTCCCAGCCAAGATCACACGCTGGACGCAAATCGTGTTTCTCGATCAGCAGCTCCTCTCGTCCATCAACGAGGCTGTCACATCCATCACGTTACTTTTCCACTCTCTGAAGCGGACGAGAAGCTACCTGGACAAGAACACCCTCTCGCAGCGCGAATTCGACGAGATAGCAAAGACCATGCCCTCCATTGGGGATACCGTCTTCCGCAACCGCTCGCAGCGCCTTCAGAAGATTGCTCAGCGAGAGGTATTTAACATGCCTTTCATGTTTCGTCAGCTGTGGGATAAGTTCCATGTGATCTTTGGAAGAATCTCGATGAAACTTCGTACGGGGACGTTGCGGGTGAAACCATACATCAGGAAGAAGAAGAAGAATGCGAAGAGGCAATCAAGCCCTGGCACCGACTATGACTCTGAGCTGTCACTATCACGACTTAACCTCAGGGACAGCCCCCAATCAAGAAGATCACCAAGAACGGCTTTCCCACAGGCACCGGCACCGGCACCAGCTCCAAGGCCAACAACAAGAGTCATGTCCGCTAACAATCCAGAGCAAGAAGCAATCTTGTCAGGACACGCCTTTGCAGGCTTGCAGATCAGACCACGGGCAGGAGGACAACCACCACCACGGGCTAACAACAACCTACCAGGGCAAGGAATCACCTTCTCAGGCCACAACTTTGGAAACCTGGAAATCAGGTCACGTCCATTACCATCAGCGGCCGGCGCTAAGCGCGGACGGGATGATGATGATGACGATGAACCACAGTTACCAGCTACTAAGCGACAACTGCGTCCGAGTCAGGTACTCCCGCCACAGAGATTCGCTCGTGCTCCTGCGGCTGGTGCTCCGTCTTCGTCCCCGGCGGCTGGCGCTTCCCGTGCTGCTTCCGGTTCTGCTTGGACTTCTTCTTCTAGTTCTGGGTCTGATGATGGTGTGGGTGATAGTTCTAGTGATGACTCTGGTGGTGGTTCTGGTGGTGGTTCTGGTGGTTCACCAGATGCCGGTGCTGGTGCTGGTGCCGGGGCGGAGGATGCTTCCGAAGACGAAGACTTGATACCTGAAGGGAGCTATAGCGGAGGCAGTGGCCACGAGAGCCGCGAGAGCTCAGAGATCCACGAGCCCGGCTACAGCCCCGGAGATCCCATGGAAATCAGTGACAGCGACAACGGACGCAGCAGAGGAAGGCGACAAACAGCGCCTTCTTCCTCTACCCACCACCACCACCATAACCATAACCATCACCATCATAGTGATTCTGACTCCTCCTCCTACTGCTCAACCTGCTCCTCCTCTTCCGAATCCGAAACCGGCCTCGTAACCAACGACCCCAACCTCGCCGACCCCTTCATGGACGCCCCCCCTCAACCTAACACCACTACCACCACCACCACTCCCCAACGTAACCCCCCTCCTCGCACCACCCCCCTTCGTACCCCCCACATGCGCGCCCCCTCCCAATCCCCCTACCGCACCCCTCCCCCCGCTTACCAAAAGACTCCCCCCGTGCACTCCCAAACGCCCCGTCACCCCATCGAAGGCCCTCGCCCCCGTCGCCGGTCCCCCGGTCACTCCCCTCTTGGAGGCCCCCGCGGCGGCCGACCCCTCCGTCAAGCCCAACCCAATGAAACACCTCCCCCCTCTTTCTTAAACGCAGTCGGCGGCATCCTCGGCCTCAGCCTCGGCCTCGGCAGTGGCGGGCGCCCAGCCAATGACGGTGACATTCGCAATGCTCGCACCCCTTCTTCGCCTGAGATTCGCGCTCCAAGGGGTAGGGATTCTCCCACGCAAGTGAGGACTCCGACGTCTGCTATGCGGGGTTTACTTGCTCCTTTGGGGCGGTTGAACTTTTTCGGTGGAGGTGGTGGTGATGCTTCTCCACCTGCGGCGCCTGCGGCGCCCGGGCGAAGGGGCACGGGGATCTATGAACGTCGTAGAGCTCCTTTTGCTGAGATGAGTATTCCAAATGTTCCGAGGGGTAGGACGGGTACGTCTGGCGCTCCGAGGGGTGCTCCGAGGGGTGCTCGCGGTGCTGGTGCTGGTGCGAATGCTGGAGGACCAAGTGTCGGGTGGGGTGGTCTGGGAGATGTTTTTGGTGATGAGGGGAGTCAAACAGCAGGGCAGAGGGAGGATTCGGGTGGTGATGTGAATATGGATGATGGGATAGAGTAGGTCGAGGTTGTAATGAGGATGGGAAGGAGACATGGCTGGTTGTTGAGAAGGTACGAAGCGGGTGGAAGGGAATAGAGGATGGTGGATGGAGGATGGGGTGTGAAATCAGGTTGTATTATGTGGTAAGTCGGGAGGGCCGACTACCTGGGATGGCGCAACATGATCGGGTCAGTGATTCAGTTTGGGTCTGTGGTATACTCTGCGCTTTATGCTTGGTTAGGCAGTTAGATACATTGAGCTTTTTTCTTTTTTTTTGGAATCGACTTCTGTTTGTAATTGTTAGCTATTGTATGACTGTGAGTACGTCCAGAAAAAGAGCCATTCGCTAGCAAACCAAACCATCCGCTTATCGAACCAACCAAGACCGCGCTGAGTGCTAAACAAAGCCGAGCAGGGAGAACTATAGTCTTCCACTGGTGTTCCTGGTTCACTCGGACGTGAATGTCTGCTAATACAAAGACGCAAACATCTTGACAGATTTTATAATCTCCTCTTCGATTGCAGCTACTTCTGAGGCCTGTCGATTTCCTTCTCCTGAGCCAACTCGCCGCCTTTGCAGGGCCGCCTGGGCCTCCATCCGCGTCCAGATGATTTTCTGTTTGATTACTTTCCGGAATTGCTCTGGCACTGCCTCCAACCCTTCATTCGCTTTTCTGAGGCCATCCCTTATGTGTTCCTCGATTATTGCGTCGAGAAAAGGGGTATAGTCCTCAATCATCCAAGGAAAGGGTTGTTGAGGATGCCAGCAAGGCAAACCAGGGACAACGCACCTCTTGGCCATCAGAGCTGGAAGTTCATTTAGTCTGCCTGCCATCTTCACCTTTTGCTTTCGGTGAGCTCATAGGTTCGTCACCCCTGAGATGTATGGGAAGAATTTCTCTTACCTTCCGAAATTGAGGGAGGGAAGTAGGTCCTGGAGGTGATTTGTTAGCCCACTCATGTCTCTGGCATTGAACTTGCTGGTTCTACACTAGGACTGCTGATAATGAGTGGGGGATGGGCAACTCACGGTAGCCATTCGTGATAGGCACGCGTATCCTGGTCGACGAACGTGACAATGATGACCTTTGTGATTGTGGGCGGTGTTTTGGGATCTAGCAGGAAATGACGAATGGCACCAAGGGCTGCTTGAGCTGCCTTTCCGCTCGGGTAACCGTAGACGCCGGTGCTGATGGCGGGAAAAGCGATGGTGGTGAGTCCAGCCTCTGCTGCTATCTGCAGAGAGCGCAAGTAGCAGGAGATCAGGAGTTTCTCGCACTCCTGGTGGTTAGCCGATGAATAGATGGGGCCGACCGTGTGGATGACCTTCATGCAGGGCAAGTTGTAGGCTTCAGTCATGACGGCGTCACCGGTGTCACATCCACGCTTGGTGCGGCACTCGCGAAGCAGCTGGGGGCCGGCGGCACGATGGATGGCGCCATCTACGCCTCCGCCACCAAGGAGGGAGTTGTTTGCGGCGTTGACAATGGCGTCAACCTGGAGCTTGGTGATGTCTCCGGTGTGGATGGCAAGGCGTTTATTGAGCTCAGGCGACGGGATGGGGAAGGCATTAGGGCCGCCGTTGACGACAACGGGGAGCGTTTGCTTGGACTCTACCGCGTAGAAAGCCTCCTTGGGGAGTACGCCCTTGTTGTAGAGGTCATGGATGCTGGGGATCTCATGGGCCGCTGCACGGGCTGAGGACGCCATACTTCTTGTTGCTTGAGAGGTAAGTGTACTTGAGATGGTTGGAATAGTTCGAGTTGCGAGTGGACGTCGACTTTGATTGCGTAGAGACACTTGGAAGACCCGGGATAAAAGTCGAGCTGAGGACATGAATGGTAAACGAATGGTCTATGGCTGTGCAGAAAATAGTGAAGTTGTGGGTAAGTGAAGATGGAGAAGAGTTGAGAACAGACACCTGCAGTTCTTATAAGTACTACTAGTATGAGTAGACAGGCAGGTAAAGAGAGGAACGATGACGTTAAACACCTTCCTTCCATGACCACACAGGCCTATTGAGGGAAACCGACGCCGGTGTCTTTGCCATAGCTCTGGACCAGCTCAAACCCAAGAGGTGCCGCCGTTGAGTCAATCACTTGCTTGCCATTTCTGTGAATATCCCATCATGGAAACCAACACTTGGTTGTTTTGGTGTAGGAACAAGAACTGGTCAGTCATTCCACTTGTTAGTGAGTGCTTTCAGTTGGTCACCCATACAAGTACCTCTATTGCTGATGTTGGACGGGTAGTGACGGAATGACGGAAGGTCGACGGGAAGGAAGGAAAAGATAAGGTACCTGTCCTTATCTTATCTTATCTCGTGTCACCGCCCCTAGGCCCTAGCATAGGCGGGCTGAGGCGGGGTACAGCGCTAGGGATGCCCTCATGCCCCTGTAGGTACCTGGACGTTCTGGCCCGTACCCCTCCCTCGCTGGCGCCCGTCGTGTCTGCCCCGTCTCAGACAATTTTGCCAGACGGGCAGCCGCCCAACTTATCGCGGTTCCAACTTATCGCCGTCTGATTCGAGTGTTGCCCCCGTCGTCCTTTGACTCACTCCCGTCACCACACATCACCGCCACGCCCATCCATCCTCTGTCCGACCGACAACCACTCCGGCTGACTCTATCCCGTCGCGATAGCAGGTCCTGTCGCCCTCCCCCATATACCCTCCAGAGAGCCCGCCTGTATTTCTGCGCAACGCGATCGCATATCTCGACTGAGAGACTTTGCGACAGCCCACCACCACACCACACACCACCCAGTCGCAAACCGCACATCACACACATACACATCATGACCGACGCCGTAGTAGATGCCGCTGCCAAGATGCAGCTGGCCGACGCCCCCGTCGACCCCAACGCTCCCAAGCTCGTTCTCGACGAGGAGACCGGCGAGATGGTCTCCAAGGGAGAGCTCAAGAAGCGTCTGGCCAAGCGCGCAAAGAAGGCCATCAAGGAGAAGAGCAAGGACGAGAAGAAGAACGTCGCGGCTGCTACCGCCGCTGCCCAGGACGGTGCCACCCCCAGGAAGCAGACCCCCAAGCCCGAAGAGGCCCCCATCGACACCCAGGCCATGTTCAAGCAGGGCTTCCTCAACGACGTCTACAACGAGCGCCCCGTCAAGCCCGTCTTCACCCGTTTCCCTCCCGAGCCCAACGGCTTCCTCCATATCGGCCACGCCAAGGCCATCGCCATCAACTTCGGCTTTGCCAAATACCACGGCGGCAACTGCTACCTCCGATTCGACGACACCAACCCCGAGGCCGAGGAGGAAATCTACTTCACCGCCATCGAGGACACCGTCAGTTGGCTCGGCTTCACCCCCTACAAGATCACCTACTCGTCCGACAACTTCCAGAAGCTGTACGACCTCGCCGAAAAGTTGATTGGCCTCGACAAGGCCTACGTCTGCCACTGCAACGATGACGAGATCAAGCTCCAGCGCGGTGGTGAGAAGGGCGCCAGCCCCCGCTTCCGTTGCAAGCACGCCGAGCAGTCCGTCGAGGAGAACCTCCAGAAATTCCGCGACATGCGCGATGGGAAATACAAGCCCAGGGAAGCTTTCCTCCGCATGAAGCAGGATATCACCGACGGCAACCCCCAGATGTGGGATCTTGCTGCTTACAGAGTCCTCGACAAGCCTCACCACAGGACTGGAGACCAGTGGAAGATCTACCCTACCTACGACTTCACCCACTGTCTTTGCGATAGCTTCGAGGGCATCACCCACTCCCTCTGCACCACCGAGTTCGTTCTCAGCCGTGTCTCGTACGAGTGGCTTAACAAGTCCCTCGGCGTCTACGAGCCCATGCAGCGTGAGTACGGCCGTCTCAGCTTGTCTGGCACCGTGCTCTCCAAGCGCAAGCTCAAGGAGCTGGTCGACCGCAAGATCGTTCGGGGCTGGGACGACCCCCGCCTCTACACCCTGATCGCCGTTCGCCGTAGAGGTGTTCCTCCCGGCGCCATTCTCGAGTTCGTCAACGAGCTCGGCGTCACCACCTCCAACAGCATCATCCAGATCGTCCGCTTCGAGCAGACCATCCGCCGCTACCTCGAGCGCACCGTGCCCCGCCTGATGCTCGTGCTCGACCCCGTCCCCGTCGTGATCGAGGATGCTGACGAGTTCGACGGTTCCGAGCTCACCGTGCCCTTCTCATCCAAGAACGCCGCCATGGGCGACCACAAGATCAAGTTCACCAAGACGGTCTACATCGACCGCTCCGACTTCCGCGAGGTCGACTCCAAGGACTACTTCCGTCTCGCCCCCGGCAAGACCGTCGGCCTTCTCCAGGCCCCCTTCCCCATCAAGGCCACCAGCTTCACCAAGGATGAGACCACCGGCAAGGTTACCGAGATCCGCGCCGTCTTCGACCGCGAGACCAAGAAGCCCAAGACCTTCATCCAGTGGGTCGGCACCGACGGCTCTCGCAAGTGCGAGGTCCGCGTTTACAACCCCCTGTTCAAGTCCGAGAACCCCGCTGCTGCTGAGGGCGGCTGGTTGAGCGACATCAACCCTGAGAGTGAGGTCGTCTACCCTGATGCCCTTATCGAGTCTGGCTTTGATGAGGTCAAGCGCCGTGCTCCTTGGCCTGAGGCGGCTGGTGAGAGCGAGCTTGGCAAGCACGGTCCCGAGAGTGTCCGCTTCCAGGCTATGCGCGTTGCCTACTTTGTAAGTTCTCCCTTCCTAGACACACATGTCAGGATCATGGCTAACACACTGTTTTGCAGGCTCTTGACAAGGAAAGCACCGATGACAAGATTATTCTCAACCGTATTGTCTCGCTCAAGGAGGATAAGGAGAAGAACTAAGCGTCTGTCCACGAAGTAAAAAAGTGTCAAAAAATATAGAATAGAATGATGATGAGTGTATGAGCAGATCTCGGTCCCCAAGATATCACTTTTTTGGTTTACGGTGTCCAGATGGAGTAGCGGAGTTAGAGCATGGAAATGATATCACATATGTTTATTCGGGAACATACCTTACCTGCTTACTTCCCTTGTGTATTGTCTCATTTTCTTTGGAGTTAGTTTTGTTGTTCGGGATTTTCCTTCAAAATCTCCACCATAACATCTGGACATGGCAACTGCTTCGACCACATCCAGCTTCGTTGCTGACTCAACTCAACGTCATCATCAACTTTTAAGTTCAAGCTCAAAGCGCCCAACTCAGACCACAGATAGGTATGGTGTTACGCAAGTCGGCTTATTCCTCACTTGTGTCCATTGGGTGCCCCTCGTAAAGCCACTCTACGCTTGCCGGAAGTATGGCTAACTGGAAACATTTCTGTCAGGAGACGTACTGGGAAAAGAAGATAGCAGGCAAGATTTTCCCGGGATCATGATACTTGCAAACTTGAATAACAAAAGGCGTATCCGAATATATCTATCTTGTGATACCGAGTCACAAGGAAGCCGTATGTCTGAGGTGCATCAATTTCCAGTATTTCTCGACCTATAGGCGCACAAACAAGTATTGTCTGTTGAATAGATACCCATCTATACCCGGTATCTTGGTTCCTTCTTCGTCCCTGTTCGTCTCGTGGTGTCGCTCGCTGCTTCTGGAGGCCAAGACCAATGTACCCCAAGAAGAAGGGTGGTAGAGCTCCCTCTGTCGCAATCGATACCAACCTGGAAGCAGCATTGGGACATGAAAGAGTTCAGATCAGTGCTCAAATCTAACCTTTCGCAACTCAAGATCTTGCGAGAATGGTGCATTTACCCTTTTCCTCTCCAATTATGTAGTGTTAACCGCCATTCTCTTTCTTTCCCACTAACACTTACACGCCCAACCTTTCCTCTTTCGGCTGACTCAGCAGCCTCGACTCAACACTCAAGGTTAAGGTATGATGTCATCGAACCGATTGACGATCGCCCATCCCATATTCCCATGGTCCCTTTTTGCATATGATTTCGATCCCATCTGTGCCTTGTGTCACGCATGCTTTAAGGTTCGGATAGAATCTAGATTCATGCCTCTTTTCCATCTCATCTCAAATTCGCACGTGTGTCTGCATTATGTTGTACAGACCCGCAGCCGTGTTCATACCATCTGAATAGACTTCTGCGGTTCTCTTCAAGTTACTTGCTACTTCAACCTCACTTCACCTCACATTTTCCTTAAAAGGTTGAATTGTTGGGTAAAGATGGGCGACAGTGCCGCGCATCAGGTGTTAATCGTATGCCCCCCTTCCCCATCTCTTCACAATCTCTTCACCATCTCTTCGCCAACTCTTCACAACCTTTTAAACTGACTGGCAGTCTCACGGGTCACTCTTGCTTACTTCATATGACGATATAACCAGGCCGGCTCAATAGCAGCCTTCACCGTCGACCTCCTCGTCTACCCCCTCGACACAATCAAGACCCGCATCCAAAGCCGAGATTACCAAGATGTCTACGCTTCTCAGAAACAGAACTCTGCCATAAAGGGGACACTAGGCGTCCAGCCTCCCAAGCGAGCGCTGTTCAAAGGGTTATACCAGGGGATAGGCAGTGTGATCTTTGCTACTTTGCCTGCTGGTGAGTTTCCCTCCTTACCTTCCTCGCCATAACGTTCCAGACAAGACATCATAACCTACCTCACCTGAACCCACCTTTTCATCATCACTCACTCACTCACTTACCACCCTCCTCAAAACAGCCGGCGTCTTCTTCTACACCTACGAATCCTCCAAATCTTTTGCCTCCACCAGCCTCCCCACATCCATCCCAATAGCCTTCACCCACTCCCTCGCCTCAGCCGGCGCCGAACTAGCCTCCTGCCTCGTCCTCACGCCCGCAGAAGTGATTAAGCAAAACGCGCAAATGCTTCGACGCTCGTCTATCCCCAGCTCCAATTCCAGCTCAAGGTCCGGCAAGGGGAAAATATCAAAATCCACCTCCCTCGAAGCCCTCAACATGCTCCGCCACAGCTCAGGCGGCGTATGGAGACGACTGTTTTCGGGGTACACAGCGCTGGCGGCGAGGAATCTGCCGTTTACGGCGTTGCAGTTCCCGTTGTTTGAGGGGGTTCGAACAAAGATTTGGGAGGTTAGGGATCGGGATCGGAAGAAGGGGAGGGTACCTCTAGAGAACGACAATCGGTCCGAACGAAAACGAAGAACTCTGGTCGAGACAGGATTGGTCACAGGACTTTCCGCCGCCGTCTCGGGGTCCCTGGCAGCGTTTGTGACGACGCCTACGGATGTGGTCAAGACAAGAATGATGCTTGCGGCCGGCGGGGAGAAGAAGCAGAAACAGCCAGAGTCCTCCTCTGGTGAGAAGGTGCTCGAGAAAGGTCAAGGTCGACAACAGCACAAAAGCAAAAGCAAAAGCGCAAGCGGATTCCAGGTCGCAAAGGAGATATTTCGGGAGCGAGGGATCCGAGGGCTGTTTCGGGGCGGCGCGTTGCGCACGACGTGGACGGCGTTCGGCAGCGGTCTCTATCTTGGGTCGTATGAGGTCGCCAAGGTGTGGTTGAAAAAGGAATGATAGATGCTCCGGATGGTTGGCTGGTATCTGGTATCTATATTATCGCAGGAGATGGTCAGTTGCGCGCAACTGGGGAAGCGAGCGTTTTTGAGAACGTTATCCACGTGGGATTGCGCCTTCCATGGTTCCGGATACCTTGAGCAAGGGGGGGGGGGTTGATGCTGGAAGATTGCCCGACAAGGCTCGACACTCTCCATTATCCCGGCTCAATTCTGTCCCGGTCTTATCTGATGTCCGTAGCCGGTCCGAATTCCGAAATCGCCGTTAGCCGCGCAGCGCTGCAGAGACGGACGAACAAGGCTTCATTCATATCTGATGGTCAGAAATGAGGTATCAAGCCGTTGTCGGAGGTTTCATGACTCGAAAATCGCCCTTATCGACTGATGGTGTTTGGAGGGTTTCGAATATTGTCGACCAATTGCGCGTTGCGATAAGTGACATGGTGAGTCTTGTCACATTGACTGGCCCGGCTAAAGTTTGGCTTGGGTTTGGTGGGTTTGGACTCGAGTCGGCACCACAAAGGCTTTTTTCAGTGAAAGTCAAGATAAAGAACAAGCCAAAATCGCAGCGGAACTGCCACGTTCTTGGTCTTGTGTACCTGACCATTGTTGACGAATGTGCTGCTGACAGATTCGCAATTGCAATCCCATCATCGCACCCCGGACTAAGTCAGCGGTGAAGCGCCAAACTGAATGGAAAAGGCACCCATCCTTCCCGCACAATCCCATCGTCCCTTCCAGACCTCCAAACAGGAGTACCCGAAAGTGATGTGCAATTTGTTTCACTCCGAGTTTTCTTGGTTATGATGACCAAGGATCCGCCCGAGTCGGCTTGAGGTCTTTGATATGGCACCACCCTTGTGACCGATTGCGCGATCAGCAATTGTGCATGCACATTGCCGCAATAACTGGCAGGCGCGGTCGGCCGCATCCCTCGAGTATGTCATCCATATGAACTCGCGATTTGAGAGCGGTATGTCACCAGAGTTTGTACCCGTTCGTCCCTGTTCATCCCTATTAGTCCATTCTTTTGCAATCGCAGAGACCACTTCATCCTGAGCGCCCATCCTTCCGAGACCTCAGCCGTCATATCGTCATATCTCATCTCCTCGGAGTCATTGCGCACCTTGGCCGAGACGGGCGATCAACGAGTATATAGATCGCGTTGAGCCCGACGTGGTTGGATTCCAGTCAGCCCTTCTTCTTCGCAACCTAAAGTCCTCGTCCTCGCACGAACGCTGTCGCATTACCTCGTTCCCCTTCTGCTGCATCAGCCTAGCCGCCCATTTTCCCCTCGAAAACATGGCCATATCCCAAGGTCCCGTCAGCGTAGCTGTGGCCGATCATGTGCTGGCCCATACTGAGAAGACTTCCAGCATCATCTCTGAGATTGAGATTCAAACCACACCCGAGGAGCTACCGGACAAGGAGCGATACATCGTAGTATCACCCTACACCGAGCAACAACACCTCCTCGACCTCACAACCCTTGACCCCGAGAACCAGATTTTGGCACTTGCCCTAACTCAGTTGACGTGCCTTCGCGAAGACTACGCAACTGCGCCATACCGCGACACCTTCAACTGGGACCAGATCATCGAACACGTTCGCGCACTCGCACGAAAACGTAACCACACATGGAAGGAAACTTCCTTCTTTGTCGTCGCTTTCCGGTCACAAGTGTTGGAGTCGACGGTTGAGAACTATGCGGACCTGGGTGAGCTGGACAAGGCTGCCCATTCTGAAGCCACCGCGAGTGGAGGGTTCTTGAAGTGAGTAACAGCCACAATTCTCCGCAGCGAGCGACATGCTGACATCAACGGCTCAGGTACTGGTTCGGCACGCCAAATGAGGAGCGTCGCAACCTTGCGACTTGCATCTGGAGATCCCCAGAAGATGCAAAGAAGGGGGGCACTGGCCCTGCGCATCGAAAAGCGGCTGGAGCAACCAGGTCGCTGTATTCCTTCTGGCAGATTGATCGCCATCGGTTGACCATCCGAGACAAGGTTGAGAGCTGGGATCTCACCGAGTGGAAGTGAGGTGATAGAGGGTATTTGTCTCCGGTGCTGGACGCTGGACATGACGGTTGGGAATGGGTTGGGCGTCGAAGGTTGGCGTTTTGGTGGGAATTGACGGTAACAAGGCGATGCGGTAACTATGCATCGAATGGAATTATGACGAGTGTGATGACAATAGAGACATAGAATAGACTCTTGCTTTGTTTTTTCAAGTTGAGAGCTGAAGTGAACTTTAAGTCGTGATGAAAATATTCGCAAGGGTGAAAGTTGAGAGAAAAGAGGGGTCTGATGAGGAGTCCAGCGAAGACGTCGGTGTCGTATATTTAAAGATGGCGTGAACTTGAAGGCGAGGAGCGAAACTAGGTTCGGCGTGGGGGAAAGCGTGGGATGTTGCTTGCTCGATGTCGAATCACGGATCACCACCATGGCGAGTTGGCGACCACCACCAAAGTCCGAGTCCCATTGTGGAAGTGGTGACCTCGCGCGGGGCTTTGAAGGAGGGGTTGTCAATGAAGCTCGAGTGCTCTCACGATTTTGACCCTCGTCAAATGGCGGGAAGCTGCACTTTCAATACTTGAGTTGCTGCCGTTCAACATTCGCATCGTGAGGAAATTCGTCAAGAGTGGATGCTCTCCCCAGACTCCATCGTTGCAGAAGTCGACGAGATGTCCAAGTGGGACCAAACTTGGTCAGTGGGGTTGAGCTGCGAGACCACACAGTCGGCAGTGCGACAGTTCCTGAGAGAGCACTGTTCCTCGCAGCTGAAAAGTGAGAGGTACTTCTGCGGTACGTCCCTTTCTTAAAGCCAAAGTCACAGCCAAACCATCGTAAAGCACAGGCCACCATCCGTTTTCTTTGACTCTCGCCCGCCCGCCACCTGCCAGCCGCCGGGACAATCTTTGCTGGCAGTCTGTTTCCGGCAGGACACCCCAGTGCAGCCGGTTGGTGGCCAGCGGTGCCCACAAACGAAGCGAGAGAATTCAGTTGCGAAAAGTTGAAGTCCTCCACGACTGACGAACTCGACTCCCCCAGCAGCAGCCTTACCACCGCAACGGCATACCCAACCACACCGTCGCGTCTTCACGTGAGAATCGAGTCCCGTCAATCCGCAATCATGGCCGAAGTTCAGAAGGATGCGCCGATCAAGTCGGTCCAGGTCGAGGCCCTTGTAAGTTGGAGATAGCTCTCTTCTACGTCGTCGTCTTCTCCTGTCGCCGGAGCCCCGCCATGCCTGCCCGGCCCCAAGCCGCCCGCCATAAGGCCCCCTTTGTTAACCAGCGTCGGCACCATAGGTGGTCATGAAGATCGTGAAGCACTGCTCGACCAGCTTCCCTACCGTCGCCACCGGCTCCATCGTTGGCATGGACAACAACGGTGTCATTGAGGTCACCAACACCTTCCAGTTCCCCTCCGTCGACGTCTCCAGCAGCGACAGTCACAGCGATGCCTCGTCCCTCGCCGCCGCCGCTCCCCGCGCCAAGGCCAACATCGTCTACCAGAACGAGATGATCAGGCACCTCAAGGAGGTCAACGTCGACGCCAACAACGTCGGCTGGTACACCAGCGCCACCATGGGCAACTTCATCAACATGAGCTTCATCGAGAACCAGTACCACTACCAGAAGGAGAACGAGAAGACCGTCGCCCTCGTCCACGATGTTAGCAGGAGCTCCCAGGGCGCCCTCAGCCTTCGCGCCTTCAAGCTCTCCCCCGAGTTCATGACTGCCTACAAGGAGGCCAAGTTCACCACCGAGAGGTCAGCACACCGCCGAGATCCCACCGTCGCCAATATTTTGGGGCGCAGGTCGCATATCGCATGTCACATAGCACACATCACTGACCTTACATGACACAGCCTTCGGAACTCCAAGCTCACCTACAAGGACATCTTCGTCGAGCTCCCCGTCAACGTCCACAACTCTCACCTCCTTACCTCCTTCCTCCACCAAATACCCGCTCCCCCTAAGAGCGCCGAGATCCCCATGCCCGCCTCTCTCGACGACATCCGCCGCGATCCCGTCCAGATCCCCGCCCACCCTGGCTTCGAGTCTCTCGACCTCTCCATCGACCCCTTCCTCGAGAAGACCTGCGACCTGCTCCTCGACAGCATCGAGTCGCACTACACCGACCTCAACAACCACCAGTACTACCAGAGACAGCTCACCCGTGAGCAGTTCAAGATCACCCAATGGCAGGCTAAGCGCAAGGCTGAGAACGCGGCGCGGTTGGCGGCTAAGCAGCAGCCCCTTCCCGAGGATGAGTGGCAGAGGCTGTTCAAGCTTCCCCAGGAGCCCAGCAGACTCGAGGGCATGCTCAACGCCCGCCAGGTCGACCAGTACGCCAGGCAAGTGGATGCCTTCACGGCCAACATCACGGCCAAGATGTTCGCCGTCCGGGGCAACCTTCTCCCCGAGTAAGTGGGGAACCAGGGGTTGTGGTGGTGTTTTTTGATGGGACGATAGAGGACGGTGGCCACGATATCTCAGCCGCATTTGGTTTTGGCGTTCCGGGTTGTCGGCGTGTTATTTACCTTGCAAGGTCTAGGGCAAGGTCGGCCATGCAGCCTACGTAAAGCGGGACGGGAGGGAGAGCTGCAATCACATCCAGTATCTTGTGGTGGCCTTGCTGATCTGACGTGGGGGGAGGCATTGAGGCACTAGAGAAAACAAAAAGGGATGCGTCCAAAAAGGCGAGGAGGGACGCGTTGGATGAATTATCAGACATGAGATTCCCGTCAATCAAGCGATAAGCCGTTATCTTCTACTATGTTAAAGGGGCCAGCCTTTTTTCAGCTTTCCGTATATGTAATGAATTGCCTATAATCATGAAAAGGATGCGGCCGCTGGGATGGGAAGGTTTTGAAAAGAAGGCTGACCCAGTTCACTTCAAGTTCTCCGAGAAAGAAAGTCCGAAACTGAATTGTTATGAAATGGTTGTCTCATCGGTTCGGGGATGTCTTTGGTTGGACATCTGGACGCCATGTCCGCGCTTTGCTGCAGCAGACCCTGACCAGGCGCTTCGCTTCCGTTGACCTGGAGGTTGGCTTTGGGCACCGCATTCGGGTCCGGATACGATGATAACCGATAACAATTGTTGAACTCAACCTCACCCGATGTCTTCGAAACGTGTCGGCCGAAACAAAAAGTGAATGAATGTCCTTGCCCATCCGCCCGCAAAACCCCACTGTTTAGGCCGGCGGCATCAGCGCTAGCAAGCCATAACAGGCAGCTGAAAGAGAACAACGTGGTGTCGAATTGGTGGCAGAAGCACATTGCCGCGATCGACGAGAACGGCTGGCAGGCAAAGGAGGGGCAAGCACTCGCATTGTGGTGGGGAAACAAGCTCAATTGGGCCTTAGCTCCTAGTCTGATGCACACCGACAGAGCTGCTGGTTCGACGGATTGCCCGCGGGGTTCTCATTTTTTTTCTGAACCCCGTCGACCCCTCTCCACTTTCTGCACAGTCTGCACAGGCAGTTTTGGCTTTTGCTTGCGTCTGCTGTTCCTCCCCGCCGGCTGTCACTGTCAGTCAGGCAGTCAGGCTCTGCACATTTTGCTTGTGAGCTGTGCCATTGGATTCCGGGCCCTTCACTTTCCCCTTTCCCTTGCTCCCCCGTGTCCTCTTTTCTGCCTGTGCCATCCGATATCCACTTTTCACCCCCTCCCCTTCCTTTAAATAAATCCATTGCTCTCCCCTTGCCAGGAAGAGCATTCTCACTTTTTGTCCATCCATCCCCCTCATCGTGAGTGCTCCTGCCCCCCATCTGTCTGTCCTTCCTTCAAAACATCACCAATTCTAACCTCTACCCTCCTCAACAGATACCCCCATATCCATCCAACATGTCTGCTCCCGCCCACAAGTTCAAGGTCGCCGACCTTTCCCTCGCCGCCTTCGGCCGCAAGGAGATCGAGCTCGCTGAGAACGAGATGCCCGGTCTCATGGCTACTCGCGTGAAGTATGCCGCTGACCAGCCCCTCAAGGGCGCCCGCATTGCTGGCTGCCTTCACATGACCATCCAGACCGCCGTCCTCATCGAGACCCTCACTGCTCTCGGTGCTGAGGTCACCTGGTCTTCCTGCAACATCTTCTCCACCCAGGACCACGCCGCCGCTGCCATCGCCGCTGCCGGTGTCCCCGTCTTCGCCTGGAAGGGTGAGACCGAGGAGGAGTACCAGTGGTGCTTGGAGCAGCAGCTCGTTGCCTTCAAGGACAACAAGAAGCTCAACCTCATCCTCGACGACGGTGGTGACCTTACCCACCTCGTCCACACCAAGTACCCCGAGATGCTCGAGGACTGCTTCGGTGTCTCTGAGGAGACCACCACCGGTGTCCACCACCTTTACCGCATGCTCAAGGAGGGCAAGCTCCTTGTCCCCGCCATCAACGTCAACGACTCCGTCACCAAGTCCAAGTTCGACAACCTCTACGGCTGCCGTGAGTCCCTCGTCGACGGTATCAAGCGCGCCACCGATGTCATGATTGCTGGCAAGATCGCTGTCGTCGCTGGTTTCGGTGATGTCGGCAAGGGCTGCGCTATGGCCCTTGGTGGCATGGGTGCCCGCGTCATCATCACTGAGGTCGACCCCATCAACGCCCTCCAGGCTGCCATGGCCGGCTACCAGGTCACCACCATGGAGAAGGCTGCTGCTCTTGGTCAGATCTTCGTCACCACCACCGGCTGCCGTGACATTCTCGTCGGCAAGCACTTCGAGGCCATGCCCAACGATGCCATTGTCTGCAACATTGGTCACTTCGATGTCGAGATCGACGTCGCTTGGCTCAAGGCCAACGCTGCTTCCGTCCAGAACATCAAGCCCCAGGTCGACCGCTTCCTCATGAAGAACGGCCGTCACATCATCCTCCTTGCTGAGGGTCGTCTTGTCAACCTTGGCTGCGCCACTGGCCACTCTTCTTTCGTCATGTCCTGCTCTTTCACCAACCAGGTCCTCGCCCAGATCATGCTGTTCAAGGCCAACGATGAGGAGTTCTCCAACAAGTACGTCGAGTTCGGCAAGACCGGCAAGCTCGAGAAGAAGGTCTACGTCCTTCCCAAGATCCTCGACGAGGAGGTCGCCCGTCTCCATCTCGACCACTGCAACGTCGAGCTTACCCAGCTCACTGACGTCCAGGCTGAGTACCTCGGCCTCGCCTCTGAGGGTCCCTACAAGAGCGACCAGTATGTTACTTCCTGTCCTTTCTGGTGTCTGATGAACAGCATACTAACCAAGTTACAGCTACCGCTACTAATTTCCTTTTCAATACCATATATCCACCCTCTCCCGCCGTATTTGGCTAGGAAGAGGGAGGTAATTTACTGAGGATCTCCTTCAACACTTTGGGTTATGGACAAAACATTCTCAGCGGCATGTTTGGGATTTCCACAAAGCATCGTTTTCAACAGGCATGATTTGCATGACAAAACCGGGTTCAATATGGGGGTCTTTCACTAGGGGTTTTCAAAAAAAGGTATATTAGGGTGGTTCTGGTACAAATTTTCAACAAAAGTACGGCGTTGGCTTTGGCACATGATATCCCACAACACACCCTCAAGGCATTGAGATGGGTGTGTTTTCGAAACGTTAGTAGCTGGTGCTGCACCTGACGAAGTGCAAGGAGACGATTAAAGAGGAGAAGGCTATACCAAAGGCCCGTCAACCGAGGCCTGGGAACGATTAGATACAGGGATAGAAAGACCATGTTTTTTTGGGCATGTCTTTTGTGGTACCAAAGAAGCCACCGAAGTTAATAATATGTGGTTATGGCTCACACACTTCCATTTCTGTTACGCGACTTGTGTTTGATTTTCTGCGTCTCTTGTGTTCTGTTGCTACACTGTTCCTCTCGGGGAAGCAAGGGGTTAGTTGCGTGTTACGACGACGGCCGCAGCAGCCACGCGAGTAAGTCTGGCTCTCCAATCATCCGAGTAGCCTCACGTTTCGTCTTTCTTTTCCCGCCCGCGAACGGACGCTTCCACTCAAACAAATCGTAATCTTGCATGTTTGTGGTTTTATTCAACCATTCGGCGGCCGTTCCGTTCCATGCACCGATAACTGCATCGCCGCCTTTTACATACTACATACTACTACCTGCCTGCAACGGGACCTGGCAGCGTGCCTTCCTACCAAAAAAGTGTTCTGCATTGAGGTAACTTGTTTTCACTTGTCTTACGGAACTTGTTATTAGCCCAGCCATTGGATTTCGATGTCGCCTGCGACCCCACTATTGGCTCTCTTAGTAGCAGTCACGTAGTTTACCACTTTCACCGGTCGAAGATCACCCCGCGATTATCGTTGCTTCTTTTTGTTGACTCGATTTGGTAAGCTGGTCCGGGTCAATCGTTACATATAAAGTCTGTGTTGACTTGTTTAGTCTCCGTCAACTTTGAAGGTTAACTTTTCTTTTAGAAGGGAGAGAAACTAAGGGTGTTAAACTCAACAGACTTCCAAGACCCGGGGTCTCCACGAGTGACACCCACACCCACACACACTCGGAAGCTTTCTTTCGATCTTCCGTAACACCAACTTCGAACGGAACGTCACAACGGTATATACGTCACCCACCGGCTTTGGTCCTACACACCCTGACGCCTTCATACCCCTCCGGTTTCGGTTTTTTGAACGACGACGGACGGTTCTCAGACTTGTTCTTAGCCAGGTTTCGGGCTGCGACATAGCTGGCGAGAGATCAGACTTCCGGATAACGAACTCCGCGGATACTCACTCGGTTGGAAATCGAACTTGAGACGGCAGCTAAACAGCTAAACGGGTATTTTGACGACTGAACAAGACAAGACAAGACGAGACACAATCAGATCAAGAATCAAGAGGCTTGTGAAAAGACGTTCAAAATGGGTTCCGAAGAGCGTCAAAAGCCCAAGATCTTGTTGCTGGGCACTATTGAGCAGTGAGTCGTCAACTCTTCTCACTTTTTATACACTATGAGCCTCACTTCACCTCATCATTCACCCATCATTCACCCATCATCACCTATATCTGCACCGCTTGCCTTTCCTCCTTCCCCCACCCCTATCCTCCTACTCATCACTGCCAGGCTAACAAATACCCAGCGCTCATGATGCGTGGAAGGAAATCACCCGCATCGCAGATGTCATCCAACCCACCTCCACCATCCGCTCAAATTTCATCAACGAGTGCACCTCCGGCCCCATCTCCCAAGCCTCCCCCCTCCTAGCCTACAGAACCTTCGACTCCACCCTCCTCACCGGCCCCCTCGACCACTCTCTAATCTCCGCCCTCCCCCCCTCCATCAAATACATCATCCACGTAGGCGCCGGCTACGACGCCATTTCCATCCCCGCCTGCACTTCGCGCGGCATTAGGGTATCCAACACTCCGTCAGCAGTGGACGAGGCAACAGCTGATTGTGCACTTTTTTTGTTACTGGGGGCGATGAGGAATTTTAACGCGGGAATGACGGCGCTGCGGAGGGGGGAGTGGAGGGGGGCTACGGAGGAGGAAATCAAAAGGGGGGAGAAGGAGGGGGAGAAGAAGAAGACGATAAAGATGCCGGCGTTGGGAAGGGATCCTAGGGGCAAAACACTGGGGATTTTGGGGATGGGGGGGATTGGGAAGTGTCTGGCTAAGAAAGTGGCGGGGGCGTTTGGGATGAGGGTGAGGTACTTGAATCGGAGGAGGGATGTGGAGGGCGAGAGGGAGTTGAGGGAGGAAGGGGTGGTGGAGGTTGAGTGGGTTGAGACGATGGAGGAGTTATTGGGGGGGAGTGATGTTTTGAGTTTGAATTTGCCTTTGAATGTGAGTTTCCCCCCCCGGATCTCGAAGTTCTGGTGGTGAGAAATCGGTGGGACAAAAGGAGAGGATGGAAGCTGACAAGAAACAAACAAACAGGCCGAAACAAGACACATCATCTCCACCAAGGAATTCGCCATGATGAAGCCGGGGATAGTCATCATCAACACTGCTCGTGGAGCGGTGATGGACGAGGCTGCGCTGGTGGAAGCGTTGGAGTCTGGACAGGTGCACTCGGTTGGTTTGGACGTGTACGAGAACGAGCCGGAGATTCACCCGGGCTTGCTGGCGAACCCGAACGTCATGTTGGTGCCGCACATGGGAACGTGGACGGTCGAGACGGAGACCAAGATGGAGGAGTGGGCGATTAGTAATGTGCGGATGGCGATTGAGGAAGGGAAATTGAGGAGTATTGTGCCGGAGCAGCGGGACATGCAATGAAGGGTAGTGGTTGGATGGGAGCAGGAAAGGCCTCCTGTGGATGGTGAGGACGGAGCTAGGTCAGTGACAGAGGTGAATTGAGTAGTCCTCTGCGTATTTAAGCTGGAATCGATCACCAAGGACAGAAATGACATTTTACGTCCAAGTCAGCTTATTCAAGCATACAAGAGGACCGGACAAGACAAACTTCAGACTATCGTGTATCAGCAAGTAAAACTAAGTGGTGTTGAATTTTATATAAGCCGCGTCCCAATTTTAGTCGCTCTCATAATGCTGTAAGAAAGAAAGAATGCCACTTGATACAACCGGTTGGGAAAAAAACAAAGAGCATCCCATTTTTGAATCAAGAAATCCATGGCGAAGCCTCCCAGATGCTATAGAAGGAGTGAACAGAAAAAAATGTTGAGAAAAAAAAACCTTCAAGAACGCCATCTATCCGATGCAAGTATAGACATGAAAGAAACAAGAAGACAGAGAGACCACAGAAAGATGAAGAGAGAAACGCTCGAGCGGGCTATCTATCTTACAAGGCATCAATCCCCAACGAGAGTGGTTCGTTCGCCTGACTCTATCACCAACGAAAGAGACCCCCAAAGCCGATGACCATGGCATCCATTTCCCGACTTGCAATCACTTAATCGCTTTCCTGTTCGTAGCGCCAAGCCGCGTTCGCGGGCAAATTGGCTCCCGGATGGACGTACGCACGATACGCAAGCTGAGCAAACCGCCTCACCACGTTCGTGGTTCCCTCTTCCATGGCGGTGCGAATAAACCTGGCCGCCACCGCAAGCCTGCAGCGCGGGTCCGACTCGGCCAACTGCGACGGCAACTGTTGCTCGATGTTGGCAGGATTCCAATGATGCGAATATTCGCGAAGCACGGCGAGGCTATACAGGAAATCACGGTTCTCCTGACCGTCCAGTAGGCGTCGCAGGTTCTGGAGGTCACATTTGGGCTTTCTAATGGCCAAATCAGCCAGATACCACCAGAACTCAAACTCATTGCGCCGTGAGGTGTTGAGATCCCCGAGCACCATAGGATTACAAAGCGGATTCTCCGTCAACGTGGAGTTGTTGCCTAACAGGAGCGCCTCGAACACTTGCAGACGGCCCAACGCTTCGTGTGGATCATCCAAGGACGGAATTATGTTCGAAGAAATTGAAGTTCCGGGGAGAGCCCAAACTCTACCTCTGGTACAGAGGGGTAGCTTTGCTAACCCCCAGACGATACACTCCTCCAGCTGAGAAGCGTACTTGTGGTCCGCCCGGGGCTGGGAGATGTGTTCGACGAAGGAACCAAAAAGACCCATCAATGGCTGGTTATTAAGTAGGAGTTGGATGGAGTGGTGCGCCAGGATGCCCCTGTCGTATTTCAAATCGTACCACTGCGTCTCAAAGAAATACGATAGCCCCGTAAGGTATATCTCTCCATACAGTTTTTTGATCTCCTGGATGACGGCCTGTGATGGCGGAGAGTTCATAATAGGAGGTTCTGCGCCCCCCAGCGCAATAAGATCATCCACCGTTTTCTTGTTGGTGGGTAAGCCAGTCATGTTGGGTAAGATAGTCGTACAGCTCTGAACCGGATCCCTCGACACCGCGAGACTCGATTATCTCTGTTGCGCAAACGAGGTCGCCGACAAAGGGGAGCCAGCAGGAGTTCCGCCTTGGAAATGACCCACAGTCCCAAAATTCCTGTCGTCAGGCCTAGCCAGCTGCGAGTTTGGTGTAGGCGTTCCTGAAGCGCTTGGCGTGTCGGTGCCTGAGAGGGCCGGGTCAATGGCACTTCCGTAATCGAACCCCGGGGACGTGGACGACACTGGAGACTCGTAGGGTGTGTTGGAGGAATGAGATGGTGGGTACGAGGTAGGGTGTGGTTGGTGTTGGTAAGCAGGGTGCTGTTGCTGTGACTGCTGGTGATAGTGATGAGGCGGCGGAGATTGATGCTGCTGTTGCTGGTAAGGCTGAGCCTGTGACTGGTATGGGCTTGGAGGGACGCTGGAAGATGGGACAGTCGGAGTAGACGTGAGAGAAGCGGGAGCAGAGTGTTGAGACTTGGGAGTCGACTGGGCAGCAAGATTCTGCTGGTGTTGTTGCTGTTGTTGCTGCTGTTGCTGCTTGAAGATGGGGTCGTATCCCAAGCAATCACGCTTCGATTTTTTGCAATTGTTGCAGCTGGGATGGGCTTCGTCGCACTAGAGAGAAACTCGAGTTAGACGATGTCGAGTACTTGGATGCTGGTGAGCAAAATAATGGGAAGATAATGGTTTGTTGCGGCTTTGCAACTTGTGACGCGGTACACGAAGATAGAACGATGTGATGATGGAGCTCGAGAGTGTTGCAGGGATGAGGTTCTAGGTGCTTTTGTAGTGGTGGATAGCAGATAGCTGGAGCTCAGGGTGCAGGTGTGGTTCAGAGCCTTCGGACCAGTTGTTAGCGGCGGGGCCTAACAACCGGCAGGTGCGTTGATCGCTCGCCGCGAGGACTTTGTGTCGGCGCCGACCGAAACATGTGAAGTTGCGGTTGCTTCCCGTCGCTTGCGCTTGCTGTGGCAGGCAAGCGAGGTAGGCCAGGGCAAGCGGGCAGTGACAGGCGGGCAGGCAAATGGCGGGTTGGCAGCCGTCACTGTGAACACTGGGCTTGCTCGCTTCAGTGCAGACCCGACCACCCGAGTCAAGCGAGCAAGCCGTCGGTCAAGGCAACACAACCCAACCAACACAACCACAACCCAATACTGCTCCCCCAGTTGCACTTGCAACAACCCCCAACGATCGATCGAGACCATAAGCGAGCAAGCGAGCGAGCGCGCCTTTTGCACACACCCGTTATCGTCATATCGAACCATGGCGCTTCTTCAACCGAATGCCCCAATTGCAACATGACGACCCACTCCCTCCGCGCGTCGCTTCCCTGGCTCGACACCGTCCGGCCCGAACCCCATCCTACCCCATCCCCCGCCTCGTTGCAGTAGGTCCGAAAAGGAATCCAAGATGGAAGGAATCGGACAGAATACGAAAAAGGCAAATCAGGAAATGGATCTGAAAGAGAATGTGACGCACCTTTATCCTGCGCTTGCGGCACGTTAGGCACCCCGTCTTGGTTCGGCGCTTGATCTCCTGTCAGCAACACAACAAACAACATCGGTCAGCACTCTAGTGTGTTGCGCGAGCGAGCATGGGTCTCAGGGAGAGGAGGAAGAGGGGCGAGGGAAGAGGGGAGGGTGACATGTTAGGGCTATATTGCGGCGGGCTATAGCAGTGCAGTGTATAGGTACCTTCTTGTGCCTTCCTCCGCTCAGAGCGATGCGCGGATCCGGCGTGAGGCCTGTCAAGGCATAGTGTACCACGCTCTGTCCCGGATGCATCTGGTATGCTGGGTGCATCGGCGCGTAGTAGCTCATCTGGTTTGGGGCCATCGAGACTGTCATATGGTTCGGTAGGGGCATCTGGTGTTGGGGGTGTTGTTGCTGCTGCACATGGTCGAACGTCCGCATGCTCGGGAGCGCCGTCTGGTTCGTCCGGTAGGGGTCAACATGGGCAACCGCTTGCGCTCCATAGGCGTACTGCGCACCCGGGGGCATGCCCGCAGGCGGATACGGAGACGGGGCGGGATAGTTCATGGTCGGTGTCTGGCGAGGAGTAGGTGGGCCAGGTGGTTGTTGCGGATGGGACATGGGCGTGGGCACTAGAACACGGGGTGCACTGCCGTTGTGCGGTGCTCCGATCTGTTGCTGGTTATACTGCTGGTGCTGCCCGGAGACCGTATCGGCCAAAGGAGGAGCGGTTTCTGCGGGCGCGCGGGGATCTTGGTGAGTGCTGGTGGTGATGGCAGTGGCAGCGGTGGTGGTTGTGATGGTGGAAGCACTGTCTGTAGCTATCCCTTGGTCACCACTTCTGACGGAGCTCTGTCCAGCCCCTGTTTCGACTATCTCAACCGGAGGCGTGCAAGTGGTAGCCGAGCTCGCGTCTTTGCTTGGTTGCTGTAGATCCGGAGTAGGTGTTGATGTTGTTGTTGCTGTTGATGTAGCTGTTGTGGCTGTCCCTGGAGTGGATGACAATGTCTGTGCCTGTGCTGATGCGGAGGAGGGTTGTGGTACTAGTAGTGCCGGTGCTGGTGACGCTGAAGGTGAGGGACCTGGAAGTAGTGGTTGTGGTTTGTCTTGATCAGGTTGGGGTGCAGGCGATCGGAGCTTTTGTTGTAGATGATGTCGATGCTTCCCTTCGTCCTGGGCCGACTGGTCGGGGTGCGGCTCGCTCAGACTGGAGTCTTGAGGCTGGGGGGTGGACGGTCGAGACTGGATCGACTCTACAGTTCTCCGTTGAGCCATACTGGGAATTTAATTAGAATTTTAATAGAGACCAATTCCTAGCAAGGGCCAGGAGAAAAAGCGACCGGGGGACGGAGTGGGAGGGAGTGCTAGGAGGGCTAGGGGCAGACGCGACCCTGGCTCTCCTGGCCCGGGTTTCCTGAGCGGATTGCGGATTGGTAGTCTACCTACTTGACGAGCCTATTTACTACCAGGTAGGCGTAGTGTGGTAGGTATGTATGTATGTAGGTACGAGGTGTAGTGTGTGTAGGGTGTAGGGTGTAGGAGGGAGGTGGTGTAAGGTGGTAAGGTGGTATGGTACCTTGCCGTCCAATAAAAAGGGCTCCTGTTGCGGTCGAAAGTGAATGGTCAATGAGTGGTCAATGGGTTGGTGAATGGGGTGCTCTTCTTGTTAGTTTAGGGTGTAGATCTGGCCAGTAAGAAGAGGGCTCTGAAAGAGGACTAGCCTCCCAGCCACCCCGATTCTGGGTGCAGACCTCCCTAATACTTTGGAGCCCCCAACTCTGGTTCTATAATACTCTTATATAGAATTAATAGATTTTACCTACTTTTGACTCAACTATGTATTCTGATAATTAATAGTCTGATTCGCAATATTTGCGTTTACGCTAATTTCTACAGAAGTACGAGTACCTACCCTATGTATTAATTACCCTATAACGACTAAATTAATAAGTAATTATATCCCTATTAAAGGAATCCTCTCCGAAGATTAACCGTCCTTACTTCGATAGGCCTTCGAAATTCCGGGATTGGAGCAATAAATTACTTAACTACGTAGAAGGTTTCGACCTTACCAACTTCGTATTAGGTTTAAAGTTGGCCGTTTAAAAGCCCTTACTTATTTATATTAGTAATTACGTTATTAAGGGACCGGTTCTATATTATACTAAATAAGTTTATTAGGTCTTCGAAAGCTTTAGAAATGGAACTATCGTCTATATAGCCCCGGCCCCGGCCTTGACTCCGGCTACGGCTAGAGTAAATTAAAATAAGGAAACTGAAGCCCCGGAGCTTATCGAAGTCCCTGAGGGCGTAGAAATTACCAACCGAACTTTAAATTAATAGACCGACGACGCTACGATTAAATTAATAGATTTTACCGCCTTTAGTTTATAAGAGTATAAATACGACCGTATTAATTAATTGTATAATACGAAGGTCTATAAATCCTTTAAGACTAATAATATTAATATTCGAAAGTAGATATAAGAATCTATATCCCTTTCCTATAAGACTAGTAATTTTCTATCCCTCCAATCTATAACCGAATAGTATATTAATATTAAAGATAGCTATAACTATAGAGAGGAGGATACTTAAACTGAGGCCCGCTAGAGGTATTACAACTATTTAAAACTACTATTGAGCGAGCTTAGTAAAAAGGATAAGGGGATTAGTAAGTAGATAAATAGTTAGGACGTTATAATAATTAATATAATCCGTTATAATGTTCCGGAAGTTACTTTAGTTAACGCTTAGTTTAAAGACTTTTTAAACTGCCTATAGCCTATTAGATTTACTTAGGTATCTAGTATTTCTAAATACTTTAGTAAGAAGGTAATAATTAATACCTTTAACTTTTATTTAGTATTTAGGGACTTCCGCCGTAAAGGATTAAATAAATAACTTCCTACTAGTACTAATAAAATTAAGGGCTATAAAGGAGTATTCGGTATAAGCCTAACCTTTAATAGTCTATAGGATAGCGGTACTAAGGACGAGGACGCTTAATTTAGTAGAATTTAGAATTATTATAAAAGAAAGTACGAGGCTACAATTATAAACTTCTTATTATTATCCTTAAATGCTTACTATAAAGTATATTAATAGGGTCTCTATATAATTAAGTATTACTAGTATCTATTCCCCTCTAAAATTATTAACCCTAAATAGAAGCCTATTAAGAAGGTCTAAGATAGAATTAAGAAGAATTTCTATAATAATTTAGAATTGAAGAGAGAAGTCGATTACTATAAGTAGGAGACGAAATAGGGTAATAGCGGTAATAAGAATAATTAATTTTCTAGTAAAAATATTTAGGAAGTAGTAATTAATTGTAAAATAGCTATTTATTAGGCGGTTCTTTAAATGGGAGAAGGAAATTCAAATCTATACCCTCTTAAAAATAGTATTCTCTTTAATTTTAGTAATTCTCTATATATTTTTAATAAAATTAATTACTTTATTAACTTTCGTTATATTCCCTATAATAACGGCCTCTAAGTTAGAAATTCCTATATTCTTATTAAAGGATATAGTAATATAAATATTATAGTCTAAGGATATAGAGGGCTAAAGAAGCTCTATTTCTATAATATAGCGTTTTACCCTAATTTTATAATTAATTTCGTTTCTCTCTACCTCCTTCGTAAAAAAAGTCTCTACTAGGACTAGAGGCTACCTAATAATTGCCTACAAAGTCTAAATTACTCCTTCTTCTACTATTTTATAATATAGTACCGTTAGATAATTTTCGAGGATTTCTCTTTATCCTTCTCTAAAACCGCCTTCTTTATATAGCGTAATTAGTTCAATTCTTTTAACGGCTATAAATACTATAAGAAAGAGGCTATCGTCTAGTACTATTATTTCGGCTATTATAGCCCTTAAGTATTGGATTACTTTATTAACGTTACCGGCGCTCGTCTTAAAGGCCCTTCTACTATATACTACAATATATATACTATATTAAAAATCAAACGACAGGTTAGCCGTAGACCCTGCGACTGTAATTATAGCTTAGGAGAAAGATTAGCTATAAATTTCTTCGATTATACGAAGAGCTGGCAGGGATATTCCAGCGTTATACTTATTACCTATAAATATATAAATTATATATAGGACTACTATATAATAGATTGTAAAGCTACTACAATTATTTCCTTCCTTAACGACTTCTTTATAATATTAAATACCCGGTATAATATCCAATTAAAAGTTATTGAATACGATAACGAAGTTAATAGATCCTACGTAGTAAAAGAATTCTTCGCTTTAAGAAGTATAATTATTAAGCCCTCTATTCTATATATTTAAATATAAAATAGTAGCGTAGAACGTTTAGGAAGTATAATTAAGGAAAAAGGTAAAATAATAATTTAAAATTCTTATTTCGCTAAAGATTTGTAATTAGAAGTCGTCTTTATAGTAATCTACTTTATAAACCGGTCCCCTAGATTCTTCTATAATTAGAAATCCTTATACGAACGTTTCTATACCTTTATTACTAAATGAAATAGTTTTAATACGATAATTCTTCGCAAGTTAAACTTTATATATTTTCGTATTTATAGCTATAAAGTATACGCTATAATTATAGCCGCTTAGAAGAAAGAGGAAAGGAAGTAGAAGATAAACCCTAAAGTATAGATTAGATATTTAATTAGTTATGCCGCGTCCTCAATCTACTATATTTAGAACCCTATTACTAATACGATTATTAATACCCGTAACGTATTATTTAACGAAAATACACTCTACTTTAAGGAAATACTTATAGAGGTATAGTCTTTAAAAATCTCTTCCGACGAATTTACTATATTATTCTAAAAATATAATTAGACGGCTTTAATACTAAAAATCTTTAACTTTATTAGTAGCCGAATTAACTTCGAAAATACCTAGATATATAATATCCCTAATTCCCTTCTTAAATAACTTACTTAAGAAGGAGAAACCGATTATATATCTCTAAAACCCTAATTAAAAATTTCAAATACCCCTATAGAAAGGATATTTATTAATTTTATCCTTAACGGATACTCTACTCCTTTAAATATACTATTACTAAATTAGCCGCTACCTGCCTCCTTCTTCGCCGGCTTTTATTTAGACCCCTATACTAAAGATAAAATATATAATAGTTTCGAACCTTAGAAAGCCGCCTTTAATATTAATAAATTCTATTAATTTATAACTACATTTAATAGTAAGCCCGTTATAAAGGCGGAATTATAATAATTTATTTACGACGATAAAATTATTATTAAAGAAGAGGTTAAATTCCTAATTCGTATAGATAAGGTTTAATTTATTTATAAGTACCGATTCCCCCCGGCGCCCAAAAACTATAAATCTCTTAACTATTATATCCTTAGAAATCTTTTTAAATAAGTAAAGTAAACTTATTTTAATAGCTATAAAGAGATAAGGATTTGGCTAGAGGTCGATAGGGATAAGTTACGCTCTCGAAGTAAATAGATCTTCGATTATATATAGGTATATATATATAAGTTCTTTAAAAACGGTAAATTTAATAAAATTAAAGTACGTTTCGTTATACGTAGAAATTAATAGGTAAAGAAGGTAGGGTAGGAGACGTACGCTTCTACCTTCGTTAGCCACTTATTTTATACTCTTATCGCTATAGCCGCTCGGTTTAATTTCGAACTTATTTAATATAATACTATTAATATTTTTATTAATATTTATATAAATAAAAATATCTATATATATATACTCCTAAGCTATAAGATCCTTAGTAAGGTCCTTAAAATATTTAAAGCCTTATATAATCTACAACGTTCCTTACTCCTCTAATAACGAGAGTTTGCAAGTACTTTTAAAATAATAGGCTTCGAACTAATCCTTAAAGAACTATATATCCTCGTTAACGACGGCGTCCTCGTCTTTTATTACATCGATAACATAGTCTTTATATATTACCCTAGCAAAGCTACTACTATAGAGGGATATATAAATAACCTTAGTTAGTAATACTATATAATTAGAGGAAATAAGCTACAATAGTTCCTAGGCATCGAAATTATTCGAAATTATTAAGTAAGAAAGATCTGGCTATCTCAACGCTTATACCTATAGAAGATCTATTATTTTACCGATATTAAATACATTACTTCAATCCCTATATTTAATATTGAATTAATTCCCTTTAAAGGTAAGGCCTTACTTTATTTAATATACTTCTATTAAATTAAGGTAGGCTCGATATTATATACCGCCGTTATTATACGATTAGATATCGCCTTCGCCGTTAATCGGCTTTCTAAATATAATTATAACTTTAATCTAAATTATTATAAAGCTATAAACAAAGTACTCTATTACTTTTATATTACTACTAATATAATTCTATACTATAAAAGAGATTAAATCCTCCGGATTACTTTAAATTCATTATTTGCAAACAATTCTATAGATTATAAAAGCTCCTAAAAATTTATAATATAATTCTTTAGAGGACTAATTTACTAGGGTACTACTAAATAGATAACGGTAGCTACTTTTACAACTAAGGCAGAATTTATCGTACTTACTAATATAACTAAAGAAGCCCTCTTTATAATAAGGCTTATTACTAATTTTATAGTAAGGCTAATTAATCCTATCCCTACCCTAGAGTATAATAATTAACAAATAATCAAAGCTCTAACCGTAGAAACTACAAAACTAATAATAAAATTTAAGTATATAAATATTTATAAATATTAAATAAAATAAAAGGTATTCGTTAGAAGGATTAAAATTAAATATTTAAAGACGGCCAAAATACTTATAAACGGTTTAACGAAGGTATTAGATTTTTAAAAGTATATAGCGTTTATAAAAATAGTAGGAATAGATTTAATAAAGGATAGAGAGTCGAAAAGATAGGAAAATGTGATGGTATATATCGAGATGGATGAAATTGATAAGGAGATAAACCTTGGGATAGTTATATAATACTATGAATAGCTTTATTTCTAGCCAATTTAGGCAATTTCGTCTCTGAAAAACTTCAATTAGGGAGGTATATCAATTTAGAGTGTAGATTTAGCCAATAAGAAGAGGGCTCTAAAAGAGGATTAGCCTCCTAGCCACCCCGATTTTGGGTATAAACCTCTCTAATACTCTAGAGCCCCCAACTCTGGTTCTACAGCACTCTTACATAGAATCAATAGATTTTACCTACTTTTGACTCAACCGTGCATTTTGACACTTCTAGAGTTATCCAAGGTTATCTTGGGAATGGGCCGAATCTGTGGAAACATGCAATGCGCGCTTCTCAGCAAATGCAGCCGATACGACGACAGCCAGACAGACTGCTGCAGCGCCCAAGCATCCAAGCAAAAGCTGCATGTCCCAGACCCAGAAAGGTACAAGGAGAGCTCTATGTATGTGTATGTATGTACGTACTGTGTGTAGGTGTGGGTGTGTGTCTTTTTTTTCTCTCTCTGTCTCTCTCCTTCACGTTCTCCTGCTCCTCAGTTTTTCTTGTGAACTGCAGTGGACAAAAGAGACGGAATTGCTTGGCTTGTTCCCCCTGACCCCTGGGGCTAGTCGATAATATGCTGGTCTGCCAGACAAGAGAGTGAGAGACAAGTGGTGGAAAGACAATATGTAGGTCCCCTTGTTCCTGGAGTGTAGTTCAAGTGGTGTTAGGTTCGTCGTCAGGGGGGAAGGTCAATGTCAAATGGCAGATGCTCCTAACGAGGCGTACCTATACGGGGGTGGTGGGTTTTGGTGTGGGCTCTTGAAGAGAGGGGTGAATCTGATGGTGACGGGACTGGACTGCCGTGGTCCCTTGCCCACGATCCTGGCTCCGCTAAAATAGGAATCCAGACCGTTGGCAGGCCCCAGTTTGGATTTTAGGTGCAGATGGGACCTGATGGGACCTGATGGGACCTGATGGGACCTGAGGATGGAGACACAATGTGCAAAAGAAGCTTAACGCAATCTTTTTTAACCCCGTTTCTTCCGATGTCTCCAACGGGGTTCGACCGGGATTTCCACGGGGTTGTTCTTGGTATTCGATTAAGCGGGTTGCCAAGGGGGCGTCCAAGAGCATCCAAGGGCATACAGGCTGTTGATTCCGCCTTTTTTAAACCTCGTCGTTTTGGCGGAGGAGGAAGGAGTGTGTACGACAGTATGTAGCCCCTGTCCAGGGTCGACGAGCCTTTGGAGAGAACAATGTGGATCTTCTTCCATGATCCTCGTCGTCGAGGCGGGAGAGAGACGCGAATTGAACGGGCGGGACTTGCGATGCGGAGAGAAGATGGGAGTGCAATGTCCAATGTCCACGCAAATGCATGCAAGTCGACTAGTCGAGCAAAAAAGACGCGGCAAGTTCCTTGACTCTCTTCGCAAGTCTTTACTCTATCCAGTGTAGGCTAGGCGAAGGTCAACATTAACAACAAGTCATTGTTTTGGTTTTCACTCCTAACATTCTTCCTTCCGTCTCCCGTCTCCTTCCTAGCACAAACTGTGCCTTCTGTGCTTTGCATCTTTTGGAGCCGACCACGGGCACAAGCGAGTGGGAATTTAAGCCGAGTGGACTAGTGGGTCCGTGGGTCCTCCTCCTTGTCCGCCAAAATCAAATGCCCAGACGGCCGCAGACGGCTCTCGAGAGCACTCACATGGACTCGTACAGGGACTCAGGAACGGTGAAGTGTGTCAGGTACGATGCACGCACGGTACGCCTGCCCCTTCTGAGCGAGTTAAAGTGACAAAGTGAGTTAGACCCGGTTAGTCAGCATGGTTTGGATAGCCAAAAGGGCGCACGGGCAAGGAAGCTCGTCCCGTCAAAAGGAGGCGCAGTCTTTGGCAAATCCACACGTCAATTGACACCAGATGAAGGGAAATAGGAGAAGACTAATTTCACGAGTATTTATGGCACTTATCAATTTCACAGACACTCCCGGATCGATTGGCAGAACGCCGCGGAACTGTTCCAACTGTTTCCCCCCTGAGAGAGCCACTTGACTGCTATCCACGGATCGACACAATACGGTTTGGACGGTTTGGAGGGACGGTCTGTATGTGAGTGTGATGCTCGCAGTCTCAGATCCACTCGAGCGAGACCGTCATCAATCTGAGGCTTTCCGATTAGCGAGCGCCCAGCCAGGAACCTCGCCAGAACTCGCCAGGAACCTCTGTCGAACCTTCGCTCGCCTGTGCTACCGTGCTCCTAGAGCTCCCCCAAAGCGTCTCCCCTTCTGTCCAAGTGCCCTCATGATCCCTCCAAGATCCCTCCATGATCGTCCGTATAGCGAATCCCCGGGATTAATATTGTCAAATCATTGCCAGATAGAGACTGACTCTGCAAGATTTGATGGAGAAACTAGCCCGGATGCGCACCATCATGAAGATTCGCTCTTCTTGTCGACTGCCCTACCTCTACTGTGTATCAGTTCTAGGGTAACGGTCAGTCCCATCACTCGCAGCTTGACGGGCCGGGGCTGGGGCCGAGATGGTTGTCCGGCCGTCTGTCCGTGCTGGATGAGTGCTTTTCTCAGTTAGCGAGAGTTGACAGGAAACGGACCGGCTGTTGCTACTACTGCACAGTGATGTGATCTTGATCACTCAAGATCGATCGAGACATCATGACTGTTAGTTTCCATGGCTCCGACCACGGCGGCCAAGAGACCACTTGGAGACTCAAAAGGCAGGTGCTGTTCTGATCTTGATCCCGGTGTACGATGCGGAAGGAAGGAGCCATCGAGGTACCTAATTCTAGGGCACCACGGCAGGGGCACACAACCCGGACTTTGGTTCGTTCAATCACGACCTTCCACTTCCACACAGCTTCCACTTCTACTCCGAGTCTTCTCCCTTGATCCCTCCGATTCCCCTTCTCTTCAACGGCTCATCGGAGCAAAAATTACAGTCCCCCTGCTGCCTTCAAACGACGATCACTTTGTCGAGTACAACCTTATTTTTCTCGTGTGTGCGGTCGTGTGTCTAAGCGCCATGCAACGCGGCAAAGCCCTCATCGTCTCATCGTACCTCTTCTCTGCACGCCGACGGCATCCGTGATGCAGCCCTTGTTGGATCCATGTTTCCTTTGTCCCAGATGAGGCACCACGTCGTGCAGCTTCGCTTGTGTTCAGGTCGTCTGTCCGTCCGGCAGAATCAGCCTCGGTCAGTTTCTGACAGGTGCAGGTGCACTGCAAGCGGAGACCGGTACTACTCCCCTACTCCGGCCCAAGCAAGGTACCTCCCTCGCTGGGGGCTCGCGACCAAAGATGCAAAAAGACTGTCTCGCGGTACGATATTCAAGGTCAGGGCTTCTTCACCATGATCCCATGATCCCTTCATCATCTCGCAGCTTTCTTGCGGCCCTCTTTTTGTTTCGGCTTGATGGAAACTAACCTGGAAGGTAGTTAGACTCAACCATACTTGGTCAGTCAAGAGACAAGACACGGAAAACGCCGCTGCATACAGAGTTCCAGGTTCCGCATCCGCCGTTGAGAACTGAACTCACATGCTTTCTCTCTCGTAAACAGATTGCAACTCCGAATTTCACAAGCAACCTGCTCCAACCGTCGTGGAATCCAACTGGCCCAAAGTCCAAACCCACATGCGCAGGTCGGACCACGCGGAACGGGGAGTTCTGCAGTGTCTATCCTCATGCTTGCTCGTCTTGAACCCGTTCACGATGACAAGAGCTACAGTAGCAATGGCTGTCAACATCAAGATATCGATCTTGGAAACGCCAGCGGCTACGCCCCACGTCGAGCAAGATTATCCGGTCTTCTGGCTGTCTTCAGGACGTGGTTCTCGCCTAGGGATCGAGTATGGAGGCGGTGGTGGTTGCATCTAGGACCGCCAATAGTTTCCCATGCCTTCACACCTCTTTCTTCCATCTGGACACGATAGTGACGATACAAGCTAGTTGCCATGTGTCTTCTCCTCCTCTTCCTTCCTCAAGACCGAGAAAGCTGCCCCAAAGCGGTTACATTTCAGCATCTCAACCGGTCCGTCACACAGCTTCTGGCGGACGGCTGCTTCAAACCTTCGACGCTTCTGTCAAGATACTCTGAGTAGCCGTACCTTGGACACAGGCGTCATTTCCCCTTATGTATCCCCTGATTTGTATTGCATCCTTCCCGTGATCAAAGAGGCCACGGACATGTCTTCGGCCAAATTGCTGGGTTTCGGCTGAACTCAACGTGTCATATAGCCTTTTCGACGCCTCTCGTGTGCCTCTCTTGATGCCGTTGGCCAAACGAACCCCTGCGATTAGTGCCCATCAAGGTGTGTGCACGGCTTTGGCCCGTTTTCTGTGTCTTTGCATATGCGGCCTTCAGGATTTTGCATACCGGGGGACATGATCTGATCGAGGAGTTGTGCTTGTTGATTCAAAACACAAACCCCCATTTCTCTGTTCTGGCTTTTCCATCCGTCATCCATGGATCCACGGAGCTGAGCTCTACGAGGCAGTTCGGAACGTCTGTTATCGAGACGCTAACTGGGTGTTCTGTGGGTCAATCTACCGTAGGGCCGGTGAAGGGCTGGTAGAGAGCCGGGCACGGAAGGTATGCATCATGTTTCGTGTGGTCGATTCGGCTGTGCGGCCCGTCTGAAGCGGACGTGCTTACCGCGGTTACCTGGCGCCTAGCGGCTACTCATCCCGTCCGTGTAGCCCCCCTTCACTATATACAGCCATATTTGAGCTCATGGTTTTCGCTTGTTTTTACCCAAATGTAACGGACGACATATCTGCTTCTCCCGGCACTGCTTAACCAAGACCCGATGGCTTGGTGGTGTGGTCGCGGCGGCCAAGGATTGCCCTGTCAACAAAGACACATCCAATATCTGTTTCACCTTCTTCAACTATTTACCGGTACCGTGGCGCTGGTCAATATGTCTCTCTAATACCGGTGTTCACCAAAGCGTCAAAGATGGTTCCCTACGTGCTCCTACGTGCTTTGCGCGTGCATCGCGGCCCGGGCTGCCAGTTCGTATTCTTCCACCCGGAGCTTCCAGAAGCCAGCACCCATGGATAAGACGAGTGTCGACGGGAACACCCGTTGTCCCTTAGGCGAGTGCTAGACGATGTACGGAGTCGCGTCTGTGTCCATCTGGTTTGGGAAGGATGCGACATGTTCCCGTGATAAGGTATACAGGCCAGACAGTGTTGTTTACTCTGCGAGTCCTTTGTTGGCCAATATTCCCCAGGGTTCGCTCTTCAAATATCCATGAGATGCAATATCACCGAGCTGCATATCACTTTTCGTCCCTATCACACTCGCAAATGATGTGTGAGCAAGCTAAACGGAAACCACCACATCAAAGGGGCATCTACACTGTCAGGTTCAAAGCTTTGCCGTTAGTCACTACCGATGATCTGAAAGAGAGGGAAGCGGGGAATACCATATTCAAACTGGTGCTTTGACTATGCGCTGAACCAAATGCGCTTACTGACCGCGCCCCCAAGTCACCAAGAAACTCCTTTTTACCGCCAGCCTTCTATCATCTCTGCAATTCTGTCATGTCCTTTTTGTCTGGCAATCCCAGCGGGTGTTCCTTGTCGGTACGTACCTCCCTTCCTGCCCGCCAAATCATCATACACTTCATGAGCAGCAAACTGCTTTGCCCCTTTCCTTAGCAGTATCCTCACATCTTCCATCTGACCCGCCGCAGCGGCAGCATGAAGAACCGTTGCTCCTCCATGATCTCTATGGTTCACGTCAAATCCTTCTCCTCCCAATGTCCCATCTTCGCTACTGCGCCCAAAGCTCATCAGCCTTAGCCGCTTGCGGACACTTCCCGTTCTGTTAACCCCCTGTCCCTGCAGAGGCTTCAGAGTCAAGAGGTACCGTAGTATATGTGGATGCCCAATAGCCGCCCATAGCAGGGTTGCGTCAACTGCTGTTCGAGCGTTGATATCCGCATGATGTTTCTCGATTAGGAGCTTGGTTGTGGTCAAGTGACCACCTTCGACGGCGAAGAAGAGGGGAGTGTGGCCTGACCACAGCCGTGTTTCGATGATACCACCGTTGCCATGCTTCTCGCTGTGAAACGGAGCGGATACGTGCGCACCTTGTGGTGGTGAGAGCATCATCTCGACGACAGAGTCCAACCCTAATCGACAAGCCTGATGCAGCGGAGTGATCCCGAGCTCACCCTGCGGGGCAGTGACATCGGCGCCGGACGCTATCAACAGATGTATGATCCTCTCAATCGCAGTCACCGTCACGTACTTGGCATGGGCTACCGCTGTCGACGTCCCCCGGCTGCTTGTAGTCCTGGAGGCGAGGGTGGTAGCGGCAGTCAGTCGCTCCAAAGCTCTCCAGAGCAGTGACTGCCCATCATAAGTGTGATTCGCATCCGCACGGCCATGCTTCAACAGCATCTGCACGATCTCATCATGGACACCCTCCACCGCCAGCGCGAGAGGCGTCAGTCCGTCGTTATTTACACCATCCAATGGCATCCTGGCCCTGATCAACATGCCCACTATCCCCTCATGTCCACCTTGACATGCCACATGCAACGGCGTCATCCCGGTCGAGCTGCTCGCCACATGAACGTCAGCACCATGAGCCAGTAGCATTTCAACTAACTCCTCATTCCCCAGTGCCGAAGCCATAAGCAAGGGAAAGTTCCCCTTCCCTCCAGACAGGTTAGGGTCGGCAGCACCTGCCTGTATCAACACCCGAGCAATGTCGGTGCAACCCGCCGTGATGGCGGCCAGCAAGGGTGTGGAATCGCCAACACAGCGGTTGATGACGGCACCACGCTCGCAGAGAAGGGAGACAATGTCGGTGCTGCGCTTGGCGATGGCCAAGTAAAGAGGGGTTCTTCCGCTCTTGGTCGCGGCGTTGATGTCGGCGCCGCAGTCAAGGAGTTGCCTGGCTGCGGCTAGGTGGACGTTGTGGACCGCTTGGTGAAGAGGCATGTGGCCTGTTTCGTCTGGCAGGTTTGGGTTGGCGCCGTGGGAGCAGAGGATCTTGACCGTTTCTACCTTGTCATCCTCGCTGGACTTCCCAGACGAAGAGGATGGAGGAGACGAAGCCGAACCGTGGCTGCTTGCTGCGTAGTGAAGCGCTGATCGGCCGAATATGTCAACAGCGTCTAGCTTGGCGCCGAGTTCGCATAGTAAGGTGATAGAGGCGCTGGGGAATCCGTTCTTGGTGGCGGTAATGATGGCTGTCTCTTTCGTCCTGTTGGTTGCTTCTAGGTCTGCGCCTGAGAGGGCGAGAAAGTTGGCGGCATCGACGGAACGAGCGGCGAGGGCCTCATGAAGGGGTGGCAGGCTTGATCCTCGTCGTTGGATGTTGGGGTCGACGCGGCCCTCTTTGATGAGCGTAAGGATTGCGCCGGTATCGTTTTGATCGATGGCGTGATGAAGCTGCTCGGCGAGTTGGGTGGTGCTTTGGCGACGCTTTTTGGGCACTGGACCGAGTTTGAGTGATAGGGTCCTGGTTACCCGGCGGTCTGCGGTGAGGAGGGGACTGGTGTGTGGTTGTGGTTGAGTCTTTGGTGTGGATGGGTGAGTGAGTTCCCTCAATGGGGTGCTGGGTTCTGGCACTGGTGATGGCTGGCTCTTCTCGCCAGGGAAGAGGTCGTCTAGACCGGTGGCAGCATCATCGCTGAATGGGTTTGTGCTGAATGGATTTGTGCTAACCAACTGTTTAGTAAAATCATTAAGGACCAAAGGGTAGGTTTTCGACTTACGGCGACAGGCTCCTCGTCATATACTCAAAAGACGCGAGGTGCTTTGGGGTCATGGGCGAGGATGGCTGAGACGCCATGCCCAGACCGCTATCGAGACTGAGGCCATCGTCTAGCTCTATCCTTGAAGGTCTGACGTGATGAAACATGGCTTTTGTTGTTGACTCCGGACATAGACATTAAAACATATGAATTGGACAAAAATACGTACGAAAGGGTAAACAAGGTAAAATGAATGAAGCAAAAGCGAAAAAGGGGAAGGAGATGTGCAGATCGACGACATGTCGTACAATTGTGTAGCTTATAAACAATCCACATCCACCTTCGCCCAGCAACCAGACAAGGAGTCTGACCAAGGAAGAAAAACAAACCAACCGACCAACCACGCTAGTGGGATCACAAAAGAAGGTTGCCTGGTAAGACCTGGTTTACCTCGTGTACTAGGCAGGTACCAATCCTACAAATGTTCGGCACTCAGCACTAGTTTGAACTACTAGTTCAACTCTCTCTTCAACAGCAAGCAAGCACAACATGGTGATTTGTCTCTCGAACTAAAGAAACGAAGGGAAATTGGTGGCTTTCACCGAGCGTCGGACGAGAGGCGTCGGCATCAGGTGCGGCGCCTCTTTTTTGTTAGACTAACAGCATCACCAGGGAAAACCGTAGCGTAGTGCACGTGTCGTGATGGCGCTGCAGTGAGTTGCGCTTTTCCCGCAATGTGCAATCACAATCGTCGCCAATATCTCTTGGGGGATTTCCCAATCGGGACCAATTGAGGCGTTCGTGAGGCGCTTGCTGAATGACACCCAGAGACAAAAAGATGGCTGGCTGAGACCTGGCATAGTACTAGGACTAGTCATGTAAATGTGTAAACATCACTTGATATTTTCTGCATGTAATTTCCATCTCATGTCCGTATGAAAAGGGGTTCAGTCAGAGGCTGTCGGGGAGAAGGAAGGGTCTTTCGCTTTTGGGGGAGTGATGGCTGAATGGCTGGATGGCGTCCCCTTGAGGCCCTTGAGGGAACGGCGCCCGCCCCGGATTGGAGGCTTGAACGAGCGGGGGGACCGGACCCTCAGAAGAGGACGATAACGCAAAATCTGGGGGAGATCGGAAAGAAATCAAGACGCAAGACGGGAGATCCAGATGGTCGGTGTTCGTTAAACGGCGAGCGGCGTCGGTTTCGGCGTCGGTTTCGGATCTGGGGGTCGGAATGTTTGGTTTTTCTCTTCGATTATGAAGTTGACGTGCAGAATCTGGCGTTTTTCTTGATTCCGATGAGGGTTGCGGTAGACTGATAGTAGATAAAGGTAGAGGTACTTGATGAAGTTGGGGATGATGAGCGTATTTGAGAGATGTGATCATGAGCTAATAGAAAGAGGGTCGAGTGGAAGAAAGGAGAGTCAGAGGGGTACACGACCAATCCCATTCGCGCGCGCGAGAGCAAATGGGTTGGGTTGTCTCTCAGGAGATTTGGGACTCTTCAGCCGTGGGATCACAGATGTGATTGATGGAGGACGCCGAAGAGAGGTGCCTGAGATGAGTGTAGGTAGTGCCGGTAGCGCGTTGTTGTAGCGTGCCGTGCGTGCCTGAATATCGCTATGGTGACGGCATGGTGTGTACGCAAAATAACTCGCTTGGCGGACAGCTGGCAGCTGCTTGGCACCGGCTCCAAAGCTACCCCAGCTTACTCCACAGCAGCTCCCCACCCAGCCGCTTCCATGATCGTCACCAGTTGCTTCCATCCCGTCGTCATTGAGACTTTTGACAAATTCGTTAATGTACGATACCCATTACCAATATCAACGATTATCAGCGCATTTCGACATCAAAGGGCACAACCTTCGTAATACCCTCAATAAACACATTCAGCAAAAAGCGACAAAGTGGCGAACCTTATTTGGACAGCGCAAAAGGGGGAAGCTGCACCGACCGGCCAGACTGCAGCGCCTCCAGCCGACAAACCTAAGCCCAAGAACACCATGGTCCAGCCAACAAGCACGCCGTCCGCGCCGGCGCTCACTCCCCAGTTTTGCTTTTCGACAGCAACCTTACGAGGTGGGATCCCTTTACCTTATCGGAACACAAACATTGCCTTTACGATTTACTAATCCAAAATCTACACAGACTTCTTACGAGTCTCCCGCTCCGCCATCGACGACACCATAACCCAAAACCTCAACGCCCTCGTCACTCCCTCGCGGGCGGGCTTCGACCCCTCCTCCACCACCCAACGGGCTCCACGGCCCTTATCCCGACAAATCGACCCATCCGCCTGCCAAGAATTCAAAGACCAAGTTTTGTTCCCCTCCTGGCAAGCGCGGTCGCAGGTGCTCAGCTACTGCGCGCTGGTGGCCACCTCGCCGGATCCGGACGACCCGGAGGCGGCGATCCGGGAGGTCGAGAAGCAGAAGGATCGGGAGAGGGTGGTGAATGAGAGGTTGGACCCTTACTCGGCGAGGTTTTTCCCGAGAGAGCCGCGGACGGAACAGCTGGCGAGCGTGATCAGGATGGAGCAGGGGGTGGAGAATATTGTTAGGATGAGGACGTGGGGGATTGTGGGGGAGAGGTGTGGGAGTGATGGGAGGACGTGGGAGCAGGCTTTGGGGGAGTGGAGGAGGGATAAGCATTTGCCGTTGGCGTGATGGTGATGATTCTGCTGATGGCGCCGGGTGAGGTGGTGGTTTGTGGGAAGATGAATGTAAGGGAAGGAAGGGGTGTAAGTGAAAAGTGTTTGTATAGCATTGTGTATGGCGTATTGGGATGTGTAACGATATGACTGGAATGATTGTAATTGTAGACATATGGGAAGAAAAAAGCGAAACCATCTACACTCGAGCTTTCATTCAGCATGTTGTTTGTAAGAATGCCTCATTGTCTCGGGAGGAGTTGTCGCGGAGTCTGGCGGGAGACTTCCGTGTCTTCGGTGTTGTTACCGAGAGGGCCGAGCCGGAGTTTAGCTAAAGGTTGACCCCACTTATAGGGAGGTGAGTGAGCTTCGCCGGCTGTTGGCCAATCAGCAGAGAGCATCTTTTTGTTTCAATGCGCCTGCCGCCATCTCATCAAATCGTCAGCTGTAAACTTCCACTTGCATTTTGGAGAAGGTGCAACGTCGACGCCGACAAGGACTGGAATAGTCACGTCTGTCAAGCACATAAGGCCGTCACGCGTATTTTCTTTGCTGTAGAGTGTAAGTATACACATTTCCCAAGCTGAGGTGGTTCCGGTTACTTGTGCGGTGCAAACCCTCTGTGTTCCTCTGTGTTGGCTGTTGGAGCAAGAGTTGTCCCACCAGGCTCCGCTCCACCCCCGACACCGAACAGCGACACCCACATCCACCAAAAACCAGTCCACTCTCGGCCGGCCCCTCGTCCCCCTCCCCCACGAACTGATCCCTGACCTGACATAGTGGCAGTCTCCGACTCAATTCGAGAGTCTACATCCTCCCGAGCTCAACAAACAACACACTCCGCGACAACCGTCCCTCCGCCGCAACCCAACCCCGCGGCTATCTTCAACCCCGAAACACAACCGTTCCCTCATCGTCCCACCCCGCAGTCCATTCCTCGATGCCGCAAACCCTGAGCACGAGAGAGGCCAACCTCTTTCGTACCGTCATCCGCCACTATGAGGACAAGCAGTACAAGCGCGGCTTGAAGGCCGCCGAGCAGATTCTCAAGAAGAACCCGAGGCATGGCGACACCATGTCCATGAAGGCTCTGATCATGAACTCCCAGGGCAAGACCGAGGAGGCCTTTGCCCTCGCCAAGGAGGCTCTCACCATCGACATGAAGTCCCACATCTGCTGGCACGTCTACGGCATCCTCTACCGCCAGCACAAGAACTTTGACGAGGCCATCAAGGCTTACAAGTTCGCCCTCAAGCTCGAGCCCGAGTCCCAGCAGATCCAGCGCGACCTCGCCGTCCTCCAGGTCCAGATCCGCGACTACCAGGGCTACGTCCAGAGCAGGTTCGCCATGCTCAAGGCCAAGCCCCATCTCCGCCAGAACTGGACCGCCCTTGCGATCGCCTATCAGCTCGAAGGCAGCCTCGAACAGGCTGAGAACATCCTTACCACCTACGAGAAGTCCATGACCAACGTCCCCCTTAAGACCGACCAGGAGCACTCCGAGGCTCTCCTCTACAAGAACACCATCATTGCCGAACGCGGCGACATCCAGCGGGCGCTCGAGCACCTCGAGTCCGACTGCAAGAACTGCCTGGACAGGTTGGCTGTTATGGAGATGCGGGCGCGCTACCTGGGACAGCTCAACAGGAAAGAGGAGGCGGCAAAGGCGTGGCGGGCACTGCTGGACAGGAACCCCGAGCACCCCGAATACTACAAGGGTCTGATCGAGGCTTTGGAGATTGATGAGAAGGACGAGGCTGCCCTCAAGGCCATCTACGACGAGTATGCTGCCAAGTACCCTCGCTCGGATGCCGCCAAGAGGTTGCCTCTCAACTTCCTGACTGGCGATAGCTTCAAGGCTGCTGCCAAGAGCTATCTCACCAACATGTTGGACAGGGGTGTCCCTTCGGTGTTCGCCAACCTGAAGCACCTCTACTCTGATGTTGCCAAGAAGGAGGCCGTCCTCGCCCTCGCCGAGGAGTATCTGAAGGAGCATAAGGGGTCTGAGCAAGCGAACGGCGACAGCTCCAAGGGTGTCGGTGCTGCTCTTTACTTCCTGGCGCAACATTACAACTCCCACCGCAGCCGCGACCTTGCCAAGGCCATGGAGTACGTTGAGCAGGCTATCGAGCTCGATCCCAAGAACGTCGACTTCCACATGACCAAGGCTAGGATATTCAAGCACCAGGGCGATACCGCCAAGGCCTCCGAGGCCATGGACCATGCCCGTTCGCTCGATACCAGGGATCGTTACATCAACTCCAAGGCCGCCAAGTACCAGCTACGGAACAACGAGAACGAGAAGGCTCTCGAAACCCTGGGTCTTTTCACTAGGGCTGAGACCGTTGGCGGACCCCTCGCTGACTTGACCGACATGCAATGCATGTGGTTCTTGACTGAGGACGGTGAGGCCTGGCAACGGCGCGGCAACACCGGCTTGGCCCTCAAGCGTTTTACCACCATCCACAACATTTTCGATGTCTGGCAAGAGGACCAGTTCGACTTCCACAGCTTCTCACTTCGCAAGGGTCAGATCCGTGCGTATGTCGACATGATCCGCTGGGAGGACAGCATCCGTGAGCACCCCTTTTACTTCCGCGCTGCTCTTGACGCTGTCAAGCTGTACCTCGATATGTTCGAGAAGCAGCAGGCTGCCGCCAACGTCACCAACGGCACTGGCGAGGCCACCAACGGAGATGATGCCGCTGAGAAGAAGAAGGCTGCCAAGAAGGCCCGCAAGGAGGCTCAGAAGGCTGAGCGCGAGGCCGCTGAGAAGGCTGCCAAGCAAGATCCCAACAAGGCGACGGCCAAGAAGGACGAGGAACCTAAGAAGAAAGACGACGACCCGAACGGCCTCAAGCTCGCTGCCACGACGGATCCTTTGGGCGATGCCATGAAGTTCCTCAATAACATTTTGCAGTTCAGCCCCAAGAACATTGAGGGCCAGATTGCTGGATTCGATGTTTACATCCGCAGGAGTAAGTTTTGTTACAGCCCCGGTAACTCATTTCTTGCTAATAAATTCTACAGAGAAGTACCTTCTTGCGCTCCGCTGCCTGAACGCGGCCCAGGCGCTCAACCCCGAGCACCCTCGTGTCAAGGAGCAGTTCGCTGAGCTTCAGAAGGCGGTCGAGTCTCTTGACGATGCTCAGTCGGCTAAGGTCAAGGAAGTGCTCAATGCCAAGTTCAGCTCTTAGAGGAAGCAAGACCAGGCTGTTATGGGCATATTGGCAGAGTCGGACCTGAACAAGCGGGAAGTTCCACCAGCCGAACCCGTATTAACGCCGTCGAAATAACATGAGCGATGCGCTTTCGCATCTCGAGATTTGAAGTCAGCCGTCAGCCAGCCTAAAAGCCAACGAGCCGCAGAGTCAAAGCTTGGGGAGTAGAACTAGGTTATCAGAAGTTCTAAGGTATCTCTATTCACCACTTCATATGTGCCGGGAGATGGACAGAGGTAGATGGGTAGGAGTGGCTGATACAGCTAGCGGGGACTGCCTGAGTTGACCGTTTGACTAAAAGGATCAGATTTTCACTAGCAAGAGGGTTATCCGGCCGGGACAAAGAAAGGTATTCCAAAAGTTAGGTTGATTTGCATACTTGGTTGCCTATAGGAAGGTATGTAGACGGGGCGAGGCGAGGGAGCATGGACTCTTTTGGACGCCGGAGTTTTTATCAACTTTTCTTTGTGCAGATTCATACACAAACCGCACTATCTGTTCAGCGGTGCTCTCTGAAAGTGGAAGACTTTATGAAGATATCTGTGATATCTGATGTGTCCGAGGTTTTAAGGTTCTTCACCGTCTGTCGTCCGATATTGGGCACGCATGGCCAAGTCTAGAAAGTAGGTCTAGTAGGTACGGTTCAATGTCCGAGATATCCGGCGTATCCGGTGCCGGGTGTGCTGTCGCTTAGCGGTTTGGCGGTGCCGGGCCTCCGGCAATTGCCCGGATAGGCCCAACCGCGGTACGGGAGTTCGTCCAGACTTCCGAGTCCACGAACGGCAGCGCTCCACAGCATGCCACCGTGCCACCTGCCACCCCGCCACGCACCGTTAACGGCAGTGCCTAGTAGCGCGTGCGATTCGGTGGAAGTGGAAGCGGGCACGGCGGGCATGCATCCCCTCCTGCTGCAGTTGATGGATGCACGATGTTTTTTAGGTGCAGCAGCCAGCAGCAGCCAGCGATGACGGGGTCCGCAGTTGACCCCTGACAGAAACTGCGACAGAACCAAACAACGACGACGGCTCCAGCGGGGATTTGGTCAACCAGTGAGGGCCGACGGTGCCCCTGTCTCAACAAGTGCCATCCATGATCCAAGACAGCAAGCCAAGCACTGATTTTGGGTGAGACTGTCAACGGTGCTTTCGCAAGAGTCCGAGAGTGCAACAAGTCGGGCATTCATCCCATCTCTTTCTTGAACTTATCTTGTTGCTTTCACTTTTCAACATCTTCAGTGTTTGATATTTGTCGTTTGTCTTCTTTGTGGCCCTTCATCAGCTCCGTTGCCGGTATCCGCGCGTTGCCGTTAAGCTTAAAAAGGCACCCGCATCCATCCATTCCACTTGTACACTCCTCCGCGCATAGCTCGGCACGGGATCCATTGAGGTTCTTGCCTTGACCGACACCGTGATACAAACGGAACTATACACACCAAAGAAAGTCAAGAGAGGATCGCAACACACAGGAAAATATGGGAGACGTTCGGCAACTACAAGACGAACACGCGGCAGCCATTGCGAAGGCGAGCGCACAAGAGCCGTCTATCCAGGCCGTGACATCGCAAGCCACTACTTCTGCTTCCGGAAAGAATGTCGATATTCTCGAGCTGCCCGCGGTCACGCTCACTTGCGAGAAGGATGAATTGGTTATTCAAGGTAGGTCAAGCCTCCACATACATATAAGACCTACGTTCGTCCTTAGACTAACCGCAACGCATGCACAGAACATGCCGCTGCCACCAAAAAGTCACGTTCGTGCTGTTCAGGTATATAAAAAGCATCAAGTCCCTCTTACACAAGGTTCCTTATTAGTCACACAAACGCCCGATTTGGAAGAGGCCCAACCTTCAAGCTCAACCGGATTCCTAAACTCATTGCTCTCGACGGTATACTAACACCGTTCCTCCCCTCCTCTACAGTCACCCCTCCGCGCCGCCTCCCTCCGGGCTCTGTCCCGTTCTACAACATCCTCTGGGCTTACATCACCCCGGACCGCAACTACCTCCGCATCGACTTCGCCGAAGAGACCTCACCCAAGAAACACCAACTCATCGTCCGCCAACTCGAGTTCCCTCTCCCCTCAGCTCCCTCCCAAGCTTCCCGAGAGCGCGAATCGCTTCTCTCACCACCCTCCATCCCTCCACCCTCCGCCGCCACCCTAGACGCCTTCGTCTCCCGCCTCCTTGACCTCGCCTACCCTTCCCCCATCCAGCGCCGCAAGCGCGCCTGGGTCCTGGTCAACCCCCAAGCCGGCCCCGGCGGCGCCGATAAGATTTTCGAAAAGGAAGTCCGCCCCATCTTCGAAGCGGCGCGCATGCCTTTAACCGTCATCCGCACCACCTACTCCGGCGAAGCCGTCACCCTCGCCCAGAACCTCGATACTCAGGAGTATGACATCGCAGTCCCCTGCTCCGGCGACGGCTTACCACACGAAGTCTTCAACGGCCTCTCCAAGCGGCCCGACGCCCGCAGGGCGCTTTCAAAGCTAGCAGTCTGCCACATCCCCTGCGGCTCGGGCAACGCCATGTCTTGTAACCTCTACGGCACCCACCGGCCTTCGCTAGCGGCGCTAGCCATCGTCAAGGGCGTGCCGACGAAGCTGGACTTGTGCAGCGTCACGCTGCAGGATGGAGAGCGCCTGACGAGCTTTTTGAGTCAGGCGTACGGCATGATTGCTGATTTGGATATTACCACCGAGCATCTGCGGTGGATGGGCGCGGCAAGGTTTACGTACGGGTTCTTGACGCTGGCGATCAGGAAGAAGATGTATCCGTGTGATGTGGCGATGAAGGTGGAGGTGGGCGGGAAGGAGGAGATTAGGGGGCATTATGCTAGGGGGGTGAAGGGGGCGGAGAGTGAGGTTGGGAATGGGGAGGCTAGTGGTGGGGACGGTGGGTTTGGGGATGAGGAGGAGGGTGGTAATGATGGGGAAGGAGGAGAAGGGGAGGGAGGAGAGGGAATGCCGGGGTTGAAGTATGGGACGGTGAATGATAAGTTGCCGGAGGATTGGGAGGTGGTTCCTCATGAGAAGTTGGGCAGTTTTTACTGCGGTAATGTACGTTTCCCCCCTTCCCTTACCCTTTTTTTTTTTTTTTTGGCTCTGTCAGTCATGCTAACAAGCCCCACAGATGGCCTACATGGCCCCAGACGCCAACTTCTTCTCCGCCGCCCTCGCCAACGACGGTTTGCTAGACCTCATCACCACCGACGGCGACATCTCCCTCTGGAAGAACATCAACCTCCAACTCTCGGTAGAATCCGGTCACTTCTTCGACAACCCCCTGGTTTCCTACCGCAAAGTCTCCGCCTTCCGTTTGACTCCCCGGTACCAGGACCCGAACGGCGTGATCAGCATCGACGGCGAGGCCAGACCGTTTGCTCCGTTCCAGGTGGAGGTGCACAAGGGCCTTGGGCTGACCCTCAGTAAGAGGGGCGTGTTTGAAGCGCCGGGACCGCATGGGTGGGATAAAGTCACGACGACGGAGAGGTTGATGGCCTAGAGGGTTCGGACGGCGGTGAGGATGAGAGTTTGGAAGGCTTTGAACCATGAGGAGTTGAGGGTTCTTGGGAAGGGTTTGGAACAGCGTGAGCAGAGTGGGCTTCAATCCACGAGTGACCTAGCGTTGGGGGGGTGTGATGCTGGGAACTGAGGAGAAAGAGTAATGGGAAATGGGAAAATATGATGCTAATGGAGGAGGTTATGATGGTTTTTTATGAGAGGGATGGGATGGTTATGAGAAAAGGTGGTTGGTTGATATCAGATGTGGGGGGCAACGGGTTGGGTTGGTGGGCTTGGAAGAGTGGACGAGATATGGGCGAGATACAGGTTCAAGTACATAATATTGATGATACCCTTTGTTGATAAGCGAAGATGGTAGATAGAGCGAAAGACTTTGAGTTTCTGATGGATTCAGATTGGGAGGAGAATGCGTTGGTGGTTTTACTACTTTTTTGTTTCCTTGCTGGAGATGATGGAGAGCTGGATGTTTTGACTGACAATGGGAATACCATGGCACTGAGATTCAGCATCTGACTGGAGTCAACACTACAAGCCGGTTGGACACAGAGCATACGGGACTGGAGGATACTAAACCCAACACCTATGGACGGCCAGATGAAGCCTTCGAAACCTTACCAGCTGGCATCACCACCGCCGCCAGCCGGAGACCGGCACTTCACCACCACAACATCTCAGGCAAACACGGCACCTACCCGTCCCTTGCACCAAGCACGCCGGCTAATAAGCACCATGATCTGACCCCTAATAACAACAACACAAAAAAAGTTAGAGTGGAGTAGTAGTTTAACTCGTCGCCCTCCCAAACCGATCCCGAAAGGGTGAGGCAAGGAGATTCAGGCGGAGACCCGGGTGCGAATCCCGGCTCTAGCACAACTTTCTTTCCTTTTTGCACGTCTATCTTTGGGTCTAAAGACCCTCCAACGTATCCATATCGTTGCTCAATTTTTTCTCATCTCATTTCTTTTGTTTTAGACTTTGAATTCCACAGTTGCAGGTCGCAAGACACATGGAGAGTTAAGCCACATGTTGCGCCGAGGCTGACTTTCACATATGAAGTAATGTAGATAGGTAGGTAGCTATTTGGTATTAAGAAATTAAGACTAACTGCAATGGCAATGCTATAACTTTTGGTGACGGTAGCTAGTTGGCCGTCGATCTATATGCGTATCTTGTACGTGCTTCCTCGCTCTATAGGCTCCCACCCGCCCTTCATTCAAGGGCATTCTTCGTCATATCATAGCCCGTCTCTATCTACCAAGGCTATCTGGTTTCCGTGCTTTGTGGTATCATCATCATGAACAGTAAGCCAAAAAGAAAACACCCAAACGCTCAACATGCATAAAATGCAAGGAATCACAAAACCCAGAACAACACAAAAGGGGATGTGAGACGCTGACCCGCAATTGTGGACTGGAGATGTTGTTGTTGTGACTACCTCTACGGTTGGAACAGATCAGGTGCGACAGATTTCAAGAAAAGTCGATTGGTGATGGTGATTTCAATCGGGCTACTTTGAAGAACACGTATGTGCACAAGAATGGTCCTTGTTTGTCATGGCTCATGAATGATGATTCTGTCCTGTCTTCTTTATAATATTCATTACACGTTCGTGGTATAAGCACCCAAAAAAAGAGACGAGCCCCAACGCCCAACCTGAAATGACGACATGACATGACTGAGAAAATGCGAGAGAGAAGAAAGCCGAGATTTCTTTTGAGGATATATAGAGACCATAGATGACGGATGATAAACAAAAAGCAGACCAAGCGGGAGACCTCATCCCATCCAATACATGGTTTCTAAATAACCTTTCCCATACGTTTCGTTTCACCTACCCTTTCAGCCGCTCGCTTGCTCGCTCGCCAACCCAAAAACAAAACAGACACCGGTCCTATCCAACTTGCCTTTTCCTTTTTTCAGTCTCCCAAACTCCCACTACTACTACTCATCCGACTCTACCTCATCAACCGGGTACTCCTGTAGACCAACTTCGACAGGTCTATGGGTTCTGGATCCGCTGATGGGTCGACCGCAGCAATTATCCCATCATTGGCACCACCATTGGCATCCACATCCTCCAGACCCTCATCCACCTCAATTTTCGCGTCACCCTTGACACTCCCGCTCACTGTGCTTCCCTCCGACTCCGTCGCCGGTGCCGTCCTCTTGACTCCCTTTTCCACCACCGTCACCACCACCCCGTCCTTAGCAGCCTCCTTCACGGAGCTCCTTGTGCTCTTCACGCTCGTCACCCTCCTCATGCTCTGGGGTCTGTAACTCCTCGCTCCCATGCCCATAGGAATAGCGCTCGCACCGGAGGTTCCTCCCCTGGGCATCGATCCGGCCGCGCCACCAGCGCCCGGTTCGCCAGAACCATCTCCACCAAGATCCTCGCGCCTGGCACGATCCATCTCCTTGGAGGCCAAGTCCTTGGTCTGCGACAGACGCTGCTTGATCTTGGTGACCTCCTCACCGCAGTCGCCGTCACGAAGGAACTGATGGGCGGCGTGCTCGCACATAGACTGGACGAACTCGAGACCCTTATCGAGCTCATCGTAGACGTCCGGCCCGGCACCCTGAGGCGGTTGGCCGGCACCGGCACGGCCCATAGCCGCGCTCATGCGGAGACCGGCCATGGGGTTGGCGCGTACTCCACCACCTTGGGCCAGCATGCGGGCTTGGTCGCGCGCGCGACGGGCAGCTAACATTGCTTGGACTGGATCCAGGTTCTCCGCGGCCGGAGCGGCGGCCGACGCATCGATGTTATTCACTGCCTTGGGGTCGGGCACCAGTTCCCCGTTCGCGGCATCTCCACCGTTATCATCATCGTCGGGCGGCGTGTTGAGCTCGGCTAACCTCTTGATCTGTGCAACCTTGGCTGCCATCTTGGCCTTGCGCATCATGTTCCTGCTGGCGCTCACAAATTTGACCAGCTCTTCGAAAAAGCTCTGAACATAGCTGTCGTAGTAGACAATGATCATGCTCCGGCTGCGGTACTTTGGTGGCTTGTCGGCGTTCTCGGCGCTCATGACTGAGTCAGTTCGTTGGCGCTTGCGAAGGGTAGCGCGCGCCTTGGCCTGACCTGCTGCACGGACTTGTGATGTTGTTCGTTGCAGGGCCCCGGGAGAACCAGGCGTTTGGGGGCTAGTTGGTCGTTTATCCGTTGTCTCGTCCTCCTGGTAGTTGGGATGGGCGGACGGCTCATCTTTTGGCCTAAGACTTTCGGTTGACCCCTTGTTCCTCAAAGACTTCCGTGACGGGGATCCTGGCTCTCTGCCGGGCGATGATGGTTTGGACTCGGTAAGTTGGGCCAACTCTTGCTGGCGCTGTTCGATTTGGCCGTTGAGTTCATCTAGGCGATGCAGCCAGTCGGGGATACCATACTCGAGGTTTCTGAGGGCCTCCATGGCGGCGTCGTCCTCCTCGGATGAGGCAGGGCTAACAACGGTACTTCTCTCTTCAATACTTTCGGGCACTTGTCCTTCCGCGGCCGCTGGCGCGGGACTTTCCTGTGGGGAAGCCGTGGTTGCGACTTTGTTCTGGAACACCGGGTGGTTCGCTTTGAGTGGGCTTGGTTGAAGGGGTGCCCAGGAACACCGCGGATCACTCTTGTTTGAGGTACGGAGTAGTAATGGACGTAGAAGCGTGAGCGGTTTAGAGTCTAGGTCGGTGCGGCGGCTTGTTGATGAGACGAGATGAACATGCGATGTGAAAGAGTTGAGACGATTGGGACGTGCTTTGTATGTCGTTGGCCGTCGTCTCGGTCTGTCTATACGAGCCGTTGGGGCTTGGATGAATGGACGGATAGACGGGAGGGCGGATGGATATAGATAGAATGCCGGACACTACGGAGGGGGAGAGTTTGGACGGTTTGGTTGCACTGCAGCCGAGGAGCAGGAAGCCCAGTCAATTCGTGCGTGCAGAGTCGGATGTCGACGAGGAAGCGTGACCAACAACAACAAGACGTTGTAGGAGGATGGTTTGTATTGGAATGACGTGCAATGGAAAGAATCAGTGTCGATGTCCAAGTGCAAGTGCAAGTGGGAGAAAGGGCGAGAGGTCGAAAGCAGCTGCAGAAATGGCAGTCGAGCGGCCCGGGGGGTTCGTTGTTGACTGCTGACGGCTGACGGGGAGTGACCGACGGGGAGGGGAAGAGACCCGGAGAAGCTAACAGCGGTCGGGCTGGGATAGGGGTCACTACCGCAAAGTGCGTGACCTCTGGAGCGGATCTCCTAGCGTCGGGTGTCGGGTCGAGTCTAGAGTCTTTGACACCACAAGTCTAGACAAACTGACTGAGAGGTTGAGAACTTGAGAAGAATGAAGAGAGGGTGAGGTGACAGAGAGAGAGAGAGAGAAAGAAAAAAAAGAGAAGAGAAATGCCAAATGTCAAGAGACAAGACGGAAGACAAAGATCGGATGAATCTGTTCCACTCCCGTCTTGCACCACTGCACAGCACTGCACTCACTGCACTGCACTCTACTGCACTGCACTTCTTCCCTTTGGGCAGTCGTGGTCGCGGTTGGGTAGAGGTAACCACGACGGGGCCTGGGGGGACGCCTGCCCTGCTGGGGACGGGAAGGTGTTCTGTTAGGTGGCGGTGTCCGCGTGGGTCGGGCGGAAGGTGGGGGATATGCGCCAGACTGCAGCAGAGCAGTAAGGTAACAATGCCGCAGCAATGCAGCGACAATGCAGCGACAGTGCAGCAACACGGCAATCCTCGACAATGCAGCGTCAGGTGGCATTGAATGCCAATTGCCAGCGGCCAAGACCCTGCTAACGCTCTCTTTATCCTCAACAGGCCTAGCCGCCTTTCAAACCCTTCAACCCGAGCCAGGGCCGCCTGTTATGGGGCCAGGGGGTTGCATAACCCATCAAGCCCATCGGTCCACCATTTCAGCTCACCCATTTCGCACGCTTGCCTGATTCTCTTCCTTCCCGTCTGTCTCTCCGAGTTTCCGTTGTTGCCTGGTCCTTGTCAAAGTCAACGGTTCAACAGTTCGTCTTTGGAGCCTCAGCTCTCTTTGGAAATTGGTCGACATATCAAAGAGTCTCAAGATCGGCTTCAGAAAGTTATTACTCTAGGCGACGGATGTATGTTCTTCCCCCGTATAATACTTGCCCGACGTGTTATACCTAACAGCGTTCCCACCTCGGTCTCGGTTTTCTGTCCGATTTGTTTCTAATGAAAAAGAGGCAGCCAGTCCAATTGCTCCAGGTACCGCGGCATCCACTTGCTCAAGGAACCACTCTTGCGTGTGGTCTGTGTCTGTAATACATTTCATGATACATTCACTGTATGGGAAAGGAAAGAACGGGGTAAGGGTACATTTCACGGGACACGGAAATGCCAAATTGCCGTCCTCATCAAAACACCAAAGAAATAATAGAAGCGAGTCGCCGAAACGCGGAGGCTCTGTGCGGTGGTCAAGCGGAAGTGGGAATTGATGAGATGATCGCCCGACCGACCGACCGACCAAACCGACCAAACCTTCGGATGTGTCGCCGACATTCGAGCCCAGCCAGTCAGTTTACGGCGAGCCCTGTCAAAAGTGAGGAGGAAAAGCCGCAATCAAGTGTCGATCCTCCTCTTTGACGAGAGGGGCCAGAGACGGGACAGAAGACGGGAAGAGGAGGCTTTGCGGGTAAGGGTACAGTGGAATGACGGATCATAACCTAGTCGAGTTGAGCCCCAACCCTGTCAGCAAAGCTTCAGTAACAGTCTGTCCATTTGCGATGAATGAGCTGTCTGCAATCTGCATTTTTCCAATGCAGAACATTGGTTGGCGGATGAATGAGGTGGTGTGAGAGCGGAAGCGGCGCAAAAAAAGGGGGGTGGGCTAGGTTGGGACGAAAGTCGGGGGGAAAGGGGAATAATGGCTGCGGACGGACGGGAGTGTGGGAGAGATGGGATGAGGTGATGGGGGTCTCGTTCGGACGAAACAGACAATATAAAAACACTTTGCTCATGGCTTTGATGCAGGTGCTGAGAAGAGTTGTTGTCTACCTTATCATGAAATCTGGCTTTAACCGCCGGCAGCGAAACGGTTAAAAAGACTTTTTCGCTGCTATCTTTTCTCTCTTTGCTTATTCGTTCACTAGCTGCACGTCGACTTCTCGCGTCTTGCATCCGAACAGATCGTAGACGAGCCGGATAAAGCGACTGTGTGCCAAACGGCCTGTGTGGAACCCGTCCGACCAATGGCAGAGTCATATCGGGCCGCCCAGAAACCTAGGGTTAGGGTTAGGTGTTAGGGTTAGCTCCGGGGGTGCAGGGGGCCGGTGGGAGGCCCCCGCGTGAGAATGTGTCTTTTGCGTTGCGAAGGAGTGTTTATTTGGACGTTGATTTGGACGTTATCGCGATGTTCGAGTGCGCATTTGGGGAATGGCATTTGGTGATGATTGCGCGCCAAAAACGACAGATGCCAAGCATGCAGTCTTGGCTGTCTCTGACAGCGAGTTTGTATAGCCCCACACAGGCCGTTTGGAATCGAACACAGTCGCTTTATCCGGGTCGATCGTAGATGTCCAATCGTCTCCAGCGTCTGGACCGCGACTCGAAGAGGCACACACATGTTTTGCTCCTGGCCGGCCCGGGTAAGCACAGAGATGGCCGCATGAATCCTCGGACGATCCAATGCCATGTTGACTGTCATCTCCTTTTCCCCATACCTCGCATAAGTACAACTCCTCCATGCATGTATGGAGAATTGTGTGAAGGAAAATTCGATTAAACGAGCCCAAACCTTCGCTAACGATAGACCCTGTCCTTCCTTCTGCGAGAGTCCGACAGTGAGTGAGTGACACGTGAAACGCAACCTCGCATATTCAATAAAACCACCCAACCCCCGTCCACCTTGTCGATCACGACTTCGGCGTGTTGAAAAAGCGGTATAGGCTGATCATCTCCCCCTCTCCTCCCGAACCGTGTTGCGTTCCTTCGAACGGACGTTGGGGGGCATTTCTGTAAAGGACGCCGTAATGCTCCCGTCATTCTCGCTCTGCTTCTGCAAAGAGAATTTCGCAACGAAGTGGAAGCTCCACAAGAAATCTCCTCCGGCCCGGGTAGACAAGTTCATGGTCTTCTCCACTTGGATCGATGCTGATTTGCTGATCGCTTGCATGTGTTTGTTCGCTGCTCGTTGGCGTGGTTGTCTGGAACGCAGTGAAGTCGTTTTTTACGACTTGGCGAAGTAGTAATACCGTCCATCCTTTTCGTTCCTATCAGTGAGTTCGGAGTTCTCACCCTCTTTTTTTTTCTTTCCCCCCCACCCCGTCCTTTCCGTGAATTTCATATGCCTCGAATCCATGACCTTGACAAGGAGGAGCAAGCCCCATTTTTCTTGTGTGTGTGCTGACGCCTACGCTGCTGACGCTGACACTGACCCTCAACGGCTTCGGCCCGCTCGCAAGCTCGGCGGCACGGCGACGGGCTGGTGGGGGGTGGCTAGGCGGATGTTTCATCCCTATACGGTAGTATCCGTCTTTAGCGGACCTTCTTTTTTATTCCTTCTCGGTCATTTCAATTTCCAGTCATTTTCTCGTGAACTCTTTCACGGACTCGGAAGAGTTCAATCAGGCATCATGCCCGTGGTGCGAAATTGTGTTTCGAGTCTTGAATGGTCAAGTTAGAGGAACACTGTTACTTGTCTATCATTTTCGCCCGTTACGAAAGACCACCGTGATTGATCCATCCATCTGCCTTTTCAATTGTGAAAAGCGGGCGGCTGGGAAGAACTCTTGGAAATATCGCATTCGCGCAGGCAAAAGTTTGTGCAGCAGCAGCAAAGAAATTTTGCTTGCTCCGTGACCAACAGAATCCTTCCCAGACAAAAAAAGCGTCGCATTCCAGAGGAGAACGACGAATAAACCGAACTGCCTGCCCGCAAGGCATCTTCTCGCAAGAGGAGTTCGGATGCAAAGAGGTTACAGTGTCAATGGGGACAATCGGGACACCATGAACCACTCATGGAAGAGAAACTAGCGGTCTCCATACCGGTCGGCGCGAACCTTCCATTCAATGGCAGTTTGGCAGACTGACTGTGCAAATGAAGAGAGTTCGGTCCAAAGGATAGTTATTTGGTGTTCGAGTTTCTCAACTGGACTTGTTTGTCGATTTGTTTTCCTGCCTTTCTTTTATGTGTCAACTCCGTTGGATTTCTCAGTTTCTCTTCAGTGTGTGAATGTTACGCCTATGTGACAGGCAAATCCTCGATCTTGACCTGACACATCCACCTTTCTACCCTTTTCCAACAACCACTCAGGTGATACATAACACGGGCCATATATACGACACGATCGATGTGCATCCTTTTCGCTCTTTCTTTTCGAACGAATCCCCGAATCCCTTTTAACGGTGCAAATTTATCATTTTAGCGCGCCCCATAAGAATACCTGGAGGACTTGGTGACGTGGCTTGTCTGCTAAGCCGTCCGCCCACATCGCTAGTAAACGCTACCAAGGCTGGTATTTCCGAGGTAGTTGCAAACTTGGGAGGTATCCTGCAGGAAAATGGGAACCACCGATTGGCTCAAACCTGCATAGCGCTAAATTTGCACCGTTAGATAGTTAGTTCGTAAATGGACAAATGATGGAAGCCCATTTTCTAATTGTCGTAACGTCGTCCCGTCCGTGTCAATCCGGTTGGCGTTACACACAACAAAAACAGCATGTGCAAGCAGTGGTAGGGTAGGTTCTTGCAACGAGGACGACGACTGCAACACAAAAAACCACAAGTGCGGGAATGGAGGCGGGACGAAGCGGCAGGCGTTTTTCGTTGAAAATGGCTGCTGTTTATGTGTTCGTTGATTGTTTACATGTTGGAGACAATCCATATATATGTCCCGAACGATTTGATGAATTCTCACCAAAGACATCTTAGGCTGGTGAAAGACATTATCAACAGGTAGCTCTCTTTCTGTGTTCAGACGGCAATACGCCAGAGAACACGGCCAAAATACCAGGCCTCTCTGCTCTCTGAAAAGGGCCATCATAGCGACTGGCTATCGTCGTCGGCCACTACACTATTATATGCGCCACGACCACCCTCCACAGCAGAGACACAGTACAACAGACCGATTTCATATGAATCGCCATGACTATAGCCGTGTCAGGTCGCATTGCATTTGCAGTTCTCGGTTGTAGCCATCCGCTCGGCAGTGTAGGCAATTTTTGTTGAGGTTGTCTTCACGATGCGAGGTTCTTCTTCGAATTCGCTTCTTTTATAGATCCGAGTACGCCGCGCGGTCCTGTCATCGACAACCTGCAAGGTCCACGCGGAGTCTCATTGATGTATACTATCCGGCTTTCAGTTATAATACATTAAACCCGAAAGTCAGATTGTGAGTGTCGGAACTAAAGGGTTTCAGTGTTGACCGTTCCGCAAGGTTCCGTTCGGTCACGTAGACGGGACTGGAGGCAGGCTCGGATCGGAACAACTTCATGGTTGGAATGTCTCCGAGCGAACCAGAAAGTAGCCATGATACCTAGCACATGAAGTCCTGGATTTTTTGTATAGCGTGAAAGCCACAACGCAATGGCTTGCGCAGTGATACCTCTCTTGTCAAAAACACTGACGGGCGTACGGTACGGGAGTGAGTGGGATCGAGTGGCTGGCTTGCCTTCTTGTCATGGGTATTCGGGCCAGTGATGCCCAAGGACGGAAGGGTAGCGGTTTGCGATTTTGCATTTGTGAGTGTCTGAGTGATGAACCAACGCCCACAAGATGATATCTCGAGGACAGTGAGACGATGTATGTGACACGGACGATACAAACTTGTTACGTGCTTTTACTTCCATCTCTTTTCCAACCCATTCTTGCCTTGACAGAGTCTGAAAGGACAGACGGCAGCAACGGAGGAATATTATATGCGGGTACGGACGCACAGCATAGGGCAGTTATTAATTGGCAGGTCGCCAGCCGACATCGAGATTTGCTCTTGCTCCCAGGATCCGAGTGTACGCTTCTCTACTCTCTTTGCGTACGAGAGACTTCGTGGGAATGGTATGAAGTTGGCTATCACCCAAGAAAGAACGAAATGGGTCAAAGCAAAAACTGTGATAATTTTATTGCGTTACATATGTTCACCGGTCTGGTCGTTCCGTCTGGTCGGGCTCGTATTGCAATGGGATGAGGCCCATGCCCTGGCCTGGCGGTTAGGTAGTCTTCCCAGCTTGTCGGCTGTGCTTGCGAAGCTTGTCCTCGCCGGTTGACTTGTCGGTTTGCTTTGGGCATTGGCATGGTACTTACTAAAACCGAAGGATCGAATCGTCCCGTGGCTTGTCTATATTGCCCGTGATCCGAGAATTATGGTATGTCCGGCTGCCGTCGTCCAGCCTCCGGCTCGGTCAGAGTCGATAACTCCGTAAGCCTACTCAATATAACACCGAAGCAACATCTGTTTTGGCAAGATGACGAGATAGTTGGATGTCTCAACGTGAATATCTCCTCCCTATTAACTTTGTGATAGAAGAGGAAGAGAGAAAAGAAGAGAGAGAAGAAGAGAGAGAAGAAGCGCAAGGAGGAGTAATGTTCGCGAAGTAAGTGAGGACGGCTCCAGCCGTCCGAACGACGAGCGAATAAACGGTATAAAAGATGTAGATACCCACGCTTCAATATACCTATATAGCGGTCGTTTGCTGACTCCTAGGGATCCAGCACCGCACCGGTGTCCGAGACTATTTTATTGTAGCCCGGCACGGCCCAGCTCCTCTCTGTGGTCACCTGACAAGATAGCCACCATTCCGGCCATTTGCAGGTTTGCTACGACTGATGAAGGCCGCAGGTTGGCGTGATGTCGTAGCGGTGATAGCTCCCATTTTTTGTTTGCCGTGTTTGCGCGTCTTCACGATCCGATCTGTTTTGTGGACAAGCTGTCCACAAGGATTGGTCGAACATAGAGTCAACACCTGTTCTCACCCGATACGCACAGCCACTCTATGAATGTTATCTGGCTTTTCAAATCCTCCAGCAGTCAGAGATGACACCACCGGTTCTCCACGCAAATCACTTTGAGAATGTCACGATAGGAAGGTGGACTTTAGCGTTTTCGGGGAAAGGAGCCTTGATCTCCGGGTGGACCATCCGTCCTTGACCACTGGTTTCTTTGCAATTCCAACTTTTAGATGACCAACCCAAATATCGTTGCCTGTGCGGGTGGTGATGGTGTGTACGCTTCCGTGAATTTCCCTTGGAAAGGTTTACTGTCCCATTGCTCTATACAAATGCTGAATCGACAGTTCAGCAGGCCGAATGACAGATCAGCAGCAAGAAAACTGACGGCTCGTTTTGTGCTAGACAAAAAATGTCAACGGATGCATCTGGATGGAGCGGTGGGAACGGTTTTCTCGACCGTGGTTGGTTGGAATCTCAAAAAGCTCGAGTCATCATTGGCGCGGACTTTTCTCCTTCGGGTGTTCCATGCTTACTGCCTACATGAGCGAAAGAGGCGGTCTAGCTGCCCAACTCGAGAGCCTCAACCAGCGATTTCACAGACCCCTTTTCAGCCTTACCCCAATCAACGCCCTTCAGCTTCTCTGCTGCTGGGTCATTGAGGCTGATCGAGGTCAATCCCCAGAGTTCGTCGACAACGAAGCTCCTGATACGTGGCCATGGATGCATCATGAGGGCACCGAGTCTCTTACGAGCGTCCGTGATGCCCTCTTGTTTCCTCTGTTCATCTGTACCGTCCACAGATGCCTGGTCAGAGCCGGGGGACCGACCGAGCTCAGCGACGGCGCCGTAGACTCTGATGCAGGCCTCAATTTTGCGGACGTTGCCCGTCTTGTAGCAAGCTTTCTGGACCTGTAAGCATAGGCTCTTGTAGTTGATCTTGTCACATGTCTGAAAGATGCCCACATGGAGCAGGAAAGCAGTGATCTCTAATGTCGGGACTAGCACGCGGTCCTGGCCTTGCCTGCTTTTGAGATTGCGAAGAAGTGCAGTGCACACGGCGTCCGTCTTTTCCTTCGACTGTTGGCAAAACTCGCACAGGGCAGCTCTGGTTGCAATGACAAGCTCTTCATTTCCGGTGTCGGCGGATGAGACAAGTCCTGCCAGGAGCTCTTCCATCCAGGTATCTGGGTCAGCCTTAAGAGTGTCTGATATGGTAGGTTGTAATACGTCTTCGAATAGCAAATTGAGCAAGAAGCCAAAGTAAACTCTGGAAGAGAAAGTCGATTCGCGAACCCTAGCAGAGCAACTGGAACCTGTCAGCATCTTTGTGGACAATAACGTCAGGCAATCGGACTGTACTCACTTTGGCTTTAGAACTAGAGCTAGAGCGGTCTGCGCTTCAGCTCTTACTTTGTCCAACTTCTCGGCTGCGAGACGCAGAATGCGCAAGAACAACGCTGAAACAACCCGGAGAGCCTCATTTGTGGGAAGTTGATCGAGTCTCTCCCAGAGGAACTTTGTTGCCTTGATAGCCTGCAAGCGGACTAGAGACCCGACGTCACCCCGTGCATTGGTAGTGTAGTCATCCAAGCCGGCGGTGATGAGCTCGAGAAATGTGTCAATATTTTCTCGCAAAATATCACTCTGAGTGAGACTGGAGAGGATGGAAACTCGGGTCTCGATGTCATTATCACTCTTCCAACGCTCGACAAAGGCGCTGCACATTAAGCTTCTGTCCTGCTCAGCGACCTTCAAAGTCGCAAGCACGGAGTACGACATGGCGAGCGCAGCGAAATATCCCGAGGCGGTAGTTGCTCGCCCAGATGGACGATGGCGAACAGCGTCAGCCCATTCGCGGACGACGTTCTCACGCTCAGCATCTTCACAGAATATGAGCAGAACGAGCGCGGCTTCAGAAGCTACACATATGATCTCCTGCTCTGGACGGACAAGCCATTTTGCCAGGTTAGCTTTGGCAAGTCCTACAATCCTTCTGACCTGTTCAGGTCTAGGCGTCATCTTCGCTATCAGGCTGGAAATCTCAGTGCCACTCTTTGCGAAGAGGGCTCGTCCAGGCAGCAATGTTGTCTCGGCTGGCTTAAACATAGCACCATTGCTAGTCAATACAGATAATTGCAATACCGGGAAGGAGGAGATGATCAAAGAGCTCGCTCCTTCGGCGATCAATTCCGGTTTGCGGTATGTTTTCATGTCGGCGTCTGTAAGGATTTCTGTTAAACCCGCAAGAGAGTTGGAAATAAAGTTCGGAATAGAGCCGTGGGAAGTGGTGTTCCCTGCATCTTGAGACGCGCTTGCAACATTTGGAAAGGCGTCGAGCAATGATGCAAAGCTCATAAGTAGCCCATGTCTTTCCTCCACTTGCCGTACTTGCAGTGACTTGACCCGGTCAAGGACCATGGTCATGAAGTGCGTGAGCCTTGCAGCCGAATCAGGGACGCCCAAGGCAAGCTCTGAAGCAATGGTGCCAAAAGACGCTCCTGCTGCTCTTCTTGCCATGGCGTCAAAATCGCCAATGCCCCTCCAGCCGAGGAGAGCGTGCAGAATGGCCTCGCCATACTGGCTCGATAATCTGGTGACATTCAGGGCGACCTCCTGGAGAGCTCTGGATCTCCGAGCTACAGCATGGTAGTCGACTGTTTGGACCACCCAAATTCCCTTCTCAACCGTATCAGGATGGCGGCCAATCAATTCCTGCAAGGCGGCAGAAGAACCGCGTCTGATGTTTCCTGATGGATCCAGGCATGCAGCCACCACGAGTTCCGTAGCCAGAATCTGGAGCATAGAGGCTTGTTGGTTGTAGGATCTGGTTGATACCGTAGAGCTGGTGGGGACTGCAAGCAGTTCATTTGTACTATATCTACGTGCGAGTGCCCATATGCCGAAGCACGCCGCATCTCGAACATTGGTGCCGATAGATCCGCCAGAAGTTCCTCGCCTTTCGAACGAAAGCCCGGTCAAAAGGGCGTTGATAATGCCATCAAGATTCTCTGCAGGGGGTGAGCGTCTGTATAGAAGGTGGGATAGAGTGAGCATCAGCCCATGCCACTCGAGAGGATCAACGGCGCCAATGTCCATGACTGGCGGTGCGTTTATATCCTTGGGGTCCTTTACCCATAGGACATTCTTATTCAACGAGTCAATCACGGCCTCGACAACTTCTGAGGCCATGTCAGGATCAAGCTTCAAGGTGATGACACTGAGAGCTTTGCTGGCAGCGAACCGGACTGGCGTATCATTGTCTGCCAGGTTTTCGAGTAAGAAACCAATGGTCGTTTCAATAATCTCCATGCTCGGCATATCTTGACTGGACATGCGCAAGATGGAAACCGCGATTGACCGAATCACCTTGATCATTGTCTTGCGAGCCAGGGCCGATGACATGACTGACCCGGCGGCATTTTGATCAGTGGCAGCCCCATGGACCTCTCGAAACAAAGTCAGCAGGTACTTATCCATGTCGGAGGTGTCGATTGACGAGACGAGAACGCCGGACAGGAAGGAGAGAACGCCAATGTAATGGTACGGTGTTCTCTGAAGTCCCTCTTGAGGGCGAAGAGCGGAGAGGGCCCAGTTTACCAAGGCATCCAATACGCCAAGTTGTTGCATGTCCCTGCGCATGGAAATACGGACCAAGAGGGCTTTTGCGGCATCTCGCTCCTTGCCCGGGGAGGCAAGATACTTGATGGCCAGGGGCAGAATCCGAGTGGTTATACTGGGAAGACCTTGAGGCCACTGGAAACCAGAAATAGGCGCGAGATCATCCTGCTCGACGTCGGTTGATGAGATGGTGGCCAAGTCAAAAGGGGCAAGCATGAGGTGTGAAAGCCACAACAGGACAATATACCTCTCCTCCCAAGTCCACTGCGGACCGCTACCAGCGGTGGCGGTGCTGGCATCGGTAGAGGATGGCTGTGCGTCTTGATGTCTTTCTGACTCCTCGAGAGCGGAGAGTACAAGCTCCAGGTACTTTGTCTCGTTGTTGAGAAAGCGGACAATGACCTTTTCACCACGAATCTTGCAGAAAGTGTACAAGATCTTGCAAATGGCCCTCGGCAACGGAGTCAACAGATCAGATCGGGTTGAGAGCAGCTTGTTCCGGTAACGAGACTGCTGATACTCGAGGAAGTTCTCGGCAAGGATGGGAAGCCATTTGGGCAAGTAGGGGTCCAGAAGCTGTGGAAGTTCTTGGAAAGGATCAAGGAGCTGCGGATATCGTTAGTCCTGGCTGTCATGGCATATGACTGAAAAGACACTTACCCCGGAAATAATGCGCTCCAGTTCACGAGAACGCACACGGGACCTGACTACAGTGCCGCCTGAGCCATTCTGCTTTCTGAGGAAGGGGACTAGGGAGGCGTCGAAATCGCTGATGAGGTCATTGGATATCTTTTGTAGCTTGATGTCCAAGTCGTCTTCTGGCGCGTCCATGTTGATGACGCAGTCCACTCCCGAAGTTTGATGGTCTGGGACTGAGTGATGGACACAAGTTGGTGATGATTTCCACCTAGTGAGATGGTTGATGCTTCACTCATTCCATGAAGTGCGGTGCCTGCCGTGAGACTGGGAAGACAGCTGATTGGCCTCCGCCTGAGTGCCGCTGTACCCCGCTTCGACTAGGGGTAGCTCTAACCTCCAACGTCACTGCAAAACATTCCACTGCTCAAGACTAACAACATCGAGGGAAGGAGCAGTCAACACAACTTCAATCACATCAAGAAGGCAGCATGGACACGCGCTTCGCTGTATCATCGAAATCTCTGCACCTGCCTCAATTGATCAAATGAACAACCGGAGGCCGAGGTTTTTCCGCTAGGCAGCAGCACCTTTTCGAGGCCCCTGTTTTCCGCTTCACGGCACTTGGCAGTTGTTCTGTGTTCGTCAATCGAGTCACAACTGAACCAACAACCAACAACAAACAACTCCCTACCTTCTCACCACAGCCATTCAGACATTACATTGGTCACAGCATGGATCGACCGCGATAGTGTCAATACCGTACTGTTTGATTTTTATTCAAGTACAGTTGGTCCAATCTACCCCAATGTTCGACCCAAATTCCACCAAACAGAGCAAACACCATTACCGGTTACCACGAGCCGCCCGTATTCCATTCCACTTGGTATTACATTGCACCACCACCATATCGTACAACCATTGAACCAACAAAGGAACCATAGCCCAAACGCCATCGCAGAGACCCACACGAAAACGAAAACAAACAATGAGAAACGCAAAAAAGTGTCACTACTTCTTGGTCGCCGCCAACGCACCCACCAGCACATCCATGGCCGAGCTGTGTGTTGCTGCCGTCGGCCCCTTGCCTGCCTCGGCTGGCCCTGCCCAGTTAATACCCAGCTGGTTCTTGGAGTTGCGGTTGTGGGCCCAGATCGAGTCGGCGTTCTTGATGATGGCGTCCCGGAAGTTGTCGTGCGGCGCTACCTTGTGGAGGTAGGCCAGATTGCGCACAAATATGCCTTTGAACTGACTCCCGTCATCGCCACAGTTGGGTTCGCACCGGTCGATCTCGCGGATGATACCCTTTTCATCCTGAAGCACCTTAAGCGCCGCATTCGCGATGGTGACGGCTTCGGCCAGGAAAGACTGGTCGCCCGTCACCTTGGACAACTCCACCAGGCCGCCCAAGATCACGCCCTGGTTGTACGACCACGTCTGCATTCCGTTGTTGACGCAGCCATTGTCCGTTATCTTCAGCCCGTCGTTGATGAGGCCCTTGTCGTTGATCATGCCGCTCTGCTTGAACCAGTTCCAGACCTTGACGGTCTGGCGTATGTACGAGTCTTTCCTCAGCGACGTCCGGCTGGCGAGGCTGGCGCCTAGGGCGATGAACAGTTCGTTTGCAATGGCATTCTTATATTGCTTGTCCTTGCTCCACCAGACGCCTCCTCCGCATGTCGAGTCGATGCCATTCTCCGCCATATCATCAAAGATGGTCTCCGCAGCGGTCAGCATATTGGCATCGCCTGTTGCGTCCCATCCCCGGACCAGGGCCAGTCCCCACCAGCCCTCGTCGTCAAAAAAGTTGTTGAGGAATTTAGGGAAGCCCTGCGCCTTTCGTTTTCTTGATGGTTTGTCCTTTTTCTCTTCGTACTTGTACGTCGAGACAAACATTCCGTTCTTCCCAAGCTGCTTGTCCGCCGTTGCGGCTGTCTTTTGCGCATTGTAGAAGGTGTTCTGGAATATGTCTTTTATTTTGATAGCTTGGCCGACGGCGTCGTCTGCCAAAGCCAAGTCGCCCAAAACCGTGAGGCAGTTGGCGCTGTTCCACCAGCCCGTTGTTTTCCAGAGACCCGACGGTTGGTCATACCACTCTTGGAGCGCCTTGGCGGCATCTTGTGCGTTTTTGGTATAGGCGGTGTTGTCCACTGCCCAGGGATGGAAGGATGTGGAAAAGAGAGCCCGGGCGGCGAGGGCACCCCACTGAATGGCCACCATATTGATCAACAAGAGAGAATGGAAGGACAGAGATGGTCGGCGAGAAGCAAGTCTCCTGGATGACAAGTTCGGTATGGGAGGACTGGGGAGCAGTCGATGGCATATATACCCGCCATGGTCACCACGAGAGCCACATCTGTTGGAACTGGCGAGTGATGCATTGGACATCAGTGAAAGGCGCGTGAATATCAAGCATGTCGTGCATCGTGCGTCGTTCCTCCCCATGTGTCGCCTTCTTTGACGCCAGGGGCCTTACAAGGCTGTCCGACCTCAACTAAGAATCCGAGACTTAACCCGTCATCCCTAATATGCGAGCCGCACTACGGCAGAAGCGAATCACTGCCATCCTCCGCCTGACCCATGGTCATGGACAAAGCTGGCCAGTCAAACGATGGCAGGGCAGCAGCCCGCAAAAGTCAATGGCTCGCGATTGCAATACTCGGCGATGCTATGCCTACCAGGAGGCGCAATGCAGCCAAAGATATATATTCTCGATGATATCAGCGCGCAGCAGCTCGTTGGGCGGTCAGAGATTGAGGCTACCATTAACACTTCAGGTCAAGAGTTTGCTGCCATGAACAGACGTCAACTCACCAATATCTTCTTGGTCATAGGCTGCCAAGTGTTTCAGATCAAAATTGGTTTCATGCCTGACCCAAACTCCAAATAGGGCTGGCACCTTGAATAAGCGACAAAGGAAGTTTGGAAGTTTGGGTTACCCCTAGCTTCGGCTCGCGGCTTGTGCTTATTACACCGTTGCAGTCAGGGCGGCTTTGCTACAAAGCCTGAATGATCCCGAATACAACGCTCCGTTAATTGGCGTCGTGAAGCCCACAAGGAGCCTATTCACCTATTCAGGGCGAATAGAGAGCTCCGTCTCTTTGGATCGCTTTCCCTCCGCCCCTTCGTTGCTTGTTGTTGATGTGCGAAAGCGGCGTTTTTGGTCCAACGTGAAGCGTCCCGAATTGGCAGCTCGGGTCATATCGAATGCTCCCTTTTCTGGTCAGAACACAGAGTGAGACAACAACGCCACGTGAGTGCCCTGTCTGGTGTGTCTCACGGGGGTATTCTTGGGATGCCTACTGTCCCACCACATGTCATTGTGCGTTATTATAGAATGGCATGATCTCTTTTTGTCTCTATTCACATCAATTATCACCGGACGCCCTAAGTCTAGGGCTTTTCACAACAGAGGAACTTGGGGTGTTGTTTATACGGCCACAAATCAAGTGATCGAACCCGTTCACACGCGGCACTGGTCAAGTCCGGCTCCCGGCAAGGGACGGCAGTCGCTGAAGCAACCCGTCAATATCGCACAATCACGAAGCGCAGTCTGCTCGGTGGGTGTTCGGACAACCTGGGAATCGGCGATTGGCCTAGATGGTAACTGTCGGCTCCAGCATGGACACACAAATGGAGAGTGTCTCATTGCTCCTTTACTCATGACAAAGCCCCGAACAGAGTACGGAAGGTGATACAGAGCGATGCTGTCGTGATGCGGCGATACCATATCTGGGCATCCCTTCTTCTTCATCGTCGTATGGCTGCTGTCGGCGGTCATAATGCCCGGATTTCCAGACGGTTTCGTCCGCCCTCAGATGCAGTCTGCCTCACTTACGGGGGCTCAAATGGGTCATCCGGACGGGGCACAGGACGAGTCCCGATCCCCAGATTCATAACACTCTTCTCTCACGACGTCTGATGCCCGAAATGTGGCTGATGGGAAGAGACGGGAGTGGCTTAATTGTCAACGCGATGACGACATCGGCGTTCAGGTACGGCAATGCTGGATGGGAATAACGAACTTGGTCTTCGGTTTTATTCCCCATGAGTAGCACTGCACCAACCGGAAATCCGGACAAAATCCGACGATGCACAGAACATCAGGGACTCGCTCCGTCATGATATACTGAGATGCAGACAAGAGCTATTCCTAATATTCGTTCTGTAACTACAGATCTGACTATAGAACCTCGTTTCTCATTCGGCATTTTGGGATGTTCCTATCAAGTTCGAAATGCGAGTTTCGTAACCGTTGGCTTTCCATGCTGCTTGTTTAGTGGTCATTCCATCGTCATCTCACGCCCATTTTCACCAAGGAGCTGGGTCAGATGGACCAGATTCGGTGACGGTCCTTCCACACGACCTTACCTCCTTTATCTGAACCGCGAATCATCTCAAAATTATCGAGCCTTCACATGTAGTCAGGGACAAGGACAAAGCTTCGGCAACATTGATGCTTCCGAATCGTGCCACACGATGAAATCCATTTTTTTGTTCGGCCATACCCATTTCCAATCCTAGGATTACCAAACCACCAACCGGGTCATCGATTCACATGCCACTTCGTCTAACATGGCTCCGTCACAGGCCTTGAGCGACCTATTCCGTCGGTAGTTGCTGTGTTCAGGGTGATCGCACCAGGTGATTCGATCTTGGCGATATCCGAGTTGCACAGGAATACCTGCGAAGCCGGGATCGGGGCTCTTTTGAGTAACACAATCTTGGTCCACGGGACATATATGTATTCTCACGATGTTTTCTGGTATGCTGTTTTTCGGAGCAAGTGGCTAAGACATTGGAAGGATTTGAGACTTCGAAAACACTACCCCAGCCTTTGACTTTGGTTAACTGATAAGCTGATAAGCTTCCTCCTGACTGTTTCTCAACACCTCTGGACGGGCAGCCACTGATGTCATTTAACAAAACAAATGGCTTCAGGGGCTGAGACAGAGGGGTGTGGTTGCCTGGGCTACCAAGTTCGAACTTCAATCCTTTTCTATCAAGTGTTCGAAGCCTTTCGTTTTGCCATTTCCAGAATGATTGCGACCAACTCGCAAACATCCGAAGGTCCACCTGCTGAAAACGACCGAGTTGAAGGTCTTTTTGACTTTTCTTCAACACATCACTATCACTATCCTCGACCCCATTGCCATTATCAGCCATTTCATTCATACTATATATGGTCTTGTTCTGTACAAAATTCTCATATACGACCATCGGTAGTGTACTGGAAAACTCGGGATCCCGTCTGCTCTCCCATAGACAAGAAACCCATAGGGTTTCTTATCTATGGGAGCAAGTTCTTACAAGGGTTTGGATGACTCAGCCAAAAACGCCGCCGCCGTTTCTCTTAGGATAACGGTGCAAACGTGTGATGTTGGCGCCGACATGGATTAGAACCAATCGTTGGCTCCCATCACCTGCAAGATACCTATTTGAGCAAACAGATACCTCAATACCTCCCAGATACCAACCAGCTATCAAGTACTATTTGTATTTGTGGGGTGGGGTGGGGAGCTAAAATGACACATTTGCACCGTTGATTGTCAAGGGATGTGCACGTCGGGCGGTCGGGGAACGATATCGGAACACCCGACGGCAAGACTTTAACTTTCACTATTTTCATCCACCAGCCGCAAACAGATCGCGGGGACTTCGTTACCGAACGGTTAGCCTCCAATCAGGCAGACAGGCAGGCAGGCAGGCCCACAAGCCGATGGCTTCCCCGATCATTTACCGATGGACCACCCTGAGTCCTGACTGCTCGGCAACCCCCATGGCAGCGTGTAGCAGGTTAACATACATACATAAAACACATATATACGATGATACAAGAGGTTCCGTCGTCTTCATTTAGTGTACACCAAAACGTGAGCTACATTACATGTAAGGTAGAGGATCCCCCCAGTGGCCGAAGTCCAACGGAACGCCGGTAAAATCACCCAAAGCAGCGGCCAAGGGAGCGCCGGTGTAATAATCTACATCAATCGGAAACGTCGTCCCGACTCCGACTCCATAACCCGACACGCCGCCGCCATCCCCTACACTCATATGCCCTCCCTGTGGTGACATATCGGCAGAGGTAGAGGTAGATGCAGATGCAGAGGTAGTAGGCAACGATTGAAAAGAGTTACTAGGGTTGTTGTTTTGCACAGTTGTTGTATCTGTATGTGATTCTTGTTGCTGCTCCCCGCCCCCGGAAGAAGAAGTTACGACAACCGAGTCATAAACACGAAGAAAGTTCACCAGACAATCGTGGCACCGCGAAATGACTAGGCTTTCGCCGAAGCGGGAGAGTAAGTCGACGGCATCGCTGAGGGCGGAGCGCACCGTTATGAGCTCGGATTTGCTGAGGAGGTCGGAGAAGGAGGGTTTTGTGCCGGCAATAAGGAGGACGGTGTAGAGAGTTAGGGCGGCGCCGAAGGCTGTGATGTGAGTTAGTTAGGTAAGTAAGATGATATAGTCGTTAGCCATCACAGCGGCAGCACCGAGGGAGTGAGTGCCAACGTTGAACGTACCGTGATAAGCAGTTAACCACCAAGCTCCCGAAAGCAGCACCTTCTGATTCTGCCACCGGTCCACAATCGCTTTCGCAAGCGCTATACATTCTCTGCAGGCACGGATACATCTCCGCAAAGATGCTACGCCGGACCCCTCGCGCAGTAGAGCAACTTGTTGGGCCACCATTGCCACTTGCGGCACTTGGTCGCTGCCGCTGCCGTTCGTGTGAGTGTCCTCCGAGCCATGCCCATGCCCAGGTTCCAGTTGGGGGAGTCCGAGGAACTTTAGGAGAACTGGACGCTCGACGAGGGTGCATAAGCCGTAGTACCGAAGGCTGAGAACGGCTCGTAGGCGTTGGGCTTCGATGCTTGGTGATGATGATGATTTTATGGCAGGAGGAGGATCGGTAATTAGGTTTCTTGGGCGTAAATCTGGTGGTACGGACTGGTGCCATTGGGATAACTTCCAGGAGAGATCGAAGGCCAGACGGAGGGTGTCGAACGTGTTGACGTGGTTGAGTGAGTTACCGCCTGCGTTGTCGTCGTATAGCTGGGATACCACTTGACATGTGAGATTTGAGAGTTGGACTCCGCACTTGAAGGCATCCACGCTCGTGGCAATGACGCTTCGGCTTGCGTATATCGTGGGGAAAATGTCGCTGATGTCTTGTGGGGGATCCAATCTTTTCTGGAGAGAGGCGGGGATGGTCATGGGCCGACCGAATTTGGCGCTCAGGGTGCTGTCGTTCATGACGATCAGAAACCACGTTCGCTTGCGCATCTCACGCTCGAGAAGGGTCAAGTGTCGAGACGCGTCGGCTGAGTGCAAGCCTATTTGCAAGGCTGCCTTGACTGCCAGCGAGTGTAAGGTCCAGAGCTGGGCTGACTGAGAAGAGCCATGAAGATACTCAATCATGAGGCAGAGGAGTTGTACTGTGGGAGGGAGCAAAGATGTTAACGACGGGGCTTTCTCGTGGCAATCAGAACCGGGAACGTTTTACCGGTTTCTAAACTGGACGAGATCAAGACCTGTGGCATCACCAGGTCTTTTGCCCATTGAAAGTATCTTTCCGAGGTTTCGGCCGATGTCTCGGAGGGAGTAGAGGGAGAATCGGTGCGGTACACGCTGGCAATGATCATGTAGAGCAGAGCCAGCCAGACGCGGCGAGCGCCCATGAACCCTCTTTTCCGCAGGTCGTTGTAGGTGCTCATGAAGGTGTCTTGATGGATGACGGGGAGGAAAAGGCCGATGGTGCTGAAGTATTCGTGAATGAGATTTGTGGCTTCTGGTTCCGGAGGGACATTATGGCCAGTTTGAGGTCTGGATCCGACGTTGACCCCGTCATTTGAAGGCCTCCGAGATTGTTGAAGTGACGAATACCTTGAAGATGCAAGTGAAGTTGCAGAGGTCGGCATAGCTCGTGAGCGAAAGGTTTGAGTTTGAGCTCGGCTCAAGGCTAGAGAAAGTTGGCGTACCAAGGCCACGTTGGATGAAGGACCAAAATATGTGCAGTTCTCTCCGTCATCTGTCAGTTGGACCTCGCCCATGCCATCGTCGTTGACATCCTTCTGGTGCGAACGTGGGAGCCCTGTCAAGGTAGGCGGAGCCAGCAGTCCATTGCTAGTGCGGCTATTGGACTCGCGGCCGTCTTCTTGGGCATGGACGTCGTCGTCGTCGTCCTGAGTGGCATCTTGACGGCTGGTCCCAGTACCTCGAGTATTGATTCTGTCTTCAAGAGCACTCAACCTGGAAAGGATGTCCGAAGGAGGAGTGTCTGTGGTGCTTGACCTCGGGCGGTGATGTACCGGGGGCTCGTCGTAGACGCAGGGCGCATCGAGCTCTTTACATCGGCCACAGCTTGGATGTTGGCCATCGCACTGTTTCCGTATTTCTGGTGTGAGTTCCTATGATGGATACCGTTTGTAGAGGACGTACCCGTGACTTGCGATTTCGGCAGTTGTGACAGGCAATGGAAACGCGCACGCGCTTCCTTGGACGGTCCTCTTCCATGGATTTATGCTCTCCTCTACTTGAAGACTTTCACAAATCACTGTGTCGAAATGTCTGGCGGACGTTTTGGTGATGACACCCCGAACTGGTGATGTTGATGGAGGTATAGGAGTGGTGTTTTGTTTGTACGGACCCCGCATGCTGATGGCCACGCTAATGCACGCTACAGCACCCCAGTCGGCAGGTAGTCATAAGCACTAAAATACAGGGGATCTCATGTTACGGAGAGCCTAATATCTCAGTAACAGCTTTGGTATTTTGGCTCGGGCAATGGTTGTTAGTGTTGCGCTAGTCGTAAATACACTAACATTCGGATCGCTCGTCGGCCCGGCAATTCATTCTCAAACACCCTCCTCACCTCATCTCATCCCGTCGACACAACATCTCTCCATATATCAAAGAGGCGCCGGGTGTCCATCAACATCCGACTTGTCGACCCAGTTACCGTGCAGACCCGGCCTCAAACGCACCGGCAACTTGACGAGGGCCACCTCTTTGGTCAAGTCCTTGGTGTCCAACACGGCGAGCTCGCTACACATGTCCTCGTAGTTGGCCAGCAGCACCATCACATACCCATCGCCCTCCGCCGCCCCTTCGCCACGCGGGATGAAGATGCACTCGCCCGTGAGCTTGCGCGATCCGGGAAGGTACCGCTGAATGTCCCCCGTCTCGTGGTTCAAATGAGCGATGCCGTTGGACATGGGCGCGCCTCCTCCAGCGCGCGGCATGACAAACTCAAAGTCGGTCGCCCCGGGCTTGCGGTCGAAGATGCAGAAGAAGGTGTGCTTGTGCTGCCGCGTCGCCACACGGTCATCGATGCGCGGAAACTCCATGTCATCGTCCACCAAGTATGTCGGCTCTGCCAGCCGAAGCTCGTTTGACCGGTAGTCGAGCACAAAGTTGGCAAAGTGCGCTTCAACCTCGCCCGGCCTGGGCCCCTTGCCGTTCGCGTCTGGCCACCAGAAGAAGACGTTATCCTTGGCGTAGGCCATCTGGAGCTGGATGTGGCCCTTGTCGTCTTCGAACGCGTTGGCAACGTGGCCGGCGAATCCATGCGGCGCCTCAAACCACTTGACATCGCTGCCCTGGGCCCCTCTGCGCGGCAAGACTCCGATATACATGGGAATGCTGTAGTCCCACTGCCAATGGTCGCCGCCTTGTTTCATCCGCTCTACATCGCACAGGAGGGGAATGATGGGGAAAATGACAAAGTTCTCGGTGACTGCAAAGTCGTGGATCATGCCACACACCGGGCTCACCAGCCAGACTGTCTCGACGATCTTGCCGTCAGCCCCGAAACTGTAGTAGCAGACATCGCGGGTGCCGTCTCCCTTGGCCTCGTATCCGAAGCACACCATCTCCCGTGTCACCGGATCGAACTTGGGGTGTGCTGTGAACGTGAGGCTCGGGAGCTGCCCGTCAAAGTCATAGACGCCAAACGTCTCGAGCGTCTCGGGGTCCATGGCATAGGGCGGCGAGTCCTCCTTGAGCGCGAGAAGCTGGCCACGCCAGTAGACGATGTTTGTATTGGCAGTCGACCGGATCTTGAACTCGACCAGGTCCGTGTATTTGTTTCTGTATTTGCCTAAGCGACTCGTGTCAACCAACACTCAGCTGCTATGATGCAAGACGGTGATGCTACTCACCTAGCAGAGCTCGGCGTGCTTCTGCTTCACGGACAAACTTCTCGGTCCGCACATAACGCTGCTTGAGGTCGACATGGCCATCCTTGAAGTAGAAGCCACTGATGTTGCCATCGCCATTGAACCACGGATCGTTGGGGACGAAGGATGGGAAGTGCGGTTCCGGCATAACACGATAGAAGGTGCCCTCGATGCTTTTGGGGATTTCTCCGATTACTTCCAAATTGGTTATTTCGCCCTCAAATCGAACCGGTCTCATGAAGCCCGACGTGTTTTGGTTATGGAAGTACCTCGGCGCCGGTGGAAGTTTTTCCGGTTGTTTTCCAGGGATTGCGTCCCTGACACCATTGCCATGGCCGTCTTTGGGCGCATTAGAGAAGACGTATTCAGCCATAACGGCAGAGGCAAGCTAAAAAGAGCAGAGTTGAACAAGACGATGTGTATAAGTGATAGGTTTGCTTCCAGGTGGTGTGGGCTTTCCTGACAGGAACCCCTCCCGAGTTTATACTCATCAAAACCTCATGGCGGTCAGGTCCCATGAGCAACATACTATTGTACTAAAGCCACTTAGGTGGAACTACGGGTTGCCTACGACATTATCCCCGCCTTATTTCATCTTCTAGGTTGGTACAATATCGCATTCAGCGACAAGCCGAGGAGCCGGGGGTCGGGGGTCGGGTCGGGGATAGCCAGAGCCGGCTTCCGACAACACCACCTTTGTCATCCCCGCTGGCCCGCGACCTTTCCCCGAGTCCCCCTCTCCTTTCTGGACGAAGCCCTTGGTCCATTCTGCTTCACTTCTCCGCGTCTTCTTCCCTGCTACCTACTTCAGACTTTTTCCCCACTAACCTTGGCTTCTGTTTCTGGGGTAGGTATGGAGATACCGGCACTACCTTGTGTCAAGTGACACAACGGCCCGGTCCATTCGAATGAAGTATATCATGGCTCCATGGCCGGGCTCTCTCTCTCTAGAGATAAAGACGACCAGAGGTTCTAGGGTACCGCTAATTCTCATTCAAATGGGATTTATCCCCAGACAGTACTGGCCAATCGTATGGTCTGCTAGGCACGTCGAGCCGTCGGATGCAACCTCTTCCCAAGATATGATTGGCCGTTAGAGCGTTGGGATAAATCCCATTTGAATGAGAAAAACCGGTAGTGAAGCTCGAGTCTCACTCAACGTTCTTCGCTGCTCGATATACACCATCCTGATTCCGGTTTCACCCAATTCAAACGTCCATCATGGCGGCACCACCTAACGACAGAGTCCTTCCACCTTCCTTCGATGTCAACACCTTCGACCAAGTTATGGATGCCATGGTCACTATCGTCGGCCCAGATAATGTCTCCCGCGACAGCTTCCACGGCAACCTTGAAGGGCCAGGCGGGGAGCTGTTTTACGGAGATATATGGCCTATGGGCGATACGATTGACCATACGCCGAGCGGCGCCATCCGACCCAAAACAGTCCAGGAAGTCCAGGAGGTCGTCAAGGTTGCCAACCGGTACAAGTTACAATTGTGGACCGTCTCGCGGGGCAAGAATCTAGGGTAAGCAGACAACTTTCTCCCTCCCCTTTAACGAGTTGTAAAGCAGTATGCAAACTCATCGATAAAGATACGGGGCGAGCGGTGCAGTAGTACGTGGTTCTGTCATCCTCGATCTTTACAGGATGAACGAGATCATTGAAGTGAGCGAAGAACACGCCTACGCCATCGTTGAGCCCGGTGTCTCCTTCTTCGATCTGTACAATTACATACAGGAGAAAGGGTACCGTCTGTGGCCATCATGCCCAGCGCTCGGTTGGGGTTCGGTCTTGGGAAACACCCTCGAGAGGGGGTTTGGTTACACCCCCAATGGTGAACACGCAGATCAGCAGTGCGGCATGGAGGTGGTGCTTGGTACTGGTGTGGTGGTCAGAACCGGAATGGGCGCACTTCCAGGCAGCCCAATGTGGCCATTGTTCAAAGGGTTCGTCGTCTCCTGCCATCTTCAGAGTCTCCTCTGTTCGTTCGTCTTCCTCATCTGACTGACAGACAAAACTAGCGGTTACGGCCCAAGCATAGACGGCCTCTTCTACCAATCCAACCTCGGAATCGTCACTAAGCTCGGCATCCATCTCACCCCGGCGCCAGCCAGCTTCGCTCTCTGCGAGCTCAGCGTTCCGTCGCAAGACCAGCTGGCCTCCATGGTCCGCACCATCGCTCATCTCGAGCGCGAAAACGTCATCCAAAACCACACCTCCATCTCCAACCCGTTCCGCCGCGCCCTCGCCGACCTTCCCACCTCCTCCGACCTCGTCCCCCGCGTCCTCGGCCCCGGTCTCCAGAGCGGGCGGTGCGCTACCAACGCCGACATGACCGCTCTCGCCAAAGAAAGAGGGTGGGGCTACTGGACGGGCGACTTCGCGCTCTACGCAGCCTCCCCCGCCATCCTCGACGCCAACTGGGCACTGGTGCAGGAGCGCATCGCGGCCGCCATCCCGGGGGCGTCCGTCAAGCTAACGTTTCGAGCTGACGCCACTACTGAAAAAGGGGGGCGGCTCGACGCGTCCAAACTATCAGTCCCCCCAGAGGCAACCATCATCCCGCAATACGGCGTCCCAAGCATTCAGAACGCCTCTTTGATGGAAACCCGCGGCGGTCCCAACTCCAAGGGAGGGCATATCTGCTTCTCCCCGCTGTTCCCCACGGACGGGATCGAGATGCAGGCTTGGTGGGACCGAGCGCAGCAGATGGCTGAGGATGCGGGGTTTGACGTGTTTGCTGATTTTCACGTCTATGGACGGTACGTGATTGCCATTGCGCTGGTGGTGTACAGGCCGCACGACGAGGGAGAGAGGGTCAAGAGGCTGTTTGACGGGCTGGTGGAGGATGCGGAGAGACATGGGGTGTCGGAGTATAGAACTCATTTGGATTATATGGATACCTTGGAGTTAGAGGGCAGTTTGATTGGCCTGGAGCTGGAGCTGGAGCTGGAGAGAAGAAGGATGCTCTGGGGCAGGTTTTGAGACGGTTGAAGGGGGTTCTGGATCCTGAGGGAATTTTGGGGCAGGGGAAGTCGGGGAATTGGACGGTGCCCCGGACGTAGAGGTAAGCTCAAAGGTCGAAGCAGATAACGCACAATGAATGCTTTCTGACCTCCGTTGAGGAGATGAGATGATCGCAGAAGAAGGAACCCTTTCCGACAAGTCTTCAGTCAAAGGTATTTCCACTCGCACACAGACGCAACAGCAGTCTACTACTGTGTAGACAAAGATCCCACCTACCAGGAACACAACAACAAACTGGATTTCAGTCCGCAGCCGGCCGCACGAGGCATCTTTGCGAAAGTTGCGAACCACATCACAGGTTCGGCACAGATTGACCCGAGCTTTCCATTTCCCTGTTGGCGTCAAGACGGGAAGACGGGCCCTTGCACCTAAGGCGATTAGGCGAGAGGAAAACTCGCAACGTTTCCCGTCGTGCGTCGGCCGATAATACCGGCCGTGTCGTTGTTCATGATGCAATGCATTGCATGGACTGAGATAGCAAACCATTCTTGGTATTCGATAGGAAGGTGGTGCATCCTTAGGTAGGTTGGAAGTTCTGTGATGAGATGTCCTCATCGGCCCTGGGTCATATCGCTTGCCTGGGTATGTAGGCGCTTGTGTAACGCTCGGTTAAAAAGAGGGCATTTTGGTTGTATCTTTTGTCTATGTATCGGACCATGATAAAGCCCGAAGTCCTTCTTCTCTTTAGGAAGCGGATAGGATTGCAAGGATGGGTTCGACTCGTCTCGAATAGACATTTTACGTGGACTGAGATGATGTCTTGTGGTTACAAAAGATTACGGGGAAAGCCGCTCCGGTCCATATCGCTGCCTCGGCCCGAGGATGCCCCGGAGAGTAGGTATCTGATGAGTGTTTTCGACTTCAACGTGCCTGGATAGTGGGAGATATGGGATGAAGTACCGGTACTGGCGGGTAAGTAATTTTTTTTCTTCAGTGGTTTCAGATCTTTCTTTGATCACTTCCGGGGTCATCGGTCATAGTGTACTGACAAATAACCGAACAATGTTTCACGTTCTTCTTCTACCACTCATCCATCACCGCACCTTCTTTTACGGGAGCTCCATGTCAATTCCACGGCAAAAAGTTGTTTGTCCCGTTGAACGATGGGCTTAGCTGGACATCGACCTAGAGACTTCAATCACAAGGGTAGCCGAGTGTCCTGGAAAGCCACCTCTCCGCTTTATATGGGTAAATCCTCAACATGAGACGGCGAACTCACGAGATAGCTACATGTTACTCCGCTCTGGGTTTCCCTTTACATCTTCTTGCATGTTTCATGAGCAAGAAACTAGAAAGAAGGAAGAAAACAGCGCAGAGAGATGAGTGAGGGGCCGCTTGAGAGCAACTTGGATTAGTTGACAAGGGTACGGAGCTAACTCCGGTCCTGCCCACGACAACCTCGCTCGGTCAGATCATCCACCACACTTCAGTCCCATCCACTTACTCAACTTGGAACTTCTCGCAGGTCGTGTTATGAAAGACTAGCAGATGCTCGTATCTCCCTTCAACACGGTGTGGGCGTGAACAATTTACCATTTCATAAACTAAAAAGATTCCCAATCGAGCCAAGCACAGATCCGAAGATATGCACGTCAAGTCGTCGACAGTTCATCCCATCCATATCATCCATCCCATCCATAATCCGATCTACCCTCTATCTCGTCCTGCCAAAACAACATAGCAGAGCATAATATAGTCTCGTATAAGCAAAACAAGCTCTCAACACCACCACAGCAACGTCGTTATCTGTCACTGTCCCCGTTACCATGGTTCGGCTCCCACTGTTCCAACATCGGTTATTTAGCGAAGTGATCCCACCGACGTCACGGGCCTTGATCCCGGTATGCCATGTTCGTCTTCAAACCCTCGCACCATCCTTCCTATCTTGTAGCTCCGGCCGAAGTTCGAGAAGCCGTAAGGCTAACCTTCCGGTGATACTTACGATAAAGTCCTAACCTGCGAAGCTCCATCGATGATGGTGGGTGGGGTAGACGAGAAAAGTAGTCCACACCTAGAGCTCCCCTCCCCGCCAAAAGGTACTGCAATTTGGCAGGGCATGTGCAAGTACCGCACAATGTACCTGTACAAACCCTCATCGGTCGTTACATAAGCCGTTACGTCGTTGCGGTACCTGCTTGAGCGAGCTGCAGCACACCACACCATATCCTTAACACCACACCACACCAAATCCATCTCTAGCGGTATAAGCGGCTCCTATCATGAGCTTCGAGCTTCGAAGCTTCTTTCCGATTGCAGCGGATTGCAGGTAGCTGCTGCAGGGCGACACAACGACACCCACGACAGTGGACAATGCAGGGATTGGAGGGCATGCAAAACGGCGGCGTGGGTGCTGCGCTTCTAGCGCTATGCAAGCCAAAGCAGATCGGGATCTAGCGCCTAGCGTTCATGTATGTACGCTGTAATGGAAGCTTGATGTGGACTTTGCGATATGTAGGGCGAACTTGAATTGGAAAGTAGAGGTGGCAAGCTTTTGTCTTTTCTTCCTTTCTTTTCTTTTCTTTGAGATGCCGCTCTACGTCCTAAACACCATCAACGCTTTGTCATCAGATTGATGAGTTGGTAGCACACCAACTTGGTTCACCAGATTTGCCTAGTACGTGGTCGAAACCGAACCCGCATAGCTCTTGCCAGATTAGCTCGGCGGAAATCCGATGTCGGTTGCTCTTGCTGTTGTCCTCCCCGCGCGCAGTCAGAGATTACCAAGTAGCATGTGCTCCGGCCTGGACTCAAACTCGGTGAAGAAACTCGAGTTGCACAGACAACAGTCGGTGGAGGGTTTAGCGAATCCGACAAACGGCTTCGGAGATATGCCATATATGGCAAGTGGAAGCAGAACTCTCGGTGTCAGGGGATATCACGACGAGTCAGGTTGAGATCGAACAGAAAGCTGACCCGGATGACAGAGAACTTGAGACAAGGGTTTGATACCTCGGAAGAAGTTGAAGGAAAAAGTAAATGACGAGACAACGGGAAGTGGGCGGATCGAACTTACCTAGGTGAGATAGATATGCGGCAAGGTTGTCTCGGTAGGTTGGGCACTAACACTAACACCACGGAGTTACCGCATTTGTACCTACGCTACTCTAGGTGCGCTAACAGGAAGTACCGAGATGCCGCGGCGAGATCGTTACTAAGCAAATATCATGGGATTGGAAGCCGAAACAAGAGAAAACAGAGATTAGAAAAGTATTTTTAATGTTGCAAGCATCTCGCTGGCAAGCTCGGGTCTTAAAGTATCCTCGATTAAGACACCGGTATGGTATGGTTGCACCCTGTCTACATATCGTCAACGAATCTTCCCAAACCAAAGGTACAGAGTGTTAACAGACGAACCAGCCGCAACTGGGATGAGATAACGAAGAGTTCCTTCTTCAGCCATATACCTGGTCGGTAGTCCGAAAGTTTCCCTCCCTCGCTCCTTCCCCCAACTCAAACCGGGTCCTTACATCTCCAATCCTCTACAAACCCACCGGAAGCCGCACCCCAGCACCCCCGGACCCGATTCTGCGGGGAACCTCACTCACTGGAATCACTGGGAGACGGGACCGAAGCGGAAGAGCTGCCAGTGGTAATATGGAAGCCAGCCCCAGACCGCCGCGGCGGCGGGAGATACGTTGCACGGCGTTTCCAACTGCCGCTCCTTTGCGGGCTTGCGGGGCGGGTAGAGGAACGGAAGTTACTGTAGAAGCTTCTATGCCCGCTTCTTCCGCGCGCGCCTACTACCTGTGAAGCCCGGGAAAAGTCGGGGTTCGGGCTCTGGGGGACACTGGGCATGAAAATTGCTTGGATGAGATTTTCGACTGTTGAGATGTTTGGGGTGTTTGGGGATACGTTGTGCTGGGTCGATGAAACTACATGTACCGGGTATGGGGTATGTACGGCCGATATGGGGTTTGTTTGGTGGTGGATGGTTTGTTTCGAGGTTCATGAGGTAATCAAGCTATAGGGAGCTCAAGAGGAGTTCAATACCATTGAAGCGTGAGGGGTGAGGAGTAGTGAATTCTACTCTATATCTGAGGTCTGTCCGTTGGGATACCTCCGAGAAGAAAATATGCCGGTAAATCTCATGTGAAGGTGTCATGAACCATGCCGAAATTGTAAAGCTACATAGAAGTAACTGAGAAAAGTGAATTACCAAGCTCAAAGTAGTGTCCTTACCCACACGGTATGCTATGATAGGTAGGTGTCACTAGTGCAGAGAAGCTAAAAGGATGAATGGACGAATGACTGACAACCTCAAGTTGCTTCTTGGAAAGTACCATGCAGATCAAACACATGGTGTTTTTGAGTCCCATGTGATTTTCGCGAAGACTCCATGTTTCTCGGTCTGCGGTCTGGCCACTTCCTCTCCACGTTCGTTAAAGGTCACGGTACAAAATCTAGACTTGAGTTGATCTGACCACCACTACGATGTAGCGAAGGAACTACCTAATGGGCAACTTGTTACTGGATGGTAGGACTCGTTACTCTCGTTTGGCCAGACAGACAGTGGTAGATCAAGTAACGTCTATAGTTGCCTGCCTCCCTTCCCGTTGACGACGTCTTCCTTCCTCGAAAATCCATGATGTCTTGCATGCCTTGTGTCGGTTGTTCTTCGTGTGTGTAACTGTGGCTGTTTTTAATTCCACCTGTTAATTGTCGAATTGAGCCTCATCAGTCTCGGACATAACAGTCTGCGACTTTCGTTTCAGATGCTGCATAGCTCTGGATTAGGGAACTCGAGGGCTGTTCATGTTACCAAGTTGTCAGCCCTAGGTCTGTGATGTAGCACTCTTGTCTTTTCTTTTGTTAAACTGTAGCCGAGACTGAGTTACCTAGCCCCTACGTAGGTTGAACCTAAGCGGTGTTGTCCCGCATCTCTCTGTGCGTGTGTGCGTGTGTGTGTTGCTGATCTAGAAGCGGTCTAGGTTAGAAAAGGAGACGCTGTAAAAGGAAAAGTCTCTACTGCTTGGTTCTAACTATGTTGGGACTCTGGTGTTGTGTTACACGGGAAAGGGTAAACTCGGAGTTTGTTGCAAGTTAGTAAGAGATAATTGGTAAGTGTTAGTGCAGAGTTACTCTAGGGTAGCTATAGACTAAGGGAAAATAGTTAGTCGTAACGAGGTTTGGTTACACCAAGTCTGATTCAGGGACTTTGCACTTACAAGCGTGTAAGTGCAGTTAGATGTTATCGTGTACGGTACCTGAACATAGCCCTTTTGGGAAGTCCGATGGAACACTCGGGTCTGAAGCACAGAGGCAGCATTGGTTGTGTCGACCATTCTTTAATCATTCCTGTCTTCGCTCTACCTTTTCGCATTCCTCCTTTTCCGAGCCCGTACCGGGGTATTTCCTTCATGACAACTCTGGTCTTTCCTTCTTCAAGTCCCTGGTATTTCCGTCTATACAGGTGCTGAAAACCATTTTCATCATCCCACCAAATGAGAAGTAAGAGAAAGAGGACGCGTAACCATAACCTCCTTAGGAACCCGTCCTATGTCCGTCTAACCAGGTATATCAATCAAAGCCGTGAAACTCCATCTAACCAGTGAATTTTGTTTGTCTTCTTGGGTGCGTTCCACAATGTGTAACCATAATCCATCGCAAAAAGGTAAGGGAAAACAAGCCAAAGGGGAAAAGGGGGACCAGCATTCACCCGTGGATCCGGCCGGTAACTAGGCAAGGTTCGTTCTGGAAGTCTTGACAGCCTGTTCTTCCCCGCAAAAAGCATAACTGAGTGACTGACAGCGGGTGGTGCAAGATCCAACACAGCGGAATCCGGGGTCCGCCATTTCGCTAGTTGGATAAGGGTAATTCCGAAGACAGCACACTCTTCCCAAGCACGCACCCGCCGCCCCTAGGAGCGGCCGTAATGCCATACCTGCAAGCAAGGCGTGTGTGTTCACCGTCTGTTGTCGAAGTGAACAAAAGGGAAGCATAAAACATCGCAAAATGAACCACGAGGATGCCCAAAGATAATGGTGTGACGACGGCCGTTAGGTTCTCGAGTGGTATTATCCGCCGGTTGCCGATCAAAGATTGCCAAGAGAAAACAAAAAACATCGCGCATCGTCTTGGGGGTCGTCTTGGGGGTCGTCCTTAGCCGTGGGCAGCGTTTGTCCCGTTGCCCGGAGATACTGATCGGGCAAGTGCCAACAACCTGCCGTAAAAAGGATTAGCCTCCAAACGGAAACCAGCATTGGCAGAAACGCTTTTCACTTTATGCAACTTACCAGTTCTTGCAATGGAATAACCAGCCCCCCAAGGCACACCTATCAGATCCATTTTCCAAGGGGCACTGCAAAACCCTCAGAGGCCTGGGTCTGTGCCGGCCAGGTACGGAAGCGGGCTTAAGCAGCCCCGGGGATGCAGGGACGGCACGTTCTCATCTTGCAGTACCGGCACTCATAGATGAAGTAATGGGGCCCTGAATGGCATAGCTGACATGTCCATTGGATCAAGCTACTCTCTGACTTGATCAAGACGAAATGGTGCGCGCAGCCGTTTGAAAGTGCCATTATGATAGTCCGATGGGGCTGTTTTGTCACTCGAAGAAGGCCAGACTACTTAAAGCCACCTGGTTGGTTGCCGAAAAGGAAATTCGAAAATTCGATACGCAGATAAATCTGTCAGTGCCGGTGACGTGGGCCTCAGCGGTATCTGAGGACTCTTTTCTGAAAAGTGATGCACTCTGATAGGACGTTAGAATCAGAGGGAAAGCCGGGAAAGCCTGTTAGGGTAATAATAGCATTGGGATTGCCCGGTTACGGGACCTCCCGAGATCGTTCTTACTTAGTTATGTGGCACAGCGACCGATAGGTGTCTTGCTGGAACAATAAGTAAAATAGGCGTAGGTCGGTGAGTTCGAGTGAAGTCGAGATGAGACGTGGAAGGTTGTTGAAAGGCTGGGTAGTCACTGCTGATTTTGGGCTCTGGAGGTGGGATGGAAGGGAGGACCCAGACTAGATATAGATTCACAACCGAGGCAGGTGAGGTTGGAGTTGATGACAAGTTGCAGCCGCGGACTGTTTGGTGAAGGGCAACGGCCGGTGTTTGTAAGACGTGGAGCTCAGGTTCCTTGACGGGTATCGAATTGAAGTAAACGGAGATAGATGGGTCAGACCTTTGTCCTTGTGTTTCTAGCCGTTTGAGAGTCGAGCATGCCTCTATAAAAGCTGGTAGCTTGACACAGTGACCCTCAAATCTAAAGGTGGGAAAAGCTGGGACGACCCAGCGGCATGACGAAGCGTGGGTTCCGAAGCCGAGAAGAAGGGGTCCTTGGTCCGTTACCGTTCCATAGACATTACACGGGCCCAGAAAATGGGGATGGGGAGGTAGAGTAGCCGGCCTCAAAACCACTGACCTCAGAGTAGCAGGTCGAAGTGGATGACGGCCATGTCCTTGCCTGTTCCATACCTGCAGAGAGGATCCCGTCATATTCCCTCTTCCCACAGGCCAGGTGCGTATAACTGGACTGGAACCAACAGATGCCCGGGCCCTGGACGTCCATACGTCAAAAGCCGGAGACCGGGGCAGGCCACACGGGTGAAAAACAGCAGAGTGATAACATGGAAAAGGACTCAGTTAGAACCACCCGGCCCCACGAGTTTCCAGTTGCTATGTAGCAGATTGTCCAGCTCCACTAGGTGCTGCCCTAGCGTACCCCTAGCCCGGAGGGTGCTTGTTAGAGGAGAGGTACGTATATTAGCCCTGTCAAGTACATCTGGTACCGGGTACATGTGGCTTGAGGGAGCGAGGAAGTTGGGGTACAACTGGACAGGGTGCTGGAGGCATCTCGAATCGGTGTTGCATGTGGCATCTCTTGGCGATTCCCATGTACCGTTTACGGCACTTGTAGTGCAGGGTTAGGACTCGATGCATGCCCCCAGCTCAGGCCCCAGCTCAGAAGTGGGGTGTTGGGCGAATGTCTTTCCATTTTCCCGTCTGCCCGCCAACAGTGTCGTCTGTGTTTAGATAATCACATCCATTTCCTGGTGTGATTGAGGACGACGACAACAACGAAACGCATCCATGAAAGCCAAACAACCACCTACCGTCGGTTTCGGCACCCAAATCGACACTAGCCACATTTGAGATGACATTGGAAAGGGCTGGCGACATATCAGCCAAGTCGGAGACAGCTGGGCATTCCCGACGGCAACAAAACCGCCAAAATACTTCAACTGGATAGAACACTGCACTTGTTGTGTCTTTGTTGATCGGGGGAACCCTGTCCTTATGCCGTCTCAAGGCTTCCTGAATCGGGTCCCTTGGCAGGATCATGGCCCTTTTGGGGTTGCGCTTGAGTAGCTTGGGGCTATTCGGGGTATAACAAACCGACTTATCGAGGTGGATTAGCCGTCAACCTTGGTTCCGTCCGTTTCCTTGCGCCGTGGCCTTGAGACAGGTCTGGGAACCTAAACAGGATGGAAGACTTGACAGTTGATCTATCACCCAGAGACACTGATGCTTTCCCGAAGAGCTGGGAAAGCGCAAGAGCCCGAGAAAACAAGGGATTAGCAGCAATCCAGCAGCCAGTCAAATGGTGAAAAAGGGAGTTTAGCGGTTCATCCGGTTGTCACCTGGCAAACGAAGGGGATGTCTTGGATGGAACAACGGCAATCAGCCTTGGAAACACTTTGGCGGCAGTTTGACGACACGGCATGCGGCACGACGTCTCTGGAGCGACGTTGTACGAGATAGTCCTTGAATATTCTAAGGATATCCCAGCTCCATGCTCCGATATCTCCGGCCGGCCACTGGAGCAGACGACACCTGGATGAGGCAGTCGGCCGGCGGTGAGGTCGAGCATGTTGCATCCCATATGGACAAGCTGGGACGCCGTCCCCTTTGCTTTGACCGGTTCGACAGGGGATCGGTGTGAAGGGGGTGGACTAAGTAGACGGGAGTCTTCAGCCGAGAAGCGTCTACAGCCAACACCCAGCGGCACTCGATGGGGATCAGGACACCCAAGAGACGCGGGTAAAGAGCAACATGCACTAACCTGAAGGCCCAATATCCACCAATCCACCATCATAGGGTCGGAGGATGGTTTATGGGATGTGCCCACTGGTCTGTGGTGGCCAGTCGGATTTCGACCTGGGAGGATGGTGTGCCCAGGAACGTGAAGAGTCACTCGATGATCTTCTCTTGCCTCTGCCATCCGGTCCGTAGAGGCCATCATGGCGATGGAAGTCCTGAGGTGGTAGACTGGCGATAGCGCTTGGATCCCGTTGAAGGCGGACTTTGGAGAGGGGCCGGGTGAAACGACTATGACGATATGGTGCTTGTGTGATGGACCACAATGGCTGGTTCGCCTTGCCGGCATGTCTTGGATCTTCGAGATAAACCACGGCGGTGATTCCCAAAGGAGATGCTCGGAGTCTGAGAAAACTTTGCAAGGTGGTAACGTCTTCCCATGGAAGGAGGAGTTCTGAGCACTGACCTTTGCTCTGTTGCCGTCGGTTGGCCGTCGATGATCTGTCTTACACTCCGGCTAGCAGCCCAGCTTCTCACCGTCACTCCTTCCCACTTCCATCTGGAACACCGGGTGATCACCAGTACACAGTCTGAGCTCATTCATCATGGCAGGCAAGAAGGATCCTGTCTCTTCCGTGCGAGTGCGAGGCGACGACGTAAATGGCAGGTGCCTAGGCCCAACTAGGAAAGGCACCAGAACTCGGCGAGTTCCTTCCATGTTCTTGTTCCTGTCTTTTGCATTTCATCCTTCTGGATCCACTATCGCTGCTTCAGATTATGCACGTTTCTGTGCCTGGCTTTAATGACGGGAAATCTTGTCCCGTCGTCTCGACCTAGATAATCAAGGGAAGTCGCGCCGCAATGCTTCCCTTGGCCCGGGGAGTAAGAACGGCCCGTCATCGGAGTCCTTGCCCTGGAATTTCCTCTTCAAAATATCTAACAGGGCAGGGGCAAGAGGGACCCCCTCGGCTCAGCTTCTTCATCTCCGCCATCACTCAATGGCACCAGGACCTCTGCCGTTAAGAGTTCCTTATCCCACCCAGTGCTCGGAATGAGGCAAACAAATAATCTTTTACGGTCAATTTGCCTCAAATTGTTTCAAATCACCGGATTTGCCTCATTTCAGAGTCAAAATCATTTCCCTCATTTCGATTGCAATCGCGGGCATATATTTTTCCGGTCCTAGAATACCGGTGCCTATTAGCCCGGAAAAGCAGAGGAACCAAAAATGAAGCTATCAAGCACCTCTTAGTACCCCTGCCCTCAAACGAACAACCGACGGGAGCAGACTTTTCACGGGAGACTGGGCGGTACTAAGTACTAGATATAGTAAAGAGCTGGATTCCTAGCAAAAATCTACCCCCTTAAGTGTCAACAAGCTATGGGAAGAAATCTGGCAATCGAAATAAGGCAATCAATTAAAGCGGCGTCGTCTCGATTGTTTACATCGCGGGTCGATTTGCCTCATTTGATTGCCTCAGATTGTTACTTGTTATTCGTTATTTGCCTCATTCCGAGCACTGATCCCACCCAACCCCGACTACAGCACGTGCTGCCCCTGGCTTCCAGATCACGATCTCAACGGTCAACCCCGCCGACATCTGCGCCATCAGGATCAGAATGCGACCACCCTCCAAACCTGGAACGTCACTCGAACCATCAGCAAAGGCCACAATGGATCTTCAGATGTCAGCATCGGCCCGACGCGACTGCCCCCAAGAACCAGGCTTGATACACGTTACCATCTATCATGGTGTGTGACGCCATCCGCAAAATGCGACTCCTCCTAGAAGAGGACCCGGAGGAAGCTTACCAAGGCGACTGTTCACCTTACCTGAGGCATGTGGTGGGGCATCCTGCTCTGGACTGTGCCATCATCTCGAGCATGATGTATGTCTGTCTATGTCGCTTTATCTCCCTGAGGTTCCATCATGGTACACCACAGCACGTTCGGACCAGCCCCTTCAGCCTTCCGCTTGATCGTGACACCTCAGATGGGCGTGGGAGATATATATGCGTGGGTGGCATAGGCATGATGGGAAGCATGGCCAGTGGTTCTCGAATACCTACCACGGTACGCTGCTAGCCTAGCAAGGGTAGGGTAGCCGCCGAGAGCACCCCCTGGTGCAGAATCTTCTGAAAAGCTTCTAGCGCCCTTCGCTAACACTTGTCAGGGCAGCCATGACGCTCCAAGGGTCGATGGAACAGGCCTTTGTTCCACGAAAGCTTCCACGCAGTAGCTTTCGGTCTGTTCGCACAAGGGGCTCGAGGGGCCTCCGGGGGCTCCCTTACGTATGTCGCCTCATCCTTCCAAGGCATCGCAACCAATGCCAGAGATAGAGAGTCCGTCGAACCATTTCCGACCCATGGTGCCCGTGCTTCGCGGGTTGCACATCGACCGAACATTACGACTCCGTTAGAGTGGCTGTGTTCGTCACTGTATAGTCCAGGAGTGGTACTGGAAACGGTGCTACAATGTAGCCACATGGTTCTCCCCGTTCGGCACCATTACTCCTTTTGGCACTCCCCCGGCTTACTGCTGCTGAGAACTAACAGGACAATCTGTCAGATGTCTTTTGAGATCGCTCCAACGGTGTCGCACGTCCCTCCAAAGAAATGAAGGCCCACGGCATCATTACGGCGAGAGAGCCTGGTTGCCACCACTTGCGACTCCATCGCCGGTCAGACCAAGAATGGCGAATCCGAGAGCGGATATACACAATACCTCATTCGAACACGGGCTCAGTCTCTTAGCACGGAACAAGAATCTGCTAAACATGTCTGCTGTGGCCAGTACGGCAGTTTGCAGATGGGCGTGCCGTTCAGTCGATCATCGCCGGCCACCGGCAGCCTGGCAACCGGTACAAGCTTGACTTTCTGCCGCACTGCTGTCCAGCCAATTGGCAAGATTCCGGTCCGTTCTGCTGACTTCAAACTCATGCGCTTCGCCTAGATTCGCATGCAGTAGGTATGATTCATGCGTCCTACCTAGCCTAGCGAGCTAACCTACACTACGCAGCGACCGCGCAACTACAAGGCCGTGTGCAAAAGCCTTTTGGGTTGTGAACATGCCCATTTGGCCGTTGAGTACCACGATTCATGGAGTGAGAGTTTGTATAAATGGGTAGGCTGGGCTAACGCTATCAAACATCCACGCTAATCAATGTCTGTGGCATGATTTAGAGGGACGGAGCCGTGGTTGCTGGCTATCTGGAATTTAGCTTCCACCTGGCACCTGCCATCGTCATTGCCCCCTGTTCATAAAGAGTCCTGATATAACTGTGCCCCAGTCCACTAAGATCTCGCATTCGACGTTCAACGGTACCTGGATTGCATGCAAACCCACCATACCGCTACGACTCATTCAAATCGGATTTATCCCCACGTTTCCTGGCCAATTGCATCAGGAGAATACCTGCACGCCGACGCCTCTACAGTGTATATGTAGGCCGCTCAAACCGGACGTTTTTCCTCAAATTGGTGAGTCTGGAGTTTGCAACCCCATCACGTCAGATACTACTACGCGTATAGTATCATTGAGCCTTGAACTAACAGCTCTTTTCACTTCGTATGCAACAGTTATTACAACTAAAGCATGACGCCGTTACCTAAAAATCCTGGGTCTATTCAGCCAATTTTCAACGTTCCCGGTAATCCAAACTTTCCAAACATTGATATCTGGAGAGAAAATTGACCAAACCCATGATATTACAATATGTTAAGTCAGCTAATGCCGCGAAGATCTGGTACGTCGTCTAAGATGGCCCTTAGCCTCATATGCCGGTACCCGACGTCACGTCAAACCCGTTGCACAGTGATGAACGCCATCTCGTAATAGTGGGGAGGTCTACCTACCTCACATACAAAAGGTGTCTCGAAATCTTCTAGTGAGTTCCCATTCACCCTTTCAATACTCATCACCAAGTCCAGGGCACTGAGCTCTCACCACAAGTTAATTCCAGACAAGAGGTTTGGTGTATGTTTGTATGCTTGCTGGGCCTTGCCAAGAGCAACTCGCCAACTATGACTAACATTGTGCGCCCTCACAGCTCTTCCTTTTAAGTGTGTGTTACTGACTTGCTCATGCAGTTTCCTTTTTCTGGGACGCACAAACAGGGAGAAGGGGGCTATTTCCCGTTGTTCAAATGTTAGTGACTTTATGTGTCCTTGCTTTGTGCAGCATTTGAACCTCTTCAAGGTATTCCATACTTGGTAGGCCAAGGGAAGTTCGGCTCGTAAGCCTATAATCCGTCTGGCTATGCCATTAAAGCAAGTGCTTCTAATTGGGGTGCCGCTCATGCTTCCTCCATCTGGGGTTCAGTTGTAGCTGTTAGATGTGACTGTGCAGAATTGATTGATTGAAGAGTGTGTATGACTAACTCGCCTAGAAGGTATGGGGGGTGCTGGGGTAACCTAGATATGCCCAGAAATCAGGTAATATTAGGAGGCTGGGCAGCTAACCTATATAGAATATAGCTAGAAACCTAGAAATCTACCCTCTACTTTAATATACCCCCTTACTTACAAACCTTTTAAATAGGGTAAAAGTAAAGCTATTTATAATTTTCTCTCTTCTAGTATATTAATCTCTCCGGCTAAGCTCTAAATATCTTTTAAAACCTTATTAGGAATTTCCTTATCTATTCTTATTTCTTTACAAGCCGGTATATTTATTATTCTTATTAATTCCCAGAATTTTTTATAATCTAATTATCTTAAAACCTTCGTTAATCTATTAATTATTATCTTTTTCGTTTCGAAATATTCGACTTCAATCCTACCCTCTATAATCTCTTACCTTAATTAATAACGATAAATATTAATATATTTCAATTTTATTATTAACTTTACTATTTTAATAGTTAGTATACGGATCGTTTACGTATTATTATAACCGATTACAAGTACTTCCTAATTAAAGGGAATATTAATTTCCTTATATAAATATATAATAGCAATAACTTCCTTAATAGCGTTTAAAATCGATAGTAATTCTACTTCTATTATTAAAATTAATATTATCTTTTATTTAATAGTACCTTAATAAACTAGACTGCTAAAAAACTTAATTATAAATCTATATAAATTCTTTTAATTTAATAAATTGTCTACATACAACGCGTTTAAAGCTATTTTAAACTTTAATAACGTCCTATAATAAAGGGAGAAATTAAAGTAGAATTAAAGGTAATATAATACTTTATTAGTAGCCTTATAATATTGAGGACCGGGGTTATAATTATAACGAACTAAACGGTTAATAGCGAAGGCGATATTAAGTTGGATAATAACGGCGGCGTATATTATAAACCCGATAACGACTTAATATTCCCGGATCTTATCGAAAGAGGCTACGCTATTATAAAATATAAATTCTTTATTATTTATTGGAATAAAGGCGAAGGTATAGGGATTCTTAATTAATTTAGTAATTTTATAAATATATTCCCGTTAAGATAATTAAATAAAGTTTACTTCTCGATTTCGAATAATTTCTATCCCTAGAAACTATTAGAGGTTATTATTATTAATAAACTTATATTTCTCTTCTAACTTTTTTATAACCCGGGTAATTTCATTATACTATATTTTATTAAAGGTAAAGACAATATCGTTAATATAATAGAAGATTAGAATACTATTTCGTTTAAAAATATATAGGTCTTTAAATAACGGTTTAAACCCTAGGCTTTTAAAAGTCCTATTAAATTCTCGTTACTAAAGTAGGGGAATACGTCGGAAATTATAGAGGGCTTTAAGAAACTTAAAGATAATACTATATTTATAATACTTTGGGGGTATATATATATAGATCTTCTTATCAAAGTAGGTATTAACGAAGGTATTTACTATATTATATTAAATAAGTTCGAAATTAAACTTAGTAGCGTATACGATAATTGAGTAGAAGGAGCGATTAATTAACGTTGAAGCGTACGTTTCTTTATTATAATTATATTACTAATCTCCTCTAATTATAAAACGAGTTTTTACCTTTATTAAGCAACTATACTTATTAAATTTGTAAATATATACCTATATATAGTTAAGGATTTAAAGACCTTTAGTACGGGGGATATCCTTATCGATTTTAACTTATAATTTTATCTCTTTATAGTTATTAAAATATATTTCCTCTACTTGCTTAAAGAAATTATTTAAATTATAATATTTAAAATCGTAGTAAATCTTTAGGATTAAAAGGAGGTTTTAACATTTAATAGAGTTTAATTTACTATTTTTAATAATTAGGCGGTTAATCTTTACCTTTATAATTATTTTACCCTATTATTATTTAATTAATTGAATAAGTCTCTTAACGTTAAACGTAGCTTCCTATAATTCGAATATTAAGAAGGAGATAGGCTTTAATAAATCTATTATAAAATTAGTAGAAAAGGTAGTTGGTAGTATATTTAGCGGGGTAAGATACTTAAGTATAAAGTTAATAAATATCCTACTTTGAGCGGTGGGCTCTAGTAGCTTCGAAGCGTTTTTATTACTATCTTCTTAAAATTTATTATCGAAGAGTAATAGTAAAAAATAGGTAAGACTATTATTTTTTATATTTTAAATTGTATTAACGGGTTCGAAATATTATGTGAGAGGTTAAGGAGGGTAGTTAATTCGGTTGAGTAAATCGGCGATTTTATCGTTAATTAACTTCAATCTTTATTTGAAATTATTAAGGTTCTTTAAATAGATTAATTCTTTATTAAATAGTACGTTATAAATATAGATAATATAGTTAGTCTATAGGTTTTAAACTTAGTAGATAGAAGAGGCGGAGTAGTTAATAAAGAAACCGATTTAAGCTTTTAGTTAAAATTTTTTATACTATTACTCTTTCATCTATATAGTATTCGTTATTGCGTATATTTTGTAGCTGTAAACGTATAGATAATTGAGGTTAGGCTTACAAGGTTTAGTCTATACCCCTTTATAGTAGGCTACGAAGGTATAAAACCTTTCGTATAGTAACTTTTAATTATAGAAATACTTAGGTAATCGGTTAATAAAATAGACTGAAGTTGAAATAATTTAAAGTTAAAAATTATTAGGAAGGTAAGAATTATTCGTTATAATACGCGCTTTCTCTTTAATTATACCCCTTAAGCATTTAGTATTACTATTTTGAATTTGAGTATTAAATATTAAAGGCTTGAAAATAATAAAGCGTATAGCGAATTTGTCTTTAACGTATTAATTACTAAATTCGTTATTATATTTAATATATTTGACTTTAATATTATACTAGTGATTGATTATGTCGATAATTAAGAGAAGTCTTTTAGTAATAGTTTTAATTATTCGGTTCGCTATATAAATATGACAGGCCAGGAGTGCACATGTCCAGGTCGCCAAGCTACCAAAAGGTAGACTAAGTTCTGCTTGCAAGGCAGAACTCGAAGTGCACACTATATAGCCAATGTCAACCTGTGACACTACTTTCCCTTAAAGCGAAGCTAGGCTTCAAGATAAGGCTCCGTCCAACCCAAGCGGAGGCGACAATGTCGCGAAGGATTTCTTGTCGCAATGCGACGGCTTATAGCACCACCTGAAAGTGCAGCTTCCGGCTTAGCTGAATACCTTCTAATGGGTCGATACCTGGGGCTTTCGGTCGCTGCGATTTGCATCCATGGCTGTCCTTAATCACTATCGTTCATTTGTCGCTTAGGAGCAGTGCTTCAACCAAGTCCGACATTGAATTCGATAGGAGAACGGACCTCCAAAATCGCCCTCGAAAATGCCCCGGCCGGGAATCGAACCCACCGTTTAAGCAGAACTTACTATAACAGGCCAGGAGTGCACATGTCCAGGTCGCCAAGCTACCAAAAGGTAGACTAAGTTCTGCTTGCAAGGCAGAACTCGAAGTGCACACTATATAGCCAATGTCAACCTGTGACAATAAATATTTTAAACGAAGTTAATCTATCAATAGGTAATAAATATAATGTATTTAAGGCCTCTTTTCCCTTATTCGTATTCGAGAAAGTCGACGGCGAATTATTCTCCTAACTTAAATCCTTTATTATATAGTCTTCGTTTAATTTATTATTTAATTTTTGAAATATTGTACGCGTCGTATTAATAGATAGTAGGGCCTTTAAATTTAACGCCCTTAATATTATAAAAGTATTCGAATATTTGAAGACTGTAGTAACCGAATTGTTTATACTATAATTTAGCGGGTATTTTATATATACGATAGCTAGTAAAGGAATTAAAGCAATTTCGGCGGGTAAAGAAGGCGGCGCAATTAAAAGAGAGGGGAAGGTATTCGAAAACCGTTTAATAATTGTAAGGGTTCTACGAGGTTGACACGCAAGTAGGCCTTGTTGGGAAAGATGTAATATTCGACGAGGAGAGCAAGAAGACTAGGCTAGTCTGGAAGCCAGATTGGGCATGATTAAATATACGAAAGGGGTGTGGGGAAGAAAGTGCTAAAAAGCCGAGCCGAGCCGACGGAGCCGAGGCAAGCCGAGCCGACGGAGCCGAGGCAAGCCGCCGGTCGTTTGGAGAACCCCCGGCAGGCACAAGCCTGGCAAATGCTAAATGCTAGGTATGACCTCTAGGCGCTAGACCTATTATATTACCCCCTTCCTCTTCCCCTATGGCAAAGCGAGCAAAGCGAGCAAAAACAACAATAGTAGATAGGTACATAGAATAATCCCCGGTCCATCTCTAGAAACTACCCGCGTCGCTCGAGCATACCCAAATATTGTTACCTGGGTTTATGTGAGAGACAATTATTAGAGATACTATAATAAGTTAAGCAACTACCGATCCCCCTGTTCGTTAAGTCCCCGGGAAAGTCCTATTTGTTACCGCAATACCTTGTCTCCTACGCGTACGCTGGAGCCCCCAGCTCTAAATTTCGGATTGTGCGGCTACTGCGCCGAGCCTACTATTCTATAACGTCCGGTTCTATCCATCTATGAAGACGCTCTACCTTGCCCGGGCCTATGCCCCCTTGGTAAGCCTCGGTATAATTGTTAGTAGGACTCGCAATAGGCGCTTAAGTAGGCAGATATTTAAGCCTCCCTATACTACCCTCCTTTTGGTAGTAGTTTTGTTAAGTTACTCTTAATATAGTTTAGTAATCCTCCTCGTTGTTAAAGTCATCCCTATTATCGTCTTCCGCTAGGTCCCCAACCGGCTCAATAATACGGACGTAGCGGATCTAGACTTTCTTATTATTATTCGGATACTCTTTTAAAAAGTGATCGGTTGAGCCGTAGGAGAAATAGGTATTTTTCTTCTTCCACCTCTTCTTTTGTAATTCCGTAACCCTAGTAGCCGCGATATCTATTAGTTCCCTGTTATTATATATAGAAACCCTATAGTGGCTGGAGTTGCTACCAGAGGATCTTGAGTTCCCAGCGGAAAGGAAATGATTGCCGTCGAGTTTCTTAAGATAGGAGCAAAGGTTTGAATAATTATCGGGGTATTCGGGCTTCTCCCGAAGTCTTTTAAATTATTCGTTGTTTAAGGAAGCTAATAGGGAATTAATAAAGGCCTAATTTAGCTACGTATTAGCTTTGGCCCTATAAAGGAACTCCTCGAAACGAATAAGGAAGGAAAAGATGGGTTTTCGAGGCCTTTATTTTAAAGTAAGGAGTTCGAAGCCGGCCTTCTTATTTTAATTAACTTCTCCAAAGTTTTCCCGAAATTTCTAGAGAAGCTGGGCCGGAGTGCGGTTGGTAGGCACCTGGGCGAAGGCAAAGACGGTCCGGCGGACGGCGGACGAAAGGTTAGAGTAGAAGTAATGAAATTAGGCCTCTAGGTCGCCAATAGCGTAACCGTTAGTATAAAGTTTAGCCTCTATAGCGTAGGTCTAGGTATCGAGGTCCTTCTTATCACCCGTATATTTGTCGAGATGGGGGAGAATAGGCTTCGGTTGAGCGGCGGGGGAGCTGGAGCCGGCTTTGAATTCTGCAAGCTCCCCGATTAGGGCCTGGATAGCTACGGCAAACTACTCCTATCGTTAGGAAGCGTTCTGAGCCCAGGGGATAGAGGCCATGTCGTACGATGCCGTAGCAAAGATAGCGACTATAGAAGAAAAATTTTCGGTAACGGCCGAGGTAATAACTCTTTCGGGGCAGTTGGAGATAGCGAAAGAGGGCTCGAAATAACTAGTAATTTAAAAAGAGAGTCGAATATAATGTAAGGGTTCTACGAGGTTGACACGCAGGTAGGCCTTATTGGGAAAGATATAATATTCGACGAGGAGAGCAAGAAGACTAGGCTAATCTAGAAGCCAGACTAGGCATAACTAAATACACGAAAGGGGTGTGGGGAAGAAGGTGCTAGAAAGCCGAGCCGAGCCGACGGAGCCGAGGCAAGCCGAGCCGACGGAGCCGAAGCAAGCCGCCGGTCGTCTAGAGAACCCCCGGCAGGCACAAGCCTGGCAAATGCCAAATGCCAGGCATGACCTCTGGGCGCCAGACCCATCACAATAATAGATTTCTTAAAGGAAATAGAAGAATAAACTATTTAGCCGACGGAGGCAATTATTAAGTAATTTATAATCCTAATAAAGACCTTACTTTCGAAGTAGGTATAATAATAGAAGATTTATAATAAAGTTAAAGCAAAAGGCTACCTCTTTTAGCCGTAGCTTTAAAATTCCCTTCTCTCCTTATACTTCTATATTAATAGTCCTAAAACCCTTAATAGGTATTTAAGAATTATTAGCTTAAATGTAGTCCTTTAGGGACGTTGCTCGAAATAAAGAGAAACGATTAATTTCGTTAAAAATATAAAAAGAAACTGTCACGGGGCGCGAGCAAGCACTAAGGTAAGACTTTGATTGTTGTGCGAGGAACAGGAAGAGGATCCTGTGCGCGCACGAGAACTATATAGGGCATAGGGCTGTGGGTCCCAGAGCATGGGCCCACAACGGCATGTCACATAACGGCCAGTCTGGCTAGTCCAGACTGGGCGAGTGTATTGCAGCCAGACAGCTGCACTCAGCTGGCTGCACCAAATACAGCACACGTGCATGTGCATCTATATACAGGAACAGGGCAGTAATGCCTGTGACAGAAACCCCGGAATCGAAGATTATAGAATTCTTAAATAAATAAATATTACTTTCCCTATTACTTATATTAAAAGTACCTTATTTAATAAAAAATATTAAATTATAAATATTAATTTCTTATCTCCTTTAACTCTTTAAAATAGTAATTTATATTAAAGTAATAAAGCGGTCCCATATTTAATTCTTAACCTTCTTAACCTCTTTGCCAATTTTAGGATACTTTTCGAAATTCTTATTAATAAATTTCTAAATAAAACTACTAGGCTTTTAAGTAGGATTATCCCTAATTTTAAATATTAAATACTAATAATACTTTATTAAGTAAAGGCTTTACTTATAAACTTTATAAAGTAATATAATACTTCCTCTCTTTTTCGGTTATAAAAAATCTCTTATATTTTTATTTACGCTGCGTTTCTTCCTTATATTTACCTTTTACTTCTTTTTATAATTAGAATTAGGAGCGTCCTTTTTATTAAACGTAAACTTTTATAAATTAGAGCGGTTAATACCCTAAATACTACGAATTATAACCTTCTTTAAATTAATTAATAATATAGTACATTCTAATATATTAACCCTTTTAAAATTAATAGATACGTCCTTATATTTTAAAAATATATCTTTAAGTTCGTTATCGAATTTCTAAGCGTTACTTGCCTAAATAGGTTTATAATTACAGACTATATTAATAAAGTTTATAAATTAGGAGGTAGGAGAGTTTACTTCGTTAATACTAAATCTCTTCCCGTTGGCAATAAAGACCTTCTAATTTAATAGCTACTTTTCGAAGTCTTTAAATTACTTTTTATTAATATTTTTAATAAAAATTTAGTACTTTTACCGAACGTTAGCAATTTAATCGATAGGGCGGTAATTAATTTAACTTTTAATTTCTCTAAATTAGTCGTAGGTGGATTTATTTTATTCGAATAAAGTATTAGTATAATAGGTAGCGACGTAGGTACTTATTTAATTCTTAATTCGGGTATTAACGTCGTCGAAGTCTTTCTAATACTTATAACGAATATTATAAATATTATTAGTTTAATTATATATTACTTTTCTAACGGTAATTAGGTCGATAATAGGGTTAATAACTATATCCTCCTTAATATCTTACTCGGTATAGTATTTATTATTATCCTCCTCTTCCTCTTCCTCTTCTTTATTATTATTATTTTAATTGGCGCCGGCGGCGGCTTCGTTTTAGAATTAAATAATAGCGGTCATTTCAATAATAGTACCGTTCGTATTAGTAGTAGTATTAATAATAGTAGTTATCGCAGGGGTAATTACAACCTTCTTAATTCGGATTCCTCTATAGAATTTAACGAACTCCTTCTTTACTATTTAAATATAGTCTTTTACTTATTTAGTAAAGAAGAAGTCTTCCGGCTTAAGCGGTAGAATTCTCTAAATTATAATTCCTCCCTTAAGTAACTAATTACCAAAGTCCTAATTATTACTAGCGAATTTCTTAAGAGCTTTATATTAATTGGGCTAGTCGGATGGAGTATTAAGGATGATTATAATAGCCTTATCGGTAGATTCTTTTAATAGAGATATAGCTAATATTGTCGGTTTCGTAGGGATATTACTTATAATCGTTTATTATTGTGTATTTAATTATAAATACGCAAATTAGATTGTTAATTATTAAATATAACTATATAGAATTAATTAATTGAAGAGTGTATGTGACTAACTCGCCCAGAAGGTATAGGGGGTGTTGGGGTAACCTAGATATGCCTAGAAATCAGGTAATATTAGGAGGCTGGGCAGCTAACCCACATAGAGTATAGCCAGAAACCCAGAAATCCACCCTCTACTCTGACAGTAGCCTCCGAAGATCTATAGTAGGCTCGACAATCCTCAACCAATCCTGTTCTTATTGTACCACTATTTCGTTTCATAGGTTCAAACTTTACGCTTCTTCCCTCTCTTCATTTCCCTTGCATTTCTACCCGTCCATCCGAACCGTTGGAAAATGATACTCTTCCTCCTGCCCTCCTCCTTCATCTCCTTAGCGGTGATCCACTGCGCCCACCCGTATCACTCAACGTCGACGCCACAAAGTTTTTCTTATTCAGTCGGGGGGAAATTTGCCAAAAAATCACTTGTCACCTTTTGAAGTTCACGAGACTTTGAATCCACTCTCAAAATGCGGTTGGAAGGATCGTTAAACATCATCAGTATCAGTGCCCTTGGCGTGGGGTACTCGGTTTGCTTTCTTCAAAGGCACAGGTCGTACGGTATACGATATGCTTCAGTGAAGGTGAAGCACAGCTACCCGTACTGTCACGAGATCGACCGGCTCGACGGTCACAGAAACCGCCCGCATGGCTCGCAGTGCACGGGAGCGCACAGGAACTTCCAGATTTGTACGCTCGGATCAAAGCATCATGCCTGCAAAAGAAGTACAAGCGTTTGCTTTATCCAGTTGGTAATTCTCCCAAAAACCAGTGGTACACATATGCAAGGACATATCACAGAAATTTTGAGGTCGTCACATATTTTCAGCCAAGCGGTGAACAGTATCAGTTTCTTCCATTTTCGTGGTTCCAATCCCTCTCATAACCCTTTTTGCGTCTGTTCAATTACCCTTTGAGCTTCGGAACTTAATGAAATTCCGGATTGATGTGCCTTTACTGCTTCGCCTACGCGTCAACCGTTTGAGTGGCTCATTCCGCGGTTTCTATGTAATTGAAGGGAAGAGAGATGAAGCAGTTTCGCAACGTCGGAACCACTCGCCGGTAGGATCAACTTGTCACACACGTTTGATGTGACTAATCACATTTGAGATCTCTACTTCTTCAACAGAATACTACCACACCTTCACGCCTGACCGCACCACACCACCACCTCGAAGAAAACGATGTTTGGCGTGTATCAAGGTACTACGTGCCAGTTTCCATGGTACTATACTACCATCTTAAAGCGCCCCATCCGTACCATCCGTCCGTACCACTCCATCCACCACCCTATACAGATCACTGTTACGCGCACGGCAAACGACGAAGGAGCATACGTAACGTTCAAAGTCGACCCACCATCAATGATTGTGTCACGTATTCCCATGCCCGCCCTGATCCTTTCGCTTAATCTTGACCCACCACGTCAGGAACAAACCTTCGAGAGCTGGGTTTTCCGGGCAGTTGTCTCGAAGAAGCAAAAAGTTTTTTGGCATACCATCTTCGTTCCACCTCGTTGACGAAGTTTCGATCATCTCAAAGTTGCCCAAAAGCTTGTTCAGTCACATACATTTTCCTTGAAAGCAAAACCGGGATCGGATGGGAACGTTACGTAGAAGGTGCACTGGAACAACATGTTGGGAGTTTATCGTTTCTGGGTCAACTTTGGGATTCCAAACACATCTGTACCTCTCTTCTTCTATTTCTTTGACCGAGACTATCAGACTTTCTCACCAATATCACTTTTGGACCAATGATGTATTATTATCGCTAACAATTTCCGTGGCAGCTACAAGAAATGCCTGCAGCCCACAACGGTTTAGCGTATCTAAAAAGAATATTTTGTATGATTTTACTCTTGGCGCAAAAGTCCGTTAGTCTCGGTCAAGGAGATTCAGCCCCTATTACTTTTCATCTCAACAATTGGTGGCATTTGTTTCCGTTCATCGCCTTGTACAAGTATGACTCCAGTATAAGAGCCAGTCAGTTAGTGGTTAACATAGGTGGGCAGAAGAGAAAGATGGAAACCAAGGCGGGGAGAAAAAGAGGGAAGAAAAAGAAAAAGAAAGAGAGAAAGAGAAGAAAAAAAGAAAAAACAGAAAAAAGAGAGAGAAAAAGAAGTGAAAAAAAAAGGGGAAATAAAGGAAAACAAGAGAGCAGAGAAAATAACATAGAAGAAAGAGGGTGAGAGAAAACGATTAAAAAAAAGAAGGAGGGAGAAAAAAGAGAGAACGGAGGGGGATGAGGAAAAAGAGAGATAGAAAACAAGATGGAGAGAGAAATACGAGGGAAAGAGATAAAGAGACGAAAATGTAAAGCAAGAGACAGACGAAACCAGACTTAGGAATTCGAGGCGAAAAAAAGGGAGAGTGACAAGAACAGGAGAAAAAGAGAGGGAAAAAAGGAGAAAAACAAGTAGGAAAAAGAAAAGGAGAGGGAAAAAAGGAGAAAAACAAGGAGGAAAAAGAAAAAGAAAGAAAAGAGAAAAACACCCAAAAAGAAAGAGCACAAGCAAAGGGCAAGGAATACTTTTGCATTGTTGACGTCAGCTCAATAAGCTATATCAGTTGAGCATACTACTTCATACACTACTACTAGGACTACTCGTTGTTTCGATACAAAAAGTGGCATCCATAGTAACACATCGACAACCAGCAGGTAGATAGTCGGAGCAACGCCGGAGTTCCGTAGTTTCGGCAACCCCCGAGACAGGAAGTCAACTTTTAAAAAGCAATACCGTATTTGACTACGTCACGTTTGACTATGTAAGGTATTCATGGTATGCTCGCTGGGTGATATTGTAACTTCGCTTTTCCTTACAGTGATGTACTTTCTCTTTCCTTTAATCCCCTTCACCAAACCAAAACAATGATACATAAGACGCCAGACGCTTTTAATCCGAAAACCAACCCTTCTCGTGTAACAATGATGACTTTCGGAGATTATCACATGTCATCACTGCTCTGCTCCTCTCCTCATATGTAGATGCACATCAACAAGAGCGAGTGTGTTCACTCACCCACCCACCCATCCAGAAATCCTTCGCCTTAGGTTACAATCCCCGGCCTTGTACCGGGCATGTGCCGGGCTTGCGTTTCGCCATTGCAGCAGCATCAAGAAGTAGTCGGCCCGGTCCAGGAAGATCATATCATAACAGCAAGGAAGGTGGTGGAGGCTGAAACATCCCCAAGACCCCGAGGCCGTGGTATTGTAAGAGGGTGGATAGGGAAGATGAGCAAATACAAGACGGCAATAACAATGAATGCATGTTATGTTTACATGAATAGTACAATGGGCAATGAATGAGGAGCGATGGATGGTGATTGAAATCGAGATTGCTTTAATGAGTGTACTCGTAACACTCAAGCCTTATCTTCAGGCTCCTTCTTCGACTGTTCCTGCTCCGTCATCGGCGCAACAGCAGACAACGGTGGTGCCGCTTCCATTTCTGGCAGCGGTGATACACCTCCAGATTCTTCTGGCGACTCTGATACTGCGATGGATTTAGCATTGACATCGTCATCAGCTTCAACGGCCTGGGCGTGCTGGTCCTCGGGAATCTTAATCTCCAGGACATCAGACTGCTCGTCCGTTGCTGCGTCGTCGACGGTCGCAACATCGGCGGTATCAACAGCAACAGCCTCGGTATCATCAGGCTTTACTGCCTCAAGTTCTCTCACCTTGGCTGGCTCCGCCTCAGGTGTCGCCTCAGGTTCGGGATCGGCCTCGATGGCCTCGTCACCGCCCTGCGGCTTCTCTTGGAAAGTGAAGGCATCGGACAGGTTAACCGCCAAGAAGGTCTTGGGCAGTTTCACTCTGAATGAGGACAATGAGTGTCAGTAATAGTCCTAGGACCATGGTACATCAAGTTCAGGTGGGCTAATGACTTACTGGTGGAACTTCGCCCTCAACGTCTCAATAACCTTCATCCAGTCCGCATGAGCCGTCAAGCTCCTGCGCGGAGCACAGCCAATGCAATGCTTGCTATCAAGCTGGACATCCAGCGGGTCAAAGACGTGACAGCCAGGGCTGATGGTGATCTTGATGCTGTAGTTGAAGGCGGGAGCGCCCTCCGCATCGGCTGGCGGGTCAGCTGGCATTTCGTACAGCTCGAACGAGATCTGCGAGAGGTAGTCGAGCTCAGGGATGGTGGCTCGCTTGATCTTGGTCTCCAGGCCGCCCTCCAAAATGCAGTTCAGCAGGGTGTAGATGTGCGACTCCTTGGTGAAGTAGATGAAGGACTTGGCTTCATCTGAAGCCTGCATTTCCTCGAGATCCTTAACAATCTCCTTCAACAGGGGAAGAGAGGTCAGGAGTCCAATTTCAAGCTAGATAACGAGAAACATGTTAGTCATCCAATCCAAAATAGGAAGGACATTTTTGAAGACGGGGCGCTTCTCACCTTTTCGCTGTCCGAGATACCATACTCCTGCGGGCAAATGAAGTCAAAGAGAACCTTGGCTAGCTGGTACAGCTCCCGCAAAGGCTCGAACCGAGCATCTGTCTTGGCCTTGGTTTGGCTGTTGCCCTTGTAGAGGTGAAAGTACCTCTCCGGGAGCTCGGATTCCGGACCTGGCCCAGGTCTGAACCCGTGTAAGAACGACCGCCTGCGGAAGATACGCTTGACAGTCTTCGAGTCGATCTTTTCTGCCAACGATGTCCCGCTCTCGGAATGCTTGGGAGTTTCATTATCGGTGCTCGAAACAGGGGACGGTGACTTTGCATCCTTGCCTCCATTAGGGGGAGCCAGGATTCCGTAGTCCTCCTCAAGCATAGTCTTCGGTGGAGTAAACACCCATTCGAGGAACTGACGGTTGTGCAGGGCATCGAACTTCATGGTATCGTAAAGTTCCGAAATCTTGCTAGGGTCAACCTTTTCGCCGTCGCAGAACTCGGCGAACAGCTTCTCCCAACGCTCCTTGAACAGCTCGGCGTCCTCACCACAGCACCATCTGGCTTGGATGCTGTTCACCGCGTTCACCGCGTTCACCTGTGATGAGCCAAGTGACGACAGCGACGAGCCGGAAGTCTCACTGATCTTCTCCATACTAGGGTTGTTGATCGCATTGAGAGAGTTCACAGCACCGCTGTAAAGCTTGGCGTAGTTGTGCTGCATGACCTTGCGGTGGAAGTTCATGAGCTGGACCACGCGCGTCTGTACCTCAGACGGCTCAGGCATGTTTTCAGGCCAGGCAAACTGGGGCGGCCGCTCATTGCCCTTCCGCAGAAGACCCTTCAACTTCTTCTTCACCTTATCCATTTCGTCCTTGGCAGCGTTTGAGTCGTCAAGAAGGTCCTTACGGATGGTGATAAAATCGGCAGGCAATTCCTTCTTCTTGCAGAAGCTAGCCGCCCAGATCTGAGCGCTAGTAACGACACGACGCTCACTGCTGCTGAAGACGTGGACCTCCTCCAGGACTTCACGATTCATGAGACCAAGATCACTACGCATGCTCTCACCGAGTTCTTGTGCCTGGTAGCGGGCGGAGTGTGTCGGCTCGCCGCCCCACTTCACAATGAGCTGAAGCTTATCCAGCACCAAGCTCTCCTCGGCAGCAGTGAACTTGGACATGGTGACGCCCGACAGCGAATCATGCCTCTTGGCCGGCCTACGAGGCTTGGGCTCGCCGTCCTTGTCGACAATGTCACCTTCACCAGGTGCAGCATCCTCCTTGGCCTCTTCGTCAACCTTTTCGCTCTCCTTACCCTTGTCTTCCTTCTTGGGCTTGTCTTTCTTTCTGAACATTGGCTTGATCTGGACCTTGGTACCAGCCCATCCGCCCTTCTTGACAAGAACATTCCGGAGTGATCTCAGCTTGACGGGGTCCTCGATACCAGCCTTCAGGGCGACATCAACAGCATCAAGCACGCTTGCCAGCGCCGGCTCACCAATAAGGAGCACTTCTTCTTGGTGTCCCTTGAGAAGCTGAATGAAGGGGTCTGTGTGGAACGTAAACTTGTACTTCTGCTTCGGCGTACGATCAGCGTGGCGGATGACAGACACCACGCCCTTGAGCTTCCAGCTAGGCTTAGGAGGAGGCGGTGGCGGCGTCTCCGCTTGCTCATGCTCATGCTCCCGTTCGGCAATGGCGAGAGAAGCGAGCGAAGGAGTAGTGGGTAGCGTCGATGGCGCCGTGGGTGGTGCACTCTCTGAGTATTGGCTAGTGCGGGGGCTGCTCGGCTTGGTTGACAGCTTAGAGACAATCGAGGTCTCTGACTTGACGTGCGGCGGCGCATCGTGGTGTCTGGTATCTGATCTCTGCTTGTCCAAGCTCGCCTTGCGCTGGGCTGCCGCCAATGCGCTGAGTTCCTTCTCCTTGTTCATGAGGGCTGCGCGAGCGGCAAGAGGATCCGTCACCTCAGAAATGGCGGGCGATGGGCACGGCGGCGTCATTGCACCCTTGCGCTGCTTCTCCTTGATAAACATCTCCCTGAGGATTTTGGCGCACTGGTTGTAATAATCCTCATTATCTTTGACGAAACTCCAGCCGTTCACGTCAATGACATAGCTCTTGCCCCCCGCGCGCAAGAAGTCGAAACCGCAAACGCGTTGTCCGAATGCTGTGCTGATCTTGCTCGCAATTTCCTTTTCCTCGTCGCTCAAGGCTGTGACATAGCGGACCTCCTTTCCATGCGTATTTCTTCGCACGACGCCATCCACAACGGGCGACTTGCGAGTCTCAGCATGGCAGTATGTTGGCCCAACGGTATACGCCTTCACGTCCTCAGCGTTATCGACCTGCATGAACTTTTCGTAAATGAAACTCTCGTCGGGCTGAGTGATGCACCTGGGCACGTTGAGATCCTCCACATATTCACTGCTCTTGTTGCCGATCTTGCGGAAAAGCTTCCTCGCACCACCGCCAGCGTACGAGGGGAAGTAGATGATGATATTATGGTCCTCACCGCTCGTAGGCTTCTCGACAAACGGCTTCTTGATCAGCGTTCCGTCAACAGAGAGAACATCGCCGTTTTCGAGGAGCTCGATCTTGCGCGGCGCGACCTTCTTGGCATACTCTGGATCGGTATTAGTCGGCTCAAAAGATACACCGCTGACGTCCTTGATGAGCTTGCAGATATCGGGAGTCAAAAGACGAGGGCCACCGTCCCGGTTCACTTCTATGCGCTGAGGGGTGGGGACACCGATGCGGTCCAAGAGGCGAAGGCAGAGGCGGCGGTCCCAGAGTATCTTTTGCATAGGGACATCGTTAACGCAGAAGGGCTTGCGTGCCTTGACGTAGGCAATGGCCTTTTCAAGGGGGAAGCCGTCGGAATAAAACGAGATTAGATAGTCGCACATGGGCCAGTTTTCGACCTCTGTAATACCGCCAAACTGTCAGTCATTGTTTCGTCCGTATACGCGGAGTGATGGCTCAGGGGTGACGTACCTTCATCAAGAATAACTTTATCGCCAAAAACACAAACATCAAATTCGCCGTTCTGAATCAGTCGGTTCAGAATATTTCTGCTAGGCTTGCTTCTCGCCTTCACATCCAAGGCGCACACACCGATAACACCGTACGGTGCAGGCTTATGCTCCTCCTTTGGAGGACGGTGTTCATGGCCTGATACCACTCTTTCACCATTGGGACTCTGACCTCCGCTGGCAGCGGTACTACTACTGAATCTGCGCTTAGCTCTGCTCCTTGACCTGGGTGGAATCGTTCGCGGTGTAGGTGTTGCGCCGTTAGCAACTGCAGTGTTCACCGGAGCTGGAACACCGTGGCCGTGCGCCTGCGAAGTATGGTGATGGTTTCCCCTACTCTGGCCATTCTTGAGCATATCGCCTATTTGCTGAAAATGCGATTCCCGCGGCGAGAGCTGGTGGGTGCCCGGTGCGCCTTGGCTGTCCGTCGTAACAGTGGTTGTCGAGACGCTGGCTTCTGCGGCCTGGGCGGTGTTGGCGGGTGGGATGACTCCCGATTTAGAGGGGGCGGAGGAAGACATGAAGCCTGTTACCACTCGGACAGGGCCGGTGGCGCCGTTGTTGCTGCCGTTTTCGGAACTGGGAACACCACGGGCCGAGGCCAGAGAGTACATGGACGAAATGCTCTTTCGCTTGTTGCTGTCTGTTTGGCTGTACTCGGAGCCAAAGAAGGACGAGTTTCGGCGGCGAGAGTGGTAGGGGTATTCGCGTTGGGTTGGGGTAGTGGGATTCTGCAGAGCGGGATCGGGGAGTTGGCGTTGTTGTTGAGGTGATTCGGGTACGGGGACGTTGCCGTTCGTGTTACCGGTCCCGGGGCGTAGACGGGGAGTTTCCGAGTCTTGGATAATAGCTGAAGCGGAATTAGTGACGACGGTAGTGGAGCCGGAATGTTTATGACTCTGACCTTGATTCTGGCCGTTATCGCCGGCGGCAAATGCAGAATCTCGGGGAGAAAACAAGGGTGGAACCGCGGAGGCGCTGCCAAAGCTGCCGGGCACATGTACTCCACCTCCCAAGTCCGAGTATCCCTGACTATTGTTTGCGTCGCTCCAGGCGTCCGAGATGAAGGAGCGGAACGAGTTGGACGAATCGCGGCGGCTGTGCGAGAGTGACGTGCGCGGGCTCTTGAGTACTAAAGACGATGCTTGCGGCAGGGCAACGGGAGGGGGCATGGACAGATTGGCTCGATCAGCGTTATCAGCGTTGGTCTCGGGCTCGACGTGTCTGCTCTTGCGGAGGTTGGCGAAGGAAGAGGCGAGGCTCTGTGAGAGGGAGTGTGAGGCCGATCGTCTGGTTTTAGCCCTTCCGTTCTGGCTACCATGGCCATTGCCGCTGCCATTGTTGATGGGAATGGCGCCGGGGACTGCGATGCTCGAGGAAGGTGTGCCCGCCATCATGTCTTCCATTTCTTTGACAGGCATGTCCAAGCCGCCGCTTTCTGCTTCTGGTGTCGCGACAGGAATGTTGGGGTCTTGGTCCGGGTGGGTGAAAGAGGAAGCTTCGGAGGCGTAGGACGGCACGCTGTCGGCGGACACTCTCGTATCGAGGGTAGGACGATCCGCTACTTGAAGGGAATCGGGTTCGAGGTGTGCGTCCATGGCTGCGGCGGGAAGCTGCAGGTGCAGCCTATCGATTTATATCGTCGGCGATAGCAGTGCAGTAGTGGTGGTCGGATGGACTGTGGTAATCACGACCAATGGACTCGATGTTGGGCGTCGCTTCGATTGGGAAAAAAACTGGGAACTGCACTTCTTATTTGGTGGATGTCTAGACTAGACCGCTCCCCAAAGGAAAAAAAGAAAAAAGAAGTTAGATTGGGTCCCAATGGTTTTCCAAGATCCCAAGCAATTGACAACCACGAGTGTCGAGGATGGAAGATGGGGGCGTCAACCTACCTTTGATCTTTTTCTTCTTCTTTGGTTCCAGATAGATGAAAGTTACTGTGATCAAGCTTCAGATGATCTACGTAGCCAAAACTTTTTAAGCTGTCATCCAAGCACAGCTAATAAGCACAACGTGTAATCGTTGAGATACCTCTACCCATTGGTACACGACAAAGACAAAATGTGGATAGTGTTGTGGCGACACGAGGAGGAAGAAAAAGGCGGCACGAGGGGGATTTCCGTTAATGGACCTAGCAATACTACCAAGATTCCGACACTATGGGGCGGATCCGGATGCACTTAGACAGTCAGAATACGTACTTACCTCGGGTAGCCATAGAGAACGGAACCTCTCTGGTGATCGACAAATATGGCTACTAACAGCCCATTGTGACTTATCCCAGCTAGAGGAAATCATGACTGGTGACTACTAGACCTCTCTCTTCATTTTGAATCCTTCTTTGCGAGAAATTGACAAAACGAAGCCCCGGAGTACAACGAGACAGAGGTGAGCCGTGGAATAGAAGCCGAGGGTGGGTGTCATTGCGAACTGGATGGTGTGGTGGACGGTGGGTTCGATGGACGGGATGACGCTAGCATTCCCAAGCTGCGTGACAACTGACAAGTGAAGCTGACAGGGGACGGTGGTGCTGTGCGTTGTTTCACAAGCCTGAGCTTTGTCTAGTTGGCGGGGAAGATGGTGGGGTTTGGAGACTGCTACGCAATAAGTCTTACAAGTATAAAGTCTATGCCGTGTATCGGCTTCCGATTCCAACCTGAAGCCTCCAAGTTGGGCAAGACTTGTATGTTCGACTTTGAAACTCGGCCATGAAGGAGAAGCGTCAAATTTGGGATAAGACTGCATTAATGCAGGGAATTGTCAACCCCGGGATATATACTACATACCAATGTCATTTGAGGGATAATGCATATGTTAAGCATTGCCGGAAGGTGTCTCCAGTCTCAATTCCCTTTTCACTACAGTATCTTTTCCCAGACACCCGAAGAAAGCTTTTGTAACATTTAAACCGAGCTTTGAACATTTCCGAACTGCCGCAACATCCAATGGATCACATCAGATTTGAATGTCAACAAGCATAAAGTTGAACTCCATCGCAAAAGTCAAAGACGGGATGATAGAGAACGGTAATCCCCGTAAAAGCTGCAAATGCGGCCGGGATCGCAGGCGGTTCGTACACAGTGCCGGATTTAAGCTCTGTGGGTCCCAAGCATACGGCTGCCCCACATGCCTTCAGCTTTCTTGCTACCCCACATCACAAGGCAGACCAATCACACAGTGCTCACACTTGCCTGCCCCAACTGACCCCAAACTGTGGCTGAAAATTTCTGGTCCACCGCGGACAAGGCTATCATCGAAAACTTCGACTGCGACTTTCAAGGCTTTGCAAGGCATTCGCGAACAAGCAAGACATCGTGGTAGTTGGCAGCACATGCCACGCGACGACATCATGCCGCATTCCGATCGCGAAATCACCTCCACCAAGCGGCAGAAGCTCAATGCCTCTGTCGTCAAGTCCAAGGCGCCTCAGAAGAAGAAGGGTTCCTCCATCTTTGCTCCCTTCAGAGTACGTCCCTGACAAGTTTGCGGTCCCTGCTGGTTGAACCATGTCGCATAGGGAAAAGTCATAAAGCTAACCATAACCACAATACTCACAGACTGTAGGCTTGGTTTCTCCCACAAGCGTTCCCTTTACGTCGATCCCCCTCGGCAAGACTACCTTTCAGATCACCACCTCCGTCGGCCGCTCCCTCCAGACCTATGACCTAAAGAGAGGTCTCAACCTCGTCTTCGTTACCCGCCCCCAGACTCCCGCCGACATTACCGCGACATATGCTTGGAAGGAAAAGGTATACGCCGCTTGGGGTAACCCTCAAAATGGCGAGCCCCAAGGTATCTGGGTCTTCCAGCGCGGCAAGAAGGTAGCTGAGCTCGAGCTGCCCGCCGACCTCGACCAGCCCATCAAGCAGATCCTCATCTTCGGTTCCTGGATTGTCGCATGCGCCCAAACACGCCTCGAAGTATGGAAGTCGGCCACCCTCGAACACTACACGACCATCTTCTCCGTTGCCGCAAAGAAGGGCGACAACGAGCTCACCGGTGGCGTCGTCAACATGCCTACCTTCCTCAACAAGATCTTCGTCGGTCGCAAGGACGGTTGGGTAGAGATCTGGAACGTCAGCACCGGCAAGCTCATCTACACCATCCTTCCACCCTCTCCCGATGCCGGCTCCGTTACCTGCATGGAGCCTACCCCGGCCCTTTCGCTGCTCGCCATCGCATACTCGAACGGCCCTCTCGTTATCCACAACGTCCTTACCGACAAGTCCTCCCTTAAATTGATGGCCGGATCCGAACACGCCCCCGTAACAAGCATTTCCTTCCGAACCGACGGCCAGGGTGCTGGTCAAGATGGTACAAAAGACGGTGTCATGGCTACCGCGACAAGCATCGGCGGAGATGTCACATTCTGGGATCTCAACAAGGGCGGCAGAGTGATGGGTGTGCTCCGGAGCGCTCATAACCCGCCATCACACACCGACAAGACTGTGCGCGGAGGTATCAGCAAGGTCGAGTTCCTCCCAGGACAGCCCGTTATCATGACCAGTGGTTTGGACAACTCGCTCAAGTCCTGGATCTTCGACGAATCGCCCTTCTCGCCCGTTCCCCGTATTCTTCACATGCGCAGCGGCCATGCTGCCCCCGTCAACTGCCTGCAATTCTTGCCAACCGACTTTGATGGTGCCGAAGCCGGCAACAAGTGGCTGCTCAGTGGTGGCAAGGACAGGAGTCTGTGGGGCTGGAGTTTGCGCCGCGATGGCCAGAGCTCCGAGCTCAGTCAGGGTGCTCTTCGCAAGAAGGCCAAGAAGGTTGGTATTCTTGCCAACACCGCCCTCGGCAGCCACGGCCCGTCTACAACTTTGGACGACCTCAAGGCTCCCGAGATCACATGCATCGCCTCCTCGCTCAACCGCGATGGTGGTATGGGCGCTCTGCCCGGCAGGCAAGTCATCTGGGACAAGGGCAACGACAAGAGCAGGCCGACCAAGTCTGAGCTTGCTGCTATGACCGGCTGGGAAAGCGTCGTAACAGCCCATAAGAACGACCCCTGGGCTCGTACCTGGTTCTGGGGTCGCAAGCGTGCTGGTAGGTGGGCGTTCAAGACCGGCGATGGCGAGAACGTTTCTACCGTGGCCATCAGCCCCTGCGGCAGTTTCGCCCTTGTTGGCTCCGTTGGTGGTAGCTTAGACATGTTCAACCTCCAGTCCGGCCGTCATAAGCAACGCTTCCCCTCCCGACTCACTCCCGCCCAGATGCGCCAGCTGAAGATGCAGCAACTCAAGGCGCTCGACAAGGTGAGCCAGCTCGAAAAGCGCGCCTCCTCCAGGACCTCCTTCGCCCCCGGCATGGGCAAGCACACCAAGTCCGTAACAGGCATCGTGGTCGACCCGCTAAACCGCTTCGTGATCTCCTGCTCTCTCGACGGCACCGTCAAGTTCTGGGACTTCGTCACGGGCAACCTGGTCGACGAGATCGACTGGGCGCCCATGGTGCAGATCACCGGCTGCCGCTACCACGCCGGCAACGACCTGATCGCCTTCGCGTGCGACGACCACTCGATCCGCGTCGTCGACATCGAGACCAAGCAGACCATCAGAGAGTTCTGGGGCTGCCGCGACACCATCAACGACTTCACCTTTTCCAACGACGGCCGGTGGATCGTGGCCGCCTCGCAGGACCGCGTCGTCCGCGTCTGGGACCTGCCGACGGCCCACCTCATCGACGCCTTCCGGCTCGAAAGGCCCTGCACAGCCATCGCCTTCTCTAACACGGGCGAGTACCTCGCCGGCGCGACCGAGGGCGAGCTGGGCGTGCACATCTGGACCAACAGGACGCTGTTCAAGCACGTGCCGACCAGACAAATATCCGAGAAGGACATCGCCGAAATCTCGGTCGGACCTACCAGCTCAGGCGAGGGTGGCCAGGGTCTGATCGAGGCGGCGTTCGACGAGGAGGAGCAAGAAGAGGACGAGGGCGTGTCCGCGCCGGTCCTCGACCAGCTCAGCGCCGACATGGTGACGCTCAGTCTGGTGCCCAAGAGCAGGTGGCAGACGCTGCTGCACATCGACCTGATCAAGCAGCGCAACAAGCCCAAGGAGCCGCCCAAGGCGCCCGAGAAGGCGCCCTTCTTCCTGCCCTCGCTCCGTGATGGGACGACGAACCCGCTGCTGTTGACGGAGGGCGAGAAAAAGGATGAAGAGGAGAGTCGCATTTCAAGGTTGACGCAGCTCGAAACGACGAGGACGTACCAGGCGTTTACGGCCAAGTTGTTGGAGGGTGCTGAGACGGGTGATTGTAAGTCTATTTATTTTCCCCTTTTCCCTCTTTTCCCATCCCCCCTGTCTGTCTCCCTTTCAACCAAACATCTTGCTAACCTCCCTCCCAACAGACACACCCTTCATCACCCACCTAAAATCCCTCTCCCCCTCCACCGCCGATCTCGAGTTACGCTCTCTATCTACCGGTCTCGACTCCCCTGACTCTAACTCGGACAACGAACTCGTACACTTCATCCGCGCCATGACTCAACGCCTCGCCCAACGCCGCGACTACGAGCTCACGCAAGCGTGGATGACGGTTTTCCTGAGGTTGCACTTTGATGTGATCATGGAGAGCGAGACGCTGCTCAAGGAGTTGGCTAGGTGGAAGGAGCAGCAGGAAAGGGAAAAGAAGCGGTTGGATGATTTGGTGGGTTACTGTGGTGGTGTGGTTGGGTTTTTGAGGAGTCCTAGGACGTAGACATAAGTCTAGATGGAGTGAGTGAGGGAGGCAGGGGAGGAGGGAAGGAAGGAAGAGGGAAGGAAGGCTTGCATAATGGCTGTGAGCGAGTGGCTGTGAGAGTGGTTGTGGACATATGAGCGGATCCGATCTATTTGATAGTATTTACATGGTTTTGAGAACTTGTTTTCTTGCTGGGATGGATGGATGGATGGGAAAATGGGATAAATAAAAGTGATATCCAATCCCAGATCTTGTCGTGTCACGCCAAGTCGATCTACTCCCTGGTCTGAATGGTAAACGGTATGAAAGGTAAGCATGCGTGATTTTGGGTCCATCACATCTTGTTCATTATGGAGCCGGGTGGTGGTCTGTCTAAGTCCCATGTTTTAATATCAACGGATGGGGTTTCGAACACGTATCGGGAAGGTTACCGACTGGTTGCAAGACACTTCGCTTGATGAAGCAAGTCAGATACTCACTCCTGTTAATCGAGTTATCAACCGGTTATGAGATACTTCCGATAGTGTTTGGTAAATGGTATTGTAGTTGTTTTGAAACAAGCACTTAGCTGGTTTTGAATGGGTTCCATTTCCGTACACGTTTTTCTGCGAGGGTCGCTCTTTCTGTTTTCCTTTTCTTCTCTTCTTTTCCCCCTTTTCTCTTCGACTTCCTTCTTCCTTTCATCTTTTTTCGCTTTTTATTCTTCTTTGCTCTATTTTACCTTTATGTTTTGTCTTCTTCTAGGTAGTAGTTAACTTGGATTTCTCATCCTACATCGTTTTGTCTCAATTTCTTCGAGACTTCTTAGGAGGTCTTCGTCTTTCTCGATTTGCCGACTGTCACCAGAACCGACCGTGTAACACCGGATAGCTTGGTATCACCGCAAACTTGGATGGAGGTGATGCCAGTCGAAGTAGAAAATAATTCAACGAGAGTAAAACAGAGACTATGCTAGAGAAGCTAAATACGCGAAGTAGATAATAAAATGCTGTTGCTGTAGCTACCAATGTGTCTGTGTTTTGTTCTGTTTGTTGTGTGTTTTGTTTTGTATGTATGGGGAAAAACTTATTATGACTTTGAGTTTAGTAGTGTGTGATAACTTGTAATAAAGACTTTAATTCTCCCACCACCCAGCATAACCTCACCTCTCACAGAGCTCTCACTTCCACCCACCCCTTCTTCCATCTCTGATCCCTCTTACAACAACCAAACAAAACACGCAAAATACTTACACGCAAAAAAGGAGAGAGAAAACTCGAGGGCAAAGAAGAACAGCTGCAAGAAGCAGCTGTAACTTCAAAGGACCGAATCTTTTCTCCATGCCCGCGGCCTTGCCACCTTTCAATCACCAATGGTCAGAGCCTACAACTCTCACCAAAACACCAAACACACTACCAATCCCACTGAACCGCTCAACTCTCCTTGCCTCAGTCATAGACAAACTCTCCTCAGAGTTCAGCGTCGTCAATGGTCCACCACCGGTCGATGAGGAATCCTAATCCTAGTTCCCTCCCTCCCAGCCGACCCAGCTCCTGGGCATGACTCTCCAAATCTTGACCTCGCCACTCCTCAGATCATCAAGCTTGAAGCTCTCGACCTTGACCTTCTTGCTCTCCCTGCCCTGCTCCCACGCCCTGACCTTCTTCTTGGTGCCATCCCACTCGGCCACGATACCGACGTGGTCCGGCTTGCCGACCTCCATGCTATACTTGGCATGCATGGCGCCGTGCTTGCCCTGGAACTTGGCGTTTCTGACGGAGATGATGTCGCCGGGGCGGATCTCGTCGTTCTGAGTGGTGCTCGCGTTGGCCAGGTTGGAGTACACCAGGGCGCCGTAGGCGCGCGTGCCGACGGGCAGGAGGGCGTCCTTGAATGGGCGGAGAAGTTCGTATATCAGCGCCTGAGGAGTGCCGTCGCCGACGACAGTGTCCTTCTTGCTGGACACGGCCTCGCTGATGGCGCGTCCAAACCGCTCGTAACTCTGTTCAAGCTGGTCTTGACGCAGGGTGCGGGGAGGGGGCTCGTGGCGCTGCTCGAGCTCAACGTCGGACGGGTCATGGGGGTTGAAGCGGACAGTGATCACGGTCTGGGAGTAGTCCTGGAACAAGACATAAATGTCCCGGGTGACAAGAGTTTTACCGGAGTGAGGATCAGACGCGGTAGACTCCTCAGCCTCAAAGAGGATATCTTTGCGCCCGTGAAGCGGTGGAGGAAGGCTCTTGGGCTGTAGCCACCAACTCGACTGGCTAGCCAGGTCGATGTCGTTAGCAACGAAGCCTGACTCCATCGATGGCCGCGTTACATCTACCGACCGCCGGACATTGGAACGCGCAACATCCATCGACTGCCGGGTTGAAGGGCGGCCACTGCCGGGAGGCGCCGGGGGAGGAGCCCTTGGATTTTGAGGTGCACCGTGGAAAGGTGTCTCAGGGGAGTATGGCTCAGACAGAGGCGAATTAGGCAAAGGGAAGGAGGGTATCGATGATTTTCCGTGAGTCGGCGATGAGTAGTTGTAAGGGTCGAAGTCCCCTTCCTCATATCTAGGCATCTCTTGCGTCGGAGGAGGTGGAGGGGCCGCACGTGGCACGTCGACGGACTTACGGCTCTCTACTGGAGACATGAGTGGAACAGGAGGGGGGCCGGCTCTCGGTGGTGATGTCGGAGGAAGAGGAGGTGGGCGGGACACGGTTGACCGTGGCGACACGGGCCCGTCAAAGCTCGCATCACGTTGGTGAGACTTGAGCGCATCCTTATGGGGAACAGAGGAAGCAATGTCCGTATCGTAATCCCCTTCGTACTCGGTGATCTCTTCTTCCCCTTCTTCATTGTCATTGGCCCTTCCAGGAGACAAAGTCTGGCGTTGATGGAAAGATTCCGTAGTCGGTGTCCTTGGTGGCGCTGCCGGGGGGGGCGGGGGAGGAGCCCGGTTCACCGGGACCATACCGGGAATAGGAGGAGGCAAGCGACTTTCACGCTTGGCTGACGGTGAAGCAGGTGGGAGAGGAGGGGATCGGGGTGATGCGTCGTAGTACGACTGGCGTCTGCCCTGTGAAACCCCTGGCGAGGTTGGGGGTGATACCGGGGGAGGAGGCATCTGCGGTGTCGGCGGAGCAAGAGCCGGAAGGGGCGGCGGCGGCGCCCGAGTTGTATGGGACGCCTCAGCAGCGCGCGGAGTATCAAACTCATCCTGGGGTCTTTCCGATAGCTCGTCATCCGATGCAGAGCCTTCACTGGGCGAGAAGGTGGCCGATGCAGTCGGGGGCGGGGGAGGCGGACGGGCTGAATCAAGTTAGTAAGTTATTTACAGCTGTCAACGACGGAGAAGCTTACCCTCGGTAGGAACAGGGGGCGGAGCTGGTCTTCCACCGGGCACAGGAGGTGGTACCCCGGGATCCCTCGAAGGCACTGTCATTCAAGTTAGTATCGTCAGTTGGCAAGGCCACTAAGTATCTGAGACTTACAAGACGGGGGTGCCTGATGCGGTGTTGGGGCCTCAGTCTCCTCCTCTTCCGCCTCCTCCTCTTCAGACACCGGCTGCTCCGGCTCGGCCTGCTGAGGAGGACGAGTGGGCGGCGGCGGCGCATGCAAGGGCGAACGGGGCTCCTCGACTTCGGGGGAACGCACAGGTTCCGGTGCCCGGGACATACCAGGGAGAGCCATCATGGTCGGGATGGGAGGCGCACGCTGAACCGGGGACGTGGGCTGCTCTTCAGATTCCTCCACCTTTTCAGGAGCCGGCTTCTTCTTCTTGGGCAGCATAGGAGGCGGGCCGCCGAAAAGGGAGATGCCAGGCATTCCGGGCAAACCCATGCCGCCGGACATCTTGGCCATTCTGGCACGCAATTCCTCCCTACGCCGGACCTCCGGGTCAACCTCTTCCTCTTCTTCTTCCTCCTCCTCCTCGTCTTCTTCGTCCTCTTCCTGATTAAGCTTGGCATCTTCCTGCTTAGCGGCGGTAGCAACATGCTTGTGCTCTTCAACCTCCTCCTTTTCAGTCAAATCTTCTTGTCCCTCCGTTGTCTCACCGGCGCCAGACATGTCGGCCTCGTTGCCATCATTGGGCTCAACACCAAAGTTTGACTTGCGCCTGGTTGCTGGCGCGCGTGGTTGGTGAGCCTCATCCACCGACTTTCTTACAGTTTCTTCGGTGTCGTGTCTTTCGAGAGGTACCGCAGCAGGCTCGCCCTCCTCGGCGGCCTCGTGGCTCTCAACCTTCTTCTTGACGGGCTTCTTGGGCTTTTCCTTCTTGGCCTCATGTCGAGCAGCCGTCTCCATCTGCTGCTTCTGCAGGAGGGCCAGGCGTTCCTTGAGACTCAGCGGCTTCGGCTGATCCTCCTCACCTTCTCCCTCGTTCGAGGCAGAGGCAGTGGCAGGGACGAGACCTGCCTTGGCAGCATTCTCCTGGGCTTGAGCCTCTTGTTCCCTGATCTCAGGGTCCTCATCGCGGCGGTAGATTTTGGCAACAGGGGCTTGCTGGGGAGGAGGAATGTAAGCGTTCCTACTCGGAGGAGGCGCAACAAAGGGTTTCTTGATGAAGTTGGCGCCAGAGCTTAAACCAGTAGGCTTAAAGGGAGCAGGGGGAGGGGCCGCAGCTTTGTTGAAGGCAGCAATGCGATCCTTGAAGCTCGAGGGCTTCTCTGCGACGGGGGGAGGGCCGCTGGGCTTGGATTGCTGCTGCTGCTGTGTAGGGGCGGGCTTGGGAGGCGGAGACGTCACTCTCGGAGCTTCGGCAGGCTGCGGAACTGGCGGCGGAGGAGCGGATGCCTGCGCGGGCGGAGCGGGCTTGGGCGCCGGGGGTTCGGCAGCTGGTGCAGGTACAGGCGGAGCGGCGGAAGCAGCAGGAGTAGGCGATGGCGAGCGCACTGGTTCAGGAGCAGGCTCAGGCTCCGGGGAGACTACTTGCTCGGGAGCGGCGACATGCTCGGGCTCCTTCTTGGCGGCACGGGTTGGTCTTGTTGGGCGGGGCGGAGCTTGGGGTTCGTAGCGTTCGACGAAGTTGCGAGGGAAGATGCCCTCTTGCTTGACACCGGCCTCGTCGATGTATTCTCCGCCATACCAATCGGCGTCCTCCTCATCGGTAACGGTAATGATCTGGCCAGCGGGGAACTTGAGATCGTCCTCGTGACCCGAGGCGTACTCAAAGATGGCCTTGACCTTGAACAACGACATGATGATGCTGCAGTTGGGAAATCAACCCAAGCGGTCGGAGAGTCGTTGTGTCGAAGTCAAGGTAAGATCGGGGGGAGTTGCGTGAGTGGGTGCGGGGCGGGCCCTGCGCAGGAGGCAGCAGCAGTAGGTAAGCTGCAAGCAGACGTCGTCCTAGCGTCAGGTAGCACGAGTGTTACTGGAAGCAGAATGGTAAATAGTTGGTGTTCAAGTCGTCTTGTTGAAGCGCGGATGGATGGCGACAGCGAAGCCCATGTGTTGGAGATTCGGTTGCCGGAGACCCGCCACTTTGATAGCTTGAATGGAAGTTGAAGAGAGAATCGATGGCTTGTTGCAGTGAATCAGGCCCCGGGATGACGCGGGGGAAGAAACACCTCGAGCAGGCAGCGGAAAGCAGCACCTGGGACCGACGCAAGCGCAGGCAGCGCATTGAGTGCATCCCCTCAGGCGCTAGGCGGGCACCTCTCTGGATTGGACAGTGCTAGCCAACTACAGATCGACTGGGGCCGTCCCTGCTGTCGCACTGGGAGGCATTAAGTGTTTCCACTTCACAATGTTGCTGCGCCGCCGGGTCACTGGACTTGCTCCGAACTCCGTCTTTTTCTCTTTGATGGTCACCCAAAGTCATATGCCCTTCTCGTATCGGAGACTTTGTGAGATGTTCCCAGGTCTACCCTATGTTTTGTGGTCTTTTGACCGAGGATGTAATACCGCAATATGTTCAACCGTACTTACACAGTCAAGTTGAGCTGCAGTGAATCTCACTAGCTCCAGCTTCGACGTCAGCACCTGTACTTGCTATGGGGCATTTCATCCACACTTCAACTCGATATTAAACCTTCCAACGCCTCAAGACATTTCGAGGTTGAATGCAATCTGCACTTGACCAAAATAATGCTTGAAACCGAGCATGATCAATCAAGCAGAAACAGGAGGTTCGAGATGCACGCATGCACATTACGGGAAGAGCTGGGATCATGGCTTACATGAATGCGATGGATGATGCAACCTATCAATCTGTTGCTAGTGTTTTGCCATGTAACATCTGACAAAGAGTGAGATGAAACCGAGGGAGGGACATGCGGTAGTCCCAAACAGACACTCGTCTTGTCAATGGGAACCAATGCTTCAGCTTCCCCATCACCAAACCAGCTTCATCAAGCAACCGTATCCTTCATGGAAAGAAAGCACTGCCCTCCCCAACAATGAGGCAGTACCTTACGCACGCCGGATGCTATGAAACATGGGTTGCTCCCTTTCTGAGCTCTTCTGTGGAGGCAGCTCAAGATTGCGCGTGGGGCTCATTTGCCAATATTGCCTGCCGGGACCTGAGCTTTGTATGATTATCTTATCGGCCATTCCATCATCGCATGGAAGCTTTTGGATGTTTCAAACAACGACTTGAACATTGCCTCACAGCAACAGTTTGCGACCGAAGCCATAAAGCCTCTACCGACCTCTCAACTCAACAAAACTCAACTCGGTTCAAAAACTTGCGCACGCTATTTAGCAAATAACACTAAACACCAGCCAAAAAATGTCCTCACCACCACCACCCTCAAAACCACCCAAATCCATCCTCAAAAAAACCACCCACCAACCAGGCTTCTCCCAACTACCTTCACCCACCGAAACCTCAAACCAGCAGCGCGACTACATCCCCCCCGCCCTCCTCCCCGTCTCCATCCCCGACCTGTCCTCCCTTCCCACCGAACAACGTCTCGCCCACGAACAAGCCCTCCTCCTCCAACGCTTATCCCGAACCGAGCTCAAGCCCGCCATCCCCCTCGAAACCATCGAACTCCTCTCCTCCTTCCCCTCCCTCCGCACGCCTCCCGCCCTCCACCCGTTCAACAACCAGCCCCTAAGCGCCGCCAACCCTTCTCCCGATGATGCCCGCCAGTTTCTGAAATTGGTAGCCGACTTCACACCGATGGAATACCTCGAGCTAATCGAGGAGCGCAACTGTCTGGGTGCATGCGGATACGTGCTCTGTCCCCGCAAGAGGAGGAACTATGAGGGGGAGTACAAGATTATCATGCGGACGGGAAACATTGCGCGGACAGAGGATTTGAATAAGTGGTGCTCGGACGAGTGCGCGGTTAGGGCGCTGTATGTGAAGGTGCAGTTGGATAATCCGAGTTATGTGACGGATTTGGAGACGGGGAGGAGGGTTGTGAAGGTTGAGTTGAGGGAGGAGAAGAAGCCCGCGGCGGCGGCGGCGAAGGCTGGAGAGGGAGAGAAAGAGACTGCAGGAGACAAGGCCAAGGACAAGGCGACAAGTATCAAAGAGGCGGAGGAGAAACTGGCTGCTGATTTGGCGAGATTGGATCTCAACAGGAAGACCGAGATTGCGGATAAGGCTGCGCAGATGCAGAGGGACGCCGACGCTTTGGCTGTTGAGAGAGGCCAGGGCGGTGGTAAGCTGGACAGGCTGCTAGCCGGTCAAGGTGTTGAAGTTACGATCCGGGAGAAGCCAACAACAGGTCCGGCAAAAGCACCCGATCACACGAAGGCGTCTTCTACGTCTCGGAAGAAGGGCTCGCAAGATGCCCATCATATGGTTGAAGGTCATAAGCCTACCTTTGGCACAGATGCCAAGAAGCAGGAAGCTGCGAAAAAGGATGGTAGCGAGAGCGAAAGTGAAGGCAGCGATGATGATGATGATATCAATGACTATCTGTCGGGACGCTTCCAAATATCAATGTAGTCCAGGCAAGGAAAGACATTACGTTGGGATGTAGAATTTTGACAGAACCTGGACAGATGATGGCATTTACAGATCTACGATTATAGAGATACCCACCTAGAGTTTACTACTGTTCATTAGGCCAACCAAGAACGTGAAGCCTATCTAGAATACCCAGAAGGCCGTTTTATAGCTGTCGAAGCACCGTACATAGAAAAGCTGCGGGTTAGCATATCACCAAGGCTGAGGGTACCTTGATGGCGGTGATCCAAGATTTGACGGTGGAAGAGAACTCCCTCCCTCCCATCACCGATCCCGAACCACGCCAACAAAGCCCCAAATCCAGCCCTTCGACAACAATCACCACAGAACATGCAATGCACCACATTCCCATGCGAGGACGGGAAGAGAATTGGCAATCAAGCATCGTCCCCGGCATTACACCAAGAGAGTCAGCGACACCTTTTGTGGGCAAACAGATCGCATTTGTTTTCGCAGATGTGACCTATGATGCTCTCACTACCCTGTTCCAGATAGACGCCGAACACCAACCCAAGTAGGACCGACACCACCGTTGTGCGTGATCCAACGCCCGATTTCCATTATTATTTTGGTTATCGTCGACCGGGCGACATTTAGTCGCGGCGGGGGGGACGGTCGCCGAAGCGGCGGCCGCGCTCGACAGGCTGGGCCTGGGTGACGGGGATGACGTTGACGGGGATGGAGTCGAACTGTTTGTGGGGGAGAAAGGTCAGTTAGACAAAATGATTCCTTACCATGGCTTGAAAACGCCAGATGCTAGGACTGGTGATGGTGGTCAAAACTTACGCCGAGGTGCTTGAGGAGGTCCTTGGTCTCGGTGTCGACATCGAGCTGACCGCTCTCGGAGTTCTGGGTGAAGTCGAGAGCGGAGACCTCGGGAACGTACTGATCCTTGCGCTCACGCTCCTCCTCCTGCAGCTTGAAGGAGATACCGCGGACGGGGCCACGCTGGATACGCTTCATCAAGTGGGTGGTGTAGCCGGCAATCTATTTTGTCGAGCAATGTTAGCATGGCCGCCCACAATCCTCCTTCCAACTGTCGTTTCTCCCGGGCCCATCTCTGGACCCTCCCTCCCGTTCGTGGAAAAACGCACCTTGTTGCGGAGGCGCTTGGAGGCAATGATGGCGATCTCATCGCAGATGCGCTTGTTGGTCTCGAAGTCGAGGGTCAACTTGGGGTAGTACCGCTCAATGATGACCTTGGCGGACTTCTTGACAGTCTTGGTACGAACGCGACCCATTTTGCCGGCTTTGCTGCTGCTTTGCTGCTGAAGGAGGGGAGTTGACGGGTTACGTTGTCAAGGACAAGAAGACGTGAACAACACGAAGTCGAACTTTTTTGGTCTGGCAATATCCGAGTCGGCGGGTTGTGGGGTCAGTGCACGCCCAGGTTTGGCGTTAGGGCACGTACTGAGCCTCATGTGGCTGCGGAACGTCGTGGCTGATCTTGGCCCGCTCGGCACGTGACCCCCATTGTTGAAGCGTGCTTCAACTTTGCTGAGGTGGATGCTTACACAGGCAGTGACACTCACATACCCCTAGACAACAATTCAGCTCTCGATCGCTCAGATTTCGTCAATGTCAACGCACTTCATCGTGGGAGGTCTTCATGAGCCGGTCTATATTTTACAGATTTAGAATGTTACAATGGACTGTCTGTTTTATGACTGATTTGCGAGGGGTGGTACGTATGCCCATCAGCTATCCGCACCTACACGGCCTACAAAGATCCCAACCGCGTCCTTTCAGTCTTCTTGCCAGATTGTGGGTATCTCATTGACTGCTCGCCGAAAAGCATTCGTGATCCCACTTCTGCTTATCGGCCGATTTACCGAAAACCATATCCAGACGAGCCCGACATGGTAGGGGATGAGGGCGAGTCAGAGTCCTCGTACCTGCCCCTCAGCCTGGCAGCAGTCATAGGGATCTTCTTGAAGGCCTTCTCCTGGCGCTTGGGGGCAGAGCCGAAGATGGGTTCAAAGGTTTCGCCGATCAATTCTTTGGCGATGAGAACATCCATGGACTTGGCATCACTAACAGTCAGCTGTACCCGGCCAGCCGAGTCGACCGTCGCCTTCTCAACGTTGACCCAGAGCTTGGCACCACCCTCGATGGTGGGATCGAACTTGTCAAGAACAGTGTTGCCCCTCAGGTTGCTGTGAGATGTGCCAAGTGGTCCATCGGCGACAAAGCCAGCAACACCAATCTTGGCATCCTGCCCAAGACCTCCCTTGCGCGGCTTGAGCACTCTAGCCTGGACGGGCGGGTGGCTCTTCTGCGGTCCGTAAATCGGGTGGTTGTTAAGGTAGGCCGCGGTACGGAGATATGAGATACCGGCCGAGGGGTGGGTGATGGGAGGACCGCGTCCACCGTACGGGCTGTCGGTTGCGCGCAGGTTGATCATCAAGGAGTGTTGGCGCGCTTCAGCAGCCTGAGGAGGCTTGAGTGGTGCGAGATCCAAGAACTGGCCGACCAAATCGTAGAGCACCTGGTTATCGTTGCGCAGGCGGCGCAGGTACTCGGTCACCTCCTCATCCGTAATAGACTCCGGCTTGAAAGGCTTCTGTGTCTCCGCAACCGCGTCACCCCTCAAAGCAGCCGTCTCCTGAAGTTCCCTGTTCGCGGCCTCCGTCTTCTGAGCCGCAATCTTCTTCTGAATGAATTTGCGGAACTCGGCGCGCTTGGGTCTGACGGTCTTGGCGAGGTACTCCTTGAACTCGCCGGGGGTCATGCCGGCCAGCCAAGGACCGCTGAACTTCCACCTCTTTTCGGCTTCTTGGATTTGCTCGTCTGGGCTGAAGGCAGTAACATCGGTGTCGGCCTCGAAGACGGACCGCTGGACGGGGCGGAAAAGTCGGGAAGGATCGCTGATTTCGGATGGTGTGCTGATCGGGATGTTCAGGGCTTGGAACTTCTTGAGCGTAAGGCCGTGCTGGGTGCCGGAGGTGAAGTCGGTAATCTGTTCGAGCGAGTCCATCTGCTTGACCTTGACCATGGGATACGTGGTGCCGGTTGTTGACTTGAGGGGGAGCGGGCGCTTCAGACCCCAATCTCCACGAGAGCGGGAGGATTCAAAGGTGGTAAGGACCTGGTGAGTCGGATACGCTTCGGTGGCCGAGGGTTTCTCGTTGACCATCTGAAGCTTGTTGCCGGGCGGAGGGGGGATCACCGGAGGCAGCGAAAACATGCGCGAGGTACGGAGGAGCGCGCCTCCGGGCGACACACTCCGGGAGGAAGCCATCGTGTATTCGAGGTGCCGTCGAGATGCCGGTGGCTTCGGTTGGCGGGCGTCGAGGTTCGGCGCGGTTCGTGGGGACGTTGATCGCCGTGATGGAGGACTCAAGTCCGCGAAAATTCAAAGCTCGGACGTTTCTGTTGCTCAGTCGCATTGCGCATATTGGCGCATTGGCCAGGCGGGCCGGGTTGCTGGGCCGGTACGAGCGGGGCCGTGAAATAAACGCCAAGCAATCACCATCCAGAGCCCTAACCCTGAATCTTCAAATGTAGATACAACAGTAAGCTCAGCCAGCAGGTAGCTACACACGCAGCTTTGCTTGTAGACAATCACTCATGATACGGGCAGGTGACTGAAGAAAGTATGGAGAGTTTGAACCAAGTTCCAAGCGGCCTCAGCTTTCAAACAAGTCAATACCTACGGTCTTCAGAGCGTTTACAGCCCACGACGGGTAGCTCTTTCTATCTGGGTATAGGTTGTTGAAGAACTCCTTAACAAAGGCCGGGAACTTGTCGGCAATGATGGCATCCCTGGCACCTCCCATGAGATGCAGCTGATACCACACGTTGTGTATGGTCAGCAGGTGTGCTGCCACCGTTTCCTTGGCCGAATTGTGATGCACAAACGCCCTTGTGACGCCAATGGCTCCCTCTTGGTCGACAGGCCTGCAGCATGGGCACCCACAACCGTCCTCGATCGGCCCAAAGTCCTTGGCATATTGTTCCTTCTTCATGTTGAGCACACCGTGCTTCGTGATGGCATTGCCAAACCGCGCCGTACGTGTGGGCCAGACGCAATCGAACATATCGGCTCCCAAAGCAACGCTGACGACCAGGTCTTCGGGGTAGCCAATACCCATAACATAGCGAGGCTTCAAGTCGGGAAGAAGCTCTGTGCATGTAGCCACAACCTTGCAGAAATCATCCTTGGCTTCACCACCACTGAGACCTCCGATGGCAATGCCTGGGGTGTCGCGGGCCACCATTTCGCGGCAGCATTCCCTGCGCATCTCCAAGTCCAAACCACCCTGAATGATACAAAACAGATTCTGGCGGTCGGGATTCTTGTGGGCCTTTATGCAGCGATCCAGCCAGCGAACACTGCGCTCCATGGCCTCGCGCATACGCGCCTTGTCCGGGTGGGTGGTCACCAGGACGTCGTCGAGCTGCATCATGATATCGGATCCAATCGAGTTCTGGAGGCTCATCGAGTGTTCAGGGGTGAGGAGCATGGGCGACCCATCGTGGGGAGAGAGGAAGCGAACTCCTTCTTCGGTAATCTTGGCGAGCTTGAGGAGAGAGACCATTTGGAAACTGGAAGAGAAAGCCAGGTCAGCAATGCGCCGGCACATATGTATTGGTTATGACGAGGCGCATACCCTCCACTGTCAGTCAACAGGTTGTGCTTCCAGCCCTGAAGTTTGTGAGCACCTCCAACGGCATCGAGGACTTCTTGACCAGGCTTCAATCCTAAATGGTAGGTATTGTTGAGACAAAGGCGGCACCCCGTGCTCTCAAGCTGCTCGGGGGTGATGCCCTTCAAGGAGGCCTGAGTAGCCACGGGCATGAAGATGGGGAGGTTGACGGGTCCATGGGGAAGAGTCAGGATGGAAGCGCGAGCCCTTGTTGTCTAGGTCCAACGCGTGTGTTAACGTTAGTTACAGACATCCATTGCGGTTTGGCGATTGCGACAGCTTTGCGATGGGTGCGGAACCGGATCCAGATCCACTTATACGGACGGGACTTGATATCCAGCTGTATGGAGACCTCATTCCCAGCCGAGGCTTCGGGTTCCAGAACAACAGACGGACTTCCACTTACGGAGCATTTGGCGACCAGCTCAAAAGTGAGCGCAGCCGAGGAAGCCTTGTTTGAAGCCATTCTTTGGACAATCGACATTCTCCGCAGCGAGGAGGAGGACAAAAAGGCAGGCAGCTCAGGTCCCTCACGAGGTGAATGCAGAGAACTGTTTGGGCCTTGCATGCACATTACTAGTAAATTGGAGAAAAAACATGGACCAATAGCCCGACCCCACCCTTGACAAGTCGAGTTTGGGCATGGATCGACGGAGCGTTGGCGGGCAAGGCGGGTTGGCGGGGCTTCCCCAGCTCCAAGGAGCCAAGCTCCGTTCAGGCCGGGGGTCCAGGCCTGCCCGCCCAGGCGCTGTTCCGCGCTCACTGCTGAAGGGTGCCCCACTTTCCGATTTTGCGACGGGAATCAAAGTGGAATTTGGAGCCCCTGGACTTTTGTTTACGACATCAGACAACGGTCGTTTCTTGGCATTCTCAACTGTCATACGACTTTGGAGTCTTTTGGCCATGCACATGCCGACTTTTGCTGAATTTTTCCAACGCACAAAGCGCTTCATCTCGCATTGCCGTGTGTGCGCTAGACTCGACGCAAAGATGCAATTCCGATCCACGGCTGGGCATCTCTGTTCCTCTGTCACGGTTGCATTGTAGGGACGGGGACGCACGGCAGGATATCTTCATCCCGAATGACCGAGATAAGTGAGAACAGTACTTTGTTCGAAGAGAACAGTTTGGATGAAGATAAAGAGTATGTACGAGGATCGATGACCAAACTCGGGAGAGCCCGTGACAAGTCAATGTTGGCCAGCTGGCCAGCAATGGGCGGCGATGATGTGTTTCATCGCTGATCAGTGCGGCGCGTTACCGTTTCTGTTGGTTTACACATGGACCTGAGGTCATCAAAGGAAGTTACTGTCAGTGACCGTCCATTGTTGGGCCGTCCAGTCTCCAGACCGTCACAGCGCAGGGCCTCAGCTCGTTCAAGCGAATTGGCCGTGGCATAACCAAACGAGATGACAATGGAACGGTCTATAATAGCCAAACGCCCATTGTTGTCTAGTGTAGGCTCGGACTGCCCGTCTCATTGCTCGCTCCTTCATCACTCCGGCCTCGGCTGCGTCCATGCCCAACCCTGGCGATATCCATTGACTCAAGCACTAAACGGTATTGACGAGAATGCCCCGGATACAATCCCCACCAAACCTTATTCTAGAACGCAAAAGGTTTTGTTTCGATAGTGTGTTGTCAAGTCAGGATTTCGAGTCCCGTGCTCGTCACATCTTCCTTGGGTTGACGCTGTTCTATTCTACTCTTAACCTCCCGTCTCCCCTCTTCTTTTTCCTTTCTTCGAAATCTCGTCTCTCTACCCTCTATTCCTCAATCATCTCCACAAGCCTCACCATACCACACTACTCAGTGATGCAATAAGGCTCGAAACAGACGGACAAACAAACCTCACATCCAACTTGAGTCACAAAAATCGCCATGGACGAAACCACTCCCACTACTCCCACCACCACCCCAAAAACCTTCACCCTCTTCCCCCTCCTCCCCATCGAGCTCCGCCTCGCCATCTGGCAAGCCTCCTGCAACCCTCGCATCCTCGAAATCCACTACTGCCCCTCCCAAGACCGGTGCTTCACCCCTTCCAAGCCGCCCGTCATCCTCTCCGTCTGCCGAGAATCCCGCCACGAAGCGCTCTCGCGCATCTACGCCAAAGCCTTTGGCACGCGCACCCACCCGTCCGGATCCATCTATTTTGCGCCGGCCCTAGACATCCTCTACATACCGCGGTACTACGAAGAGGAAGGGGATTTTCATCACCAGAAAGGAGGACGTGGCAAAGAACAAGAAAAGGAAAGGACGAGAAGGATCATGTCCATGGGCTACAGCGAGACGGCACGCGATTTTGGTCGGTACGTCCTCAACACCACGGAGCTGGTGAAGAATCTGGCGATCGATCATGTCAGACCCGAGATCAGGAGGCCGTGGGAGACGTATAGCAAGTTTTGTCTGATCAGGAGCTTTCCGAAGTTGGAGAGGGCGTTTTTGATTTTGGATAATACCACTACCACCACCACTACTACGACAACGACAATACTGGGTGACACAGCAGTGGAAGAACTGGAGGAAGAGGAAGAGGAAGATCAAATCGAATTCATCGACCCAACAGAAAGCAAAGAAGAAATCATGCGATTAATGGAGAACGTAAGCGCGTCGTTCACCCATGAGGTTGGGGTGGGAGTTACTACCCGGTTTGAGGAGAGCGGTGACGGAAGGAGTAACGATCATAGGGCCCAGCAACAACGTTTTGATTGCTACTTGGATCATGCAACAGCTGGGCGCGGCGGTGATGAGCTGGCTTTGATACCAAAGACTAAGGTTCATCATCATCATCATAGCCATCATAGCCATCACGCCCCGTGGCAGAGTCATACTTCGTCGTTTGTGGCGTGTGTATGAGTGCGGGAGTTGGGGGTTGAGGGTGGGTGAGTGATGGGTTATGAAGGGTATGGGACTATGGGTAGCGATCAAAAGCGGTGATTTAGGGGGTTCTTTTCCCAATTGGGTACCCGGATTAATAATAGCTGGTGTACCAGGCAAGACGTCTTGATGATTTATGCTTCAAATTTCTCGAGGACGATTCGCACCTCGCAAGTGTCCACTGAGTGAAAGGCGCCTGGCTGAACAGGACAAATATTTTCAGACTACATATCAATGTCATTGGGATCGATGTTGATCTAACAGCCAGTCTCATGGGGCCGCAGGACCTCGGGATACATAACGTGCATGGGGAAAAGGGGTGTTCGTTGCCGTGGTCATCTTTTTTGCGAATCTCCCTCGTGCCATCACCCATACGGCCCGTACGGTACGGCACGTACAAGTCCGCCTTTCATCTCATCCCATCTCCTCCCGTCCATCGGCTCTGCCCCTCTACCTAGCCACCACACCATATAAGGCCCGGCACCAGGCCCTAATTTCAGAGCGGTCCAATTGGCCAAATGGCCGAGCGGTTCCGTTCATGAAAACATTGCCGGTGTGCGCGGTACCCGTGGTACAGTTTTCGTAGGTCGCAGCTGGAGCGTGGTGGTTCGTTCCCCCAAGCCTCCTGGGCGACTGAGCTTTTTGCCTTTCTTTATACCTTTGGCTGGAGTTGAAAATAGTGTGGGCGTGTTCATTGCATTTTTCTCTTTCATTTGACTTACTTTCGAACGAGACTTTTGTCTTGACGGTTTGTTGCCCAAAAATGTGGCGATTCCGAATCGCAAGTGACGAGGTGATTCCGACCAAAGCAGATTATCAACGCGCCCGACATTTGCTTCTCGATACCGCACAGATTGAATCTCAGATCAGAAGATATATCAAGGTCTATTGCGCAGAGCAAGGAGTAACACCACATGTCCTCTTGTCATTTATCATGTCCAAGTTGTTTGGGCCAATATCGCATTGAGTAATATTCATCTTTGATATCCAACCGACTCTTAACGCCAATCTTCTTTCGAGAGAAGCCCAACAAGAACTTAATCCTTCCAACCACCATGTGGCCACCCAACTCCTTCAACCTTTCCAAAAACTCATTATCATTATTCACATAGCGCTTTTGGCCAGACCATAGCCCCTTTACCACCAAACCGATCAAACCCCTCTTCCCCTTAAACGACCAAATACCCAGCAACCGCGACCAACCCATTAACAACCCACGCAGCCACTCCTCCCAACGGCTGCTGAACCAAACCACCCGCCGCGCTCGACCTGTTCGACGTAACAGCCGGCGCCTCCGTCTCCACGATCCTCGTCTGAGTGGCAGTTGACACATCATCGTTGCTGCTCGCAGTGCCGGTAGGCAGACCGAAAGCAGGGCGGTTGGTCACGGTCGAGTCAGCATCATCACTGGAGCTCTTGGTGGCTTTGGCGGAGAGGGAGGAACCGGCGCCGGCGCCGGCGGTGCAGATGGATTCGAGGGCTTCGACCACTGATGGGAAATTTGTTAGGAACCACGATCTTTAGTGTTTTTGGGGGTAGAATTTACCTGTAACATCGTCCGGGGAGTTCGACTTTGCCCAAGAGAGACAGCTGCTAGCCCAGTTCTGAACTTGAGTGTTGGTCTTGCCTGATGTGTCATGGCACAGGCAGGAGATAATCTCGTCCTCCTCACCACCAGCTTTCTCGCAGCGGTTGGCGATGGAAACTACGGAGGAGCAGGCCGTGGGGATCACGGTGGCGGAGGTAATGGTGGCGCGGGAGGTAGTAGCCGCGGTGGTTGGCGGATTCGTTGTTGATGGTGCGGCTGCAGCTCCGCACTTGTAATCGGCGCAAATGGTGTAGACGGCGTCGTATACTGTGACATACGTTAGTATGGGAAGCAACATATGAGGACGGAATAAACCATACCTGAAGCCAAGGATGGGTTTTGAAGCGCAGTGTTGATATAGGCAGCGCAGCTTGAGTACTGCGGGTCGAGCTCATTCTGACCCTGGCAGCAGACACAGGCCGCCTGGGACGCCTCCGGGACGTTGTCGGCGACGGATCCGGCGGCGGAACAGGACATTACCACGGAGCTGACGGCGGTACATGCTTTGTATCCGGCATCCGTTGTCGCGACCGCGTTGACCGCGTTGTTCGCCGCGAGGGCGTTGAGATGGCCGCTGAACTGGAAGGCCGTGGCACTACCGGCCAGGAGGAGAGGAGAAAGGTACTTGGGAGCCATTGTCTGCGGTCGTTTCTTTTGGCTTGGGATAGCGGTAGTAGGATCCTGGGATAGGTATGTACACAGGCACGACAGGCTAACACAACAGGAACCAAGAAGACAACAGAGAAGAAAGACGAAGGGGTCATGGCGGTGATATAACTTTCGATATCATTCCTCTAGCGCTTACACTGAATGTAACGACAGGGCTGGACCACTTCCAGGCACCAGACCAACATGCCGACTGAGCCATGCTGACACCGGGACCAGACCTGATCGGGACCCAGGACCCTGGGATCGGCCTGAGTTGGCAAGACTATTTGATGTGGCGCTAAGCTAATGCGGGAGCGCGTGCCGTTGAGCAGGGATCGAGAACAAATAAGACCTGGGGCTGAGTCGATGAATTGAGACTTTTTGAGCTTTGGACAGACCCAGATTCACTGAAGAGAAAAGCACATCCATGGAAAAAATGGAACACCATCATTTACATGAAGAGCCCATTTCTGGCTAATGCCGTGACTAGGAAAACGAAGACTACTCTCGCCGTCACTAAAACAGCATACATGGAGCGCATATCGTCCGTGGCTCTTAGCGTGGAAGTATGTTTACTTGTAAGCTCGCGAAGGTCGCTAAAAGGGGAAGAACGCCTTGGGTGACATGTTGGTTGTCATGCAATGTTGCCCAAGTGGTGGTAGCTCGTATGCACCGCAGCGGAACTGGGGCTGAATTAGACCGTCACACTCGTGTTGAGGAACGTTTAATGTTCGGAGAACCGGCCGACTTGGCCAAACATGGGCAGTGAATTAATTGGACAACAAAAAGACGACTGAGTGAAATCCGTGAAATCGACTCGGAACTTTAGAAGAGTACAGTAAGCAATGTACGGTCGCTTGGAGTCATCTGAGTGAACCTGAAGGCATTCCGGCTGTCGTCTGCCATCGTCAGTCAGCTTATGCAGGCTAAATGAGTGATACCCACTAGAAAGTATATGTAAGGCAAACAGGGATGAATAGATGCTGCACGCTGCCGTGGCTCCATTGTCTTGTTGATTGCTCAAGCTCCGGGACGGTCGTGGTGTCTTTGTTGAACGTCCCGTCCCGTTTCGGAATGGATTGCGAAGAGATAGAACTTGTGCGGTTTTGGAAAAGAAGGGAGCAAACTGCTGAAGGTTGAACCATGGAACAGATGGACGATCTTCGCAGACCCAAAAGAAAAAGAATAATCAATTGCAAGGCAAGTGTCTGAGGTCTGGTTTTAGGTTCAAAAGCATGAGGGCATCCACACTTGAACAACAAGCGCGCGGCAAGCGGCATCTGGAAATGTTCAATGTTGTTGAAAAAGCAAAAGCGCCAAGCAGGGGGCTCGAGATGGAAATATCCACTCGTTCGCGGTTTGGTCCACTCCTGCGCGCGAGAGCGGCACGTGCACGAACGGTCCACCGGGCAGGCATCCCGTCTACAGCCCCACAAGACCAAGCTCACAGCTACTCTTATCTTATCTTGTATCACGTGCTGCTAAGCAAGGAACAAGCTTTAGCTCAGGAGCTTAGCTGCAAGCACTTTATCATCTTAAATTGACCCCTTCAGCTCCCTTATGACGTCCGACGCGTGACGCGCCAGACCAACAAGGAGAAGCGAGGCACATCAAGGAACCAGGACCCCAAAGGCCGAGATGAGATGGGAGATTACGCTCGCTCCAGTTCATCAAAGTCGCTCTGAAGAAGCCGAAGCTCTGGACTACGAGAGGTCCCCGTCGTCCCGATGTCTCCATCTCTTCCGGGACAAATGATTTGATATCATTGTGTCTCTGAGTCTTTTGCCGCGGATTGTCATCGAATTACTGTCTTGTTATCTTTGTCTCCTTTTTTTCTGCCATCTCCAATATCTCACTCTGCGATAGCAACAAGTCGATATACCCCTCTCTCGCATTGGAATCTTTCTGTTTTGTTTAGACATTCTACTGAGTTCTCCCTTGACGTTCCATCATTGTGACCACCAGTTCATAATTCTTTAATTCCGTTTACCCCTCCAAAGATACATTGTATCAGTTGTTGTTTGTTCCCATTATCACAACTGAATCACAGTACCTGCACCTTACTTGAGGCAGGTGCTTGTGCAGTGCAGGAAGCAGCTTTCATCCCAACTCCTTCCTCCCACCTCACCCAGGCATCAACCCCTCCCGATAAGGCCGACGGTACCGTGACCACAGTGACAATGGCTTCGTCCTCCTCCGCCACGTTCCACAACAGGCCATCGTCTTCCGCGTCCGTGGCATCCTCCCGGTCTTCTACCACTAATCCCAGGAGAGCTTCCGGTGTGCCAGCAGGTGCTGGATCAGATGCACATACAACTCAAACCACAGCATCGACCCTGCAACAAAGACGGCTATCACGAACGGCGAGCAAAGGGCAGCTTAATAAGAATAATGCGGACGGCGATTTAACACAGTCCCTGAATCACCTCTCCATTGCTACCGCGTCCCCGTCCTCCGGCACTTCACAATCTCCTTCGCCTAGGAAGAGTCCTCGCTCTGCCAACCACCCGCCACCCGCAATCAGTCCCCTTCGTCCTCAGTTTTCGTCTTCGACTGCTGTATCGCCAAACGGGACGCCATCCCGTCCCGGTAGCGCCATGCGGAATGTTTCCTACGGCGGGGCTCCGTCTCGCTCCCAAACTCCTGCACTTCGCCGAAAAGCCTCCATGAACTCGATCCAGGTCGCCCACAACAGCCATGGTCATGGCCCGTTACTCCAGCGCCGCTCCAGTTCAGTCAACCTCACCCCGTCCGCCGCAAAGAAGTCACCCCTAAACGACATGTCTCCCGAGACGTCCGAATTCAAAGTGCCGCCTACCCCGCAGTCCATCGCCAGTGACCACTTCAAGGCCGAACTTGAGATTCATCACGGAGAAGAACCGAGGCTACCGGCTGAGACCGTCGTCATTTTGAATGACGCATGCTATGGACATCGCTACTCTCGGCCGCGGACATCCAAGGCGAACTTGAGCACGATTGTCGAACGACCCGAGAGGATTAAGGCCAGCGTCTTGGGAGTGTCGGCAGCCTATGTACGGCTGGGCGAGCGACATCAAGACGGTTCGTTCCCGATCCATCCAGATCAGGATCCCAGGAAGCTCCCTTCGGTACCTTTTCTGATACAAAAGACGTCTCGACGACTGCCTATCACATCCCCGACAGTAACCAACGTACATGGTACGAAATGGATGGAAGAGCTCAAGATTATGTGCGATACCGCGGAAGCGAAGCTGGCGACGAATGGAAAGGAACTCCAACGCCCGGATATGGATCGTGGACCCAATGCGGAAGAACCTCCAAAGTTCCACGAAGGCGATCTGTATCTCTGTGCCGAATCACTGGAAGCTATGGAAGGGGCTCTCGGCGGCGTCTGCGAGGCAGTCGATGCAGTGTTCAGACCTGAGGGTCCGAAAAGGGCTTTCGTAGCCATTCGCCCGCCTGGCCACCACTGCTCTGCCTCATATCCCTCTGGCTTTTGTTGGGTCAACAATGTTCACGTTGGCATTATGCATGCAATTCTGAGCCACGGCTTGACCCATGCTGCCATTATCGACTTCGACCTCCACCACGGCGATGGCTCTCAGCAAATTGCTTGGCAGCACAACTCAAGGGGCGTAAAGGCTGCAAAGAACGCAGCGGCGTGGAAGAAGACATCGATCGGGTACTTCAGTCTTCACGATATCAACTCATATCCTTGCGAGACCGGCGACGACGAAAAGGTTATGAACGCGAGTATATGCATCGACAACGCTCATGGACAGAATGTGTGGAATGTTCACCTACAGCCCTGGAAGACAGAAGAGGAGTTCTGGGCACTCTACGAGTCCAAGTACACCACCTTGCTTGAAAAGGCGCGCAGCTATCTGGTCACACAGGCGGAGCGCTTGCGAGCAGCAGGCCAAAACGCAAAGGCAGCCATCTTCCTTTCTGCTGGTTTCGATGCCAGCGAATGGGAGGGTGCCGGAATGCAGAGACACAAAGTAAACGTCCCTACAGAGTTCTATGCTCGATTAACTCGAGATGTAGTACGTATTGCAGCAGAAGTGGACACGGCCGTAGAGGGCCGAATCATCAGCGTACTGGAGGGAGGATATAGTGATCGGGCGCTTTGCTCTGGCATCATGAGTCACGTTTGCGGCCTTGCCGGAGCTGGTTCTATTGGAAATGGCCAAGCTCATGATCAGTACAACCCTTCATGGTGGTCTGCTGCCGAGCTTGAACGTCTGGAGACCACATTATTGACTCCTCCATCCGAACCACCAAAGCCCCCTCGGAACGTTACACCTCCTACCTACTGTTCACCTACACAGGCCTCTACAGCACGGTCTGTAGCGCCACGGAGAAGTATGTCCGGACTCCATCAGCACGCACTCATGGCAGCCAACAGGCCGTTATCACCAATACCGTCGAGAATAACGACGCCCCCTGCTCCAGAGGTTCCGTGGGCTATTGCAGCCTGCGAATTGAGCAAGCTTCTTATTCCGCGCGACCGCCAAACGGATAGCTGTACTCACACAGATCTCAATGCCGAGGCCACCAAGGCTCGCCGGGAGCGTCAATTAGCCCAAGCGAATACCTCAACGTCCGATGCCGGCACTGCAAACTCATCGGATCGGCCTTCTACAAGGATGGCCTTGAGGGAGCGTAAAGCCAAGCAAGAAATGCCTATCAAGGAGGAGGATACCGACGAAGATCGGATGAATGCTGTGTCCGCAGGAGAGACCGGTATGCCCAGAGGGGGCGCTCGTGCTGCACGTAGTCGACGCCTTAGTGCTGCATCGACCATCGTCCCAGACAGCCTTGACTCATCTCCTCCAAGCCACAGATACTCAGCCATGAATGCGGAAGACGATGGAAGACCGGAAACATCCATGAGCATCAGGCCTGAGTCTTCAATGAGCGTAAGGCCGCAGGGGAATCCTCTTGTGGTCAAGAAAACGCGGGGGCCAGCAAAGAACAAGTATGCTCTGCAGGCACCCAGGACACAGAGGAAGACCTCAACTTCGACCATCGAATCAGCAAGGAGCTCCAACGCATCGCTAGTATCCCCAACTCCAGCTTCCCACTCTGGGGACGCTCAGCCATCGAATAGCAGCCATGGCGATGGCGTGGATAACTTGACCGGCGGGATGAAGAAAGTTAAGATCACTCTTATCACACAAGCCCAGAAAGAGGCCCGCGAACGGGAGCGTGTCGCGAAAGAAAACCTCGCCGCCAACGCCGATGCGATATCCGTCGTAACATCCAATCTAGACGAAAACAAGCCTCAACAACAACAGCCTACGCAGACACCCGTTGCCGCCACGGTCCAATCTCCCACTGAAAGCAACAACACTTCTCCCGCGCCATCCACCCAATTCTACACCCCCAACTCACAAGGGCGAAATTCAATCTCCTCCTCCGAAGACATGGATGCCACGGAGAAGTATCCAGAGCTGTTTGGACACCACCACCGTCAAGACGGGGATGGGGACATTGACATGGAAGACCTCGTAACACCCGCCCTCACCTCCACGCCTATGCCCGGCCGTACTTCCTTCCCTTTACCTTCAAGGCCTTTCCAGCCTGCTCGTAATCCATCAATAAGTCATCAGGAGCAGCAGCAGCAGAATCAGCATCAACAGCCTTCCACTCCCTTGGAAAACTTCATACAGTACCAACCACCTGCTGGAAAGCATCATGCCCCTGTACCGGCACAGACACCGACAAGTCCTGGACCTGCTATGAACAGGAAGGACGTACCTATGTTTACGGCTACTTCGGCCATTCCATTTTCGCCTCAAAAGACGGAGCAATTGCAGCAGTCTCCGGCGCCGTCTACGCCTGCTTCGCTGCCTAGTGTGATCTTCTCTGGACAGAAGCAGGAGGAGGATAGGGAGGTCGTGGAGACGCCGGAGAGGAATTGATTGTGTCTTAATGGGGGGAACGGTGTGGAATGGAGAGTTGTGCTTGCTACTAACAGGAAGATCTCATGGGCTCCGCGCGTTTCTTGTACACGGTACACTGTACATACACAGTATTGTAATGTTTAAACTTTGTGTTGTTGTCGTGCAGTTTGCTTTGGGAATCTAGGTACTTGCGGCGCAAAGTTGAGGTGTTGAGTGTTATGGTGCTGGGCTTTTGGAGCAATGCCTTTTTTGTAGATAGATGGATAGATGGGATGGCTTTGATACTTGCACTCTGAGTTTTGTGTAATTGCCTGCGCAAAACCCAGTCCTGTTCAGTCCAGGTCAAGCTAATCCTCTGTGGCATGTTCTCCCCTCCCCTCTGACCTCTGTTAGGATAATGTTTGGATAGTTGCATGGTGCAATGTCTTCTCTTGCTGTTACCGTCTACTTTCAGTGAGAAACCAGGAACTAAAATCGTACATAAAAAATTGCCTTCGATGTTAAGAATGGTAACTGACGTTTCATTTTCTTCTGAGCGTTTCGTTCAAGAGTTACTGTGCCGTTTATGAATACGTAGCGTTGCGGCAAAGAGAATGGTTTTTCGGAAGATCACCGAGTCAAAACAGACACTCCCACATTTGAGGCTTTCCACAGGGTGAAATTTGCTTATGGTCAAGACCACAATTAAACGACGATACCATAAGGATAGACATATGAGGTTTTGTTGATTTTTAGATTTTTGTGAATAGCTATAGGCCTATAGCCTTTGAGGCATGGTGTGTGGGGATAAAAGGAGGCGTGCGAAGTTAATATGGGAGTTGGGGGAAGTTAAGCTCACCGGAAGTTGGAAATCAACGTGTGACATTTATAATATTAGTGCTGATAGTGTCTGACCTACTGCTCGCTGAACGAGGTGTATCTGACATCAAAGATGGAAAACAGGAAGATAAAGAAGAAATCATCATGTAACAAGAACAATATCGAAAAAGATGACAAACACACCAGGGTATTACATCTCTTCGTAAGCCCATTTAGCCATACGTATCCAAAGCCAAGACCATCTATCGTTCAAAAGAAACAAAACGAAGTGTACACGAGAAGAGATAGAAGGAGGCCACCTCTAAGCCTCGATAACAACCTTAAGCACCAAGTTTCCCTCGTCATCCATCGTCCGACTAGCCAGTTCAAACGCTCCCTTGGCGTTCTCCAGCCCTTTAAACCGGTGGGTAACCATGTCATCCAAGCTCGGTAGAGTGAAACCAGCACCGGATTTTCCCTGGTTACACAGCATCCGGATGCCGGTAGCATACGTATTCGCATAACGGAAGATACCGAGAATGTCGATCTCTCGCAAATGGGCAACCGACAACGGCAGAGTCTGGATGGGCGTGCCCATGCCGACCATGATGACTTTCCCTCCTGGCCGGGTTGCGTACAAAGCCGTGTGCATGCACACCTCCTTACCGGTGCACTCAAAGGTGATGTCGACGCCGACGTCCTCGTCATCGCTGTCGAGGATAGGGTTTTGGGTAAGGGCTAGCATGTCGGCGGCAAGAGCTTTGGCGGAGTCGAGCGAGCTGCGGAAAGGAAGGGTGCTGGATGGTGTGGCGATGCCGTCTAATGGGGTAGATGAGCCGGAGCTGCTGTTGCTGTTGGTGAATATTGAGGAGCTGTTGGAAGAGGTGTGGAGCGGTCGGGGAACGACGTAGCCGTGGGTTGCGAAGCCTTTGGAGATGGCGTAGTCAACGCGGCCTTGGTCGACATCAGTGATGGTCACCTGTGTGCAACCTGCCTGACGTGCCATGGCTGCGGTGAGTAGCCCGACCGTACCGGCTCCGAGTACCAAAGCCGTAGAGCCGGGAGCGGGACTTGCTCGGTTGACAGCATGTATACCAACAGAAAGAGGTTCAAGAAGAGCTGCTGCATCAAAGGAAATATTATCAGGGAGCCTACATAGTTGTTAGCATTGTGTTAATACCCAAAATTCCTGGATGAGCTTACTTGTGACACCAGATAGCAGGGTGGTTGATCCTCTCCTGGAGGGTACCTTGGTAGTGAGGAACTGATTTGGCACTACTCCTGAATCTCATCTTTTTGCAAAGATTATAACGACCTTTGCGGCAGATGGTGCATTGACCGCAGGCCACACCAACTTCAAGGGCTACCCTGTCACCAATGCTAAAGCCCGAGACCTGGGGCCCTATGGCAACGACAACACCCGAGGACTCATGACCAAGTGAGAGAGGCATACAGGCGCAAAGGTCGCCATTCGCAAACTTCTTGTAGTATGAGACATCGGAGCCGCAAATACCTGTCGTCTTGACGGCAATCTGAAGCTCACCAAGCCCAGGTTCTTCGATGGTTCGTCTTTCCTGCATCCACAATGCCCGTGTCAGATCTTTGTGTCACAAGAGAACCGAATGAGCGTTGTAGGGTGATGGCTACAAATACTAGGGTTGCTACCTCCCTTTCTTGTGTAACGCTCCCCTCTACATCCAGGAACAAGGGGATGAGAAACTTACCAATCGCAGGTCCCGTGGGCCATGCAAGACAGACGCATTGATGGATGAAGCCTTGGACAGGACGGGTAGGTGCATCGGTGCGTGCTCACATGCTGCAGAGGGAGCCATGTTGGGTGAGATGACAATGAGAACGTGGGATGGGAGTGGGATGAAGAGGTGTGATTGTATGGCTTGGCTCGATGAGGCTCAAGAAATAGACCGGTGTGTAGTTCGAGAGACCCGGAGAAGTAGGTGTCCAAGTGACCGTGGGGCTGGGATATATGAGGAGCTCGGTTGAAGGGTAGGAAGAATTGCTTGGCCCTTTCCAGAGACTTTGGTTGTGGCAACCAGACGGGGAGGAGACCAAAAGGGAAATCGAGGACTCGGAGATAGATGGCTAGGCCCTTGTTGAGGCGGAATGATGTTACCCCTGTTGACTGAAGGGGGCAAAAGTGGAGGGAAGATATTTGGCAAGGTTCGACAGAGTCGAGCCAGAAACAAAGGCACTGTCTGGAAGAATGTATGTAACAGGAGTTTGATGATGGCAACTTTGATGATGATCAAGAGAGAAGGCCAGAACTCACGAACAACCCCCACCCCCAAGTATATTAATCCCTTGGACCATCGCGGCATATGATATGTTTCTCTCCAGTGACGTGCCTCAGTAAACTCTTTCCATGGTTGAATTAGGATGCACTCCATCCAGGGTCCAGAAAGCATGGATTGGTGACAGCCACAGAGTAGGTAGGATGGCATGGACAGGCGTCTGAACAACAATGGTTCCTTAGCACAGACTCGAACAAGCTCACCAGTAAGAGATCTGACGGTTATCTCTCGATGTCTGGGAAAAGGTCCAAAAGACCTGCGCTCGAAAGCAGTCTAACACGCCCTAATCTCGGAAAAGCCATGCAAGGAGACCAGCAGCTGCACAACTTTGCGCGGGAAGCTATCGTCTATGCTGGTTGACGTCCAAAGGGCAACGTTGAGGTAGCAGCCCATCCGGAACCGGAGAAGATCATGGACTCAAGGTACATGTGTATGTAGTAGCACAAGCAATAGCCGAAACTTTGACATGCCGAGAGAGGATACTTGGCTAGGTACAAGGCGTTATACACATGGTTGTGCAACTGAAGCATGCCTGTACGGGCCGGACGGGATGGCTACCGCGGCCAATATGGAGGGTTTGACTATGCCATGACCCGTGTTGCAGGTATATGTGTCAGGTAGCAGCAGAGGATACCATAGCCATAGGAGAAGAGCACTGACAAATCTCCTCGGGATGGCAAGCAACAGAAGCCGTTGAGCCGAGCTAATATGGCAAGGAAACGGCGGCATGTTGGAGTGTTGTTCCGTCTACACCCAGCTCGGCCGTATAGGGGTCCATTGGTAGCAGTGGACATGCCTGAGCGAAGCAACCGACGCAGGGGGGCCTGTCTCGTCCGTAGCGTCAACTCGGCGTATTCTTGGACTCAGACAGGACACTCCCAAACATGGAAAGGAGACAGACGGGGAGTCGGGCGATAAAAGACGGCATTTCTGGATACACTGTGTGTCAGCAGACGTAGGCAGCAGTAGACAGAAACGTCGAGAGTGCATTGGATTCCACATGTTGTGGGAGTATGGTATGTCGTTCTGAATGTGGTAACTCTGCATATAATTTGGTGCAACTTGGAGAGCCACTGGGCCCATAAAGGGTAAGGTATTGCGCTGTCAAGGCAGTGGCCAGGACACAAAGGAAAACCATGATGTGATAGCGCATATATCACCTACAGAGTGCGGTACGGCCAACAGTGTGGTTGATAAAAAATGATATACGAGATGCCGCAGTGTCGTGGAGGACTGGTGGTGGTGGTGTTGGTGGCTGATCCGGAATCTATCCGTTGATCCATGATTGACGCGCGTGGAGGATGGTGTGTGATTTGGCAATTGGCCGTGGTCTTGTCATCGCGATCGAGGATCGTGGAGCATGGAGAATGGGAAGAGAAGAAGAGGGCACGGGATGGAAGGGTAGCACAACTTGAACGAACATGGGAAGTCGATGAATTGTCATTGCCTGAGTGAAGTTGAGGGAAAGAGGAAAAGGACGGAAGAGAAGGAGGGACGGCTGATGTTGACCAATCAGCGTCCATTCAGTATACTCCAAATCTGTGACCCCACAGTCGTGATAATCAGTTGGGAAGGAACCTCTTCTCTCCATGGTGAGCTCTCTTGCATCTTTCCTTCCCAGGCAGTTGCTCCTTCTCATTTTCAAAGAAAACGAAATTTTTTCTTTGCCCTTGCAATTCACCGCCCGAGTGACGCACTGATGTAGTTGACTTGTTCAACATACCGACGAGGAATTATTCGAAAGAACACATTTTCACATTTTTTCTTGAGGCCCCGTCATGTCACCATATCAGCGGCGACGTTCGCACAGACAATGGCAGATTGCGAGATGCTACTCTCTGTGGCCCTAATGCGGCGGGTGAGGCGCCCGAATAACGCCTCCTTTTTCGGCAACTGTTGGACGGCAGTCAGATGCAATCATGCATCGCTGCTAAACGAGGCCGATTCCGCTGTCCTGCGAGAGATAACGCCTCTGCCCTGGAGTGAAGCACAAGCCGGCGGAACCAGCCATCGACTCCCCGAGAAGTCGTGACACCCACGGACAGCATCCTCGGACAGCGTCATGCTTCCGGCTATCTCGACATCCGACAGCGGCGAGGACAACACCATGGTTCCCGAGCTTCGAGGTTCCATCACTTCACATGCTCTCAATCTACCTCGAGTTCAAAGAAACAGTTCGTCCAAGTTCGACCCACGTGTCGGCAACTTCAATATCACCCGCAGAGGTTGACGCAAAACGGCCTTTGAAACACCATCGTGATTCGTCCAATTCCTCGACTTCGGCTTCCCTGCAGCATGGATGGTGAGCATCAGACTTGCTTTCCTCTGCCTATCGGATCATGACATGTTTGCAGCAGCCAAGTTCGTGTCCTCATCATCTACATACTGTTCCAGCACGGTATGTATCTATCTCCCTGATGATCGAGACCGGGAAGTGGCCTTTCTCTGTTTGGATGGGGACCAATCCATGCTGCTTGTCTGTATGCATCACTCGAAACATTCGGTCCAGAGCTATACGGCGGATCGCGGATGGCGGCTCGCCCAACAAATCAACCGCCGTGATACAATTTGGATCCTTACGATTTCAATGCGAAACAGACACTCACCGCCCACAAAACTCTCCATCCTATCTGGGGTGTATAGGAAGGAAGCATATGGTCCGTGGGACGCCTATAGACTTCCGAATGCCACCTTGGACGACACTCCTACGCCAGACATCATGACCTGCAAAACCTCAGAAATCGACTTGGAAGGCGTACAGCGAGGATCTTCAATCGTCTTCTACGTGATACAAGATCGACACCCAAAGCGGTTTATCGGCTAATGTTAGAGGTATCTCTTCTTTCAGGCCTATCGTCAATCCTAACCATCTATTGCTGACAGTTCGGCTTGCTATCAACTATGTTCTATGACATTGACAACTTGACCGACCCGTTATGGCGCCTCCTTTAACTCTAGTTGTATGGCCCACAGCACATGGCAAGCTGCCATGTAGCATTGGAAGCCCGCAATCAGCATCTAGAAATGCCTCTCGAATAGGAAACAAAGATCAGGGGGTCATCGGCCCTATCGGGCCAACCTGGATGTCACCTTTCGAATTTTGCGCTTTGATCTCCCGAGTAAACTGTCCAAATATGGATATAGTTCCCAAGTGAGCAAATTTCCTTCGTGCTTTTTTTTGGTTCACCCGTTTTCAGGAGCCTCTCATTGCTACTCCCAATACTTGGTCATCCTGTCCACTGGTACGTGAGCCACGTTACAGGTCGACGAACTCGGTTGGAGCTAATTAAAAGTGACGGTCACTCAGAGAGAACATGTGTCTTCACCTTTCTCTCCTTTTTCAGAGCAGTTTTGAGTCGAGACCACTCCGGCAGACTGTGGGTAGGGTACAATGCAGACCAGCCCAACATTCTCAACTGGTTAGCCAAGGCGCCGACCATGTTTCAATTCCCTAGCATTGCGACGACCCAAAAAGTCCCCGGGCCTCGGACGTCAACTTCACGGGCACGTTGATGTCTCCCCTTCTGATAATTGGCATCAGATTCTCACAATGAGCCAAACCGAGGAAGAGCCGTGGCGAAAGCATCTGTTGCGGATATTGACCAATTCCCTTACTTGCCTTCACATGAATGGTTGATCAAGCAGTCAACTATCTCTCTTGACACCTGACAAGAAACACCCCGAGTTGCATTGCCGGACGGCCTGGACCCTTTTCGCTATGGTTGTCCTCCTCAGTGTCGTCACTTATCGCGACGAACCAGCCATTATTAAGGCCAAAAAACTCGGCTTTTACAGTTCTTACCTCGTTTGACACGGCCGGCTATCTGGCATAATGACATACATATCGCACACAGATACCCGAGGCAGAGGCGAGGCGGTGAGTGTGCAGATCATTTTCATCCGTCTACCGGTATTGTTGCAGAAATGGAAACCGGTAGAGGAGGCTAACTTCCAGTACAACCTCAGCCACCGCCTAACGTTACCGCGTACCAAGCTTTGTGGGCATTATACGTACACTGTGTGCCAGTATTGCGTGGGATAACCTACTAAGAGTACGAACGGGCAATACCAGAGGAGAGATAGCTTCTCAGCTGAAGAAGCCAGCTAGATCGTGAGCCGTGGCAGATGACGACCGTTTTTCATTCCACTTCACCCCTACAACCTTGCCTTAAGTCCACGTACCCCCAACTGAACCAACGTGCAGAGATGCGTGTCTTCCACCCCACGGAATTCGGAAGGGCTATATATCGAACGGAACAACTGGACGGCAGGACGGCTATGGCGGCTCGTCTCTCGCTCTTTTCTTTTTGGCATTGCAACCAGAAGAGGCAGAGCCGCATCATAGAAAACATTGGAACCTGTGGGGCATTCTCGAACTATACAAGTAAGGATAAACCGTGGGGGGAGCGTAGTTGGGTGTTTGGCGGCTGGTAGACTACATGACGGGACAGGACATGGCGTGGACGAACCAACCAGGTCACAGGACACTCAGAGAGAGAATAAAGAGAGGAGAAAAAAGAGAGAGAAAAAAAGAGAGAAAGCGAAAAACAAGAGAGAGGGAAAATAGACAGAAAAGAACAGAGAGAGAGAAAAGCACGGAGAAAAAAAGGAGAGAGAAAGAAGGAGAAAAAAAAAACCAGAGCCGCACAGAGAAACAAATCTTCAAGGCATAATAATGGCGCATACGTTAGGAAAACCGTATAATCTCGTGAAGACCGGAACCCAGCTCCTCCTCAACCATAAAGCATGCGATGTTGCCATGAGATACTGTCATGCTCAGGTCGAACAACATCACAAACTGCCCGTGGCATTACAAGTCCCGAGGCCCAAAATTCAGATAAAGCAAATCACAAGCTGAGCTCTACCTTCGTGTCTATTAAAGCCGTCAGATAATCGTATTCGATGATGATCTCGGGCACAGTATATATATTTCTAGTTTCAATCTAGGCACCAAGCACTGCAATCCTGTCAGCGACGAGGACTCATTATCGCTTTAATCTTGCCCGCTTACTCACATGATGGTTTTAAGAGACTTTGACCGAGCCTTAGAGTATTCGTATATTGAACTTGTGCACTAAAAACGCGGTGCAAGTGACTAATATACAGTCCAATACTGGTTTGTATGTTAGCTCGAGACCTCGGGTCAACTTCCCTAGGCGTTTTTATATCTAATTGATTCGTTTCGTCCCATAATCAAAGCGTAATCTTACCTTGAATACGCTATTCCCGAAATTCAATATATTATATTGAATCTTGTTAATACCCTTCCGATCCGTACTTAGCCATACATTTTATGCTTATAAGGTTTAGGACAATTTGGGATAGATCGCATCCAATATACTAGGAGTACCAAGCTAACAAACAAACCAGCATTAGATTGTACGGACTGTTTCAACAAATTTCTCCATCACACTCTCGTTTCTTTCTCATGCATGTGGTGGTCGGAGGATACAAAGATGCCATCCGCCTCCAAGTCATTTCTTGTTCTACTATCAGAAGAAGAAGATGACAACGCCGACTCTTTGTGACCGGGACTCTCTGCTCCTCGCCAGATAAACGCATTAGCGAGTTCCAGTGGACTCAAAGAGAACTTCCTGCCCAACTCCCACCAGCCCCAGAAGAGCACCAGCGTAGCCAGCGGTCCAACAAGACTGACAATCACGGCGAGGATAAGGGCCGGAATGTTAGTGGCGTCCTGGACCTGTGTGAGATGGCTAGTGTACGGCACCCCCTTTTGCACCGCGGGCGGCAGAGGGTTGCCCGTCGCTTCGTCTTGTCCAGGGTTGGCGGCTACGTGGACGGACATGCGGAAGGCGAGCTCGCTATAGCTGTTGATGATGTCGTCCATGGGATCGTTGTAGAACTGGTCGCAGGGGGTGTACTTGGCGCTGTAGTTGCCCTGGTACAGGTCGGCTGTCAGGCCCTTTGTGGCTGTGGCCCAGCAGTCGACGCCTTCGTAGGTTACGTCGGAGAAGGAGGTGTAGAGCTCTTGGCCGACTACCTCGATGGGGAGGATGGTGATGTCTGTGCCGGTTACTTGTTCTGGGTATGTCATGTCTCTGTGGTAGACAGTCTGGTTAGCTGAAAGCAGTATTGCAGGAGAGACTTATGGCATTGGATGAAAAGAGGCAATCAACGTTGACGAACTTACATGATATCCGCGACTGAATCATCTTTCCAACTACTTGACTAGAATGTTACGATTTGCTGGCTGAGGTTGAGGTTATAATTCATGGACGCAGGGCTCAGATAGCAAGTGTGAGTTTCGAGATAACCATTACACCCGGGGGAGACTTTTCGCCTTGTGGTGATGTTCAGGAACCGTGGCACAGTTGTAGATGGCGTGTCGGTTGGGTTAGGATACACAAAAACATCTGACTGGAAGATACGAGTTTGATATGGGCCGATAGTCTTTGTGATATTGTAAATGTAGTGATCCTCAGCGTAGGTTGTGCAGTTCGTGACGTCGAGTCCGAAGGCCTGAATGAATGGCTTCCTGAAGTCAGCCTCAATGAAGGAACGGAAACTACGATGGTGTTCAAATGTGAAGGAATGTGATCAATGGTATCGACACGTATCAATCATCGCTCACCCTAACAGTCAAAATGCAGTTGTCGCATGATGCCCCCGAGATCCGAATAGGAGTCTTGGCCTGAAACTCCCGAACCACGTCTGAAAAGCCGGGCGGGAAATGCACCTTGGATCGTGATCCCCCAGCAAGATCACCGGCCCATACTTTACTGATATTGGGCGTGATCTGAAGGTCGATTGTGCGATTGATGGATGCGTCAACGACTCGGACGGACGAAGCTCTTTGCATCGGAGGACCGCGAAGCAAGCCTGAGATGGCCACAAGCAGGGACACTACCCCATTCGTCAGTATATAAAAACGGTCGAGTTACTACCGTGGAGAAAAACCCTCACCTAAGCTGGCACGAATGGCTCTCTTATGCCAAAGAGACTTGATAGCTCCCATAGTGCTTGAAGAGCTTACCCAGTAGTAGTGCAGGTTGCTGATCTAGAGGCTTTGTAAGCAGACATACAACTATTATGGCAAAGAGACACTCACTGGCATGGGTTTCACGGCCTGGGTCCAAAAGAAGATTACTGCTGCTTGGGAGAAAGCGAGTCCCATCAGAAAGTTTGCAAGCGTCGAGGTATAGGCCAAAAGAACACCTGGTTGCCTCAGCCCGGCCCAGTCCTTCTCTGGCTTTTGGTCGCTTTCGAGGACCACTCCAACAGCGACTCCGGTGCCTGCGAGCGGGAATAGTTGTTAGCTTCGCTGGGTTCAGGGCTGGGGCAGATCACCAACCGACAACGGGCAGCGGTGTACTCACAACATATACTCAAAATCAAAGGGATGACTCCGAGCCAGGGAAACCGTCTGAGAACGCCTGGTTTCCAAGACGGTTCTTCGTCCATGCATTTTGAGCTTGGCCCAAGTTTGTCAGACAACATAGGATTCTTGATCAAGGGCTCCATGGTGAGAGGTATGTTGTTTGTAACGTCAGAGTGAAAAGAAAGAGTGAACAAGTTCTGAATGGAAGTGTGAGGGGGAAGTAACCCGCGAAGCATAGAGACATTTGGGATTAGAGCCTTACTTTTATCTCTATGATCCGGCTTATACCCGCCTTGACCATCGTCACATATCCAGATTGAAACTCTGAGTAGGCAGTGGTGAAACATCCCGCAGTCTTTGCGTCTCTCGAACTCGGATTCCTTTATCTGTACAACACCTAATATACCCCATCTCTTGTCTGGTGGGGTGTCGATGAGACCTCTCCGTCTGAGACGAAAGGCCTGTTCAACCGTCCACGAGGTAGGTACAGTTCAGCCACTGCGGGCCGTACGACATGCTTTCGAGCTCCTTCCTTGCACGGTCAATCGTTTGTGCCTGCCGACTTCCACACCAGGCCTTCACATGCCCGCTTCCATTCCCAGTTCCTTCTCATTTTAATTTTTTTCAGGCAGCCGTTTCAAGGTTTGCGAAATGGAAGTGGAAGGAAGGTACACATGCGATTGACCCGGCGAGAAGATACACCACCCCACCCAAAGTCATGCTACATCACGCAAAAACTACATCCCGATAAGGCTTCAAACAATTCTGCGCTTCTATTCAACCTCATAGAGCGCATTCAAAAGACAATAACGCTAGTACCTCATGATATAACAACCTGAAGATGCTCCAGGGCGGTATATGATCAAAGCCAACTAGGGTGAAACGAGCTTCCAACTTTCCAAGCACTACATAACAACTTGTAAACCCATTAACATCCTATCACATTGACCATACAATCCCTTCAGATCATCTTACCCTTCCCCTTCCCTTTCACATCCAACCTTGGAAACTCTTCCGAATTCTCCAACGCGTGTCGAACATCAGAAGCCATCGCCATATCGGTCTGATGTGCCATCCGGCTCTGGCGAGCCTGTTCCTCCTCCAAGCTTAACCTCAAAGCAAGAGCCAGATCATCGTCAAGATCAGCGCCAAACTCAGCGTTTGCAGTCGCTCCTGCCGGGACGGTATCGTAAGCAATGTCGGAAGGATCCAGCCCGAAGGCCGAGCCGTTGATATAACCGGTCTCGGGGAAGGAGATGACCGGCGTGCTATGAGATGAAGAAGATCCAGTCGCAAAAGAAGGTTGCTTGCTCTTTCCTTTGCCCTTCAAGGGCTTTACCTTGATGGAGAACTCGGGTAGGGGGCTCGGGCTGCGAGGAGGGTACTGCTCTGCTTCTGCTGCTGCTGGTTCTGGTGCCGGTGCCGGTGCCAATGCTGCAGCATCATCCACGCTGCTGTTGCTTTCAAGCAGTGACAGGCGAATGGCGCGTTGGATCATTTCCTCCTCTGACTCTTCATTGACAGTCGGCAGATTCGCACCGCTTCCCGCCACACTCGGGCTAGCGCCAGGCAGGCTAGGCTCGGGTGTGAGCTGGTCAGCGCTGCTCCCCGTGGACGGCAACCTTTCCCATTCTTCATCAGCGGTTGATCCCATCTCTGCTTCAGCCGCCAACCGAAGTGATTCTTGCTTGATGAAGTCTTCCTCGGAAACCATTTGAGCATAAAGAAGTGCTTCTTCCTCGGTCATATCTGCCAAACCTTGGCCAAAACGCGAACGGAGCCGAGCCATCTCACGAGTGCGCGTCTCCTCTTCATGAATAAGCTCCGCCTCTTCGGCGGCTATGAAGCCAGACACATGGTGACTGGTTCTACGGCTGGCCAGTCGGCCATGTACGTCGTTATGCCGGTGGCGTCGCTTCCGGCCTGGGGTTTGATTTGTGGAGCTATAAGACCAGAACCTGATGTTGTTGCCCCATGCCGACACGCCTCGAAGGACGGTCGGATCAGGATCCAAGAAGATGGCGCGAACAGCAGAGTAGACATTTCGTTCCATGGCGGGAGCCTGTGAGAGAATCGGACGAGGGATCCGGCCCAACATCTTTGCATTGAGGGTTCGGATAGGTTCATTTGTTGAAGCCAATGGGTCCCATGCTTGGACGACACCGTCAGTACTGCCGTGAAGTAGGTAAAGAGCTGAAAGGGCAAGACTGGAGATAGCGGGTGAGTCGGTTTGAATAACCCGCAAGGGCTTGACCATATGGGAAGAGTGATGATCTCTCATGTTCCACACGTTCACTGAGCCGGTGCTGGTTCCGACAGCAAGATAGCGGGCGCGGCGACCAGGAATCTCCTTGGACGTGGCGCCACCTCCATCATGTTCGAAGCAAAGAGGGTCCTCAAATGCCGCCATGACAGCATAAGTAGACAAATCAATCGCATTTGCAGTGATTTCTGCCCCTACAGGCATCTTAAGCTTGTAGTCGGTGACAGACCAACCATTGATAATGTCTCCTACGGGCGTGGCCAAGGTGGAGGGTGACCCGCTTGGAGCATAAATCGCTGCAGGCTTCTCTCCATCGCCGGTGGTAGACTGAGGAAGAGAATCCAAGCTTTTCGGTGTCTCCGTACCTCCAAAGATGGAGGCTGTGGGTGCTGAAGACAACAAGGCCGCAACCTTCTCTGGATTGGCCACCGGGCTAGCCTTGTGTCTGACATATCTTCGAACGGAAGGAGGCACACCCTCCTCCAAGCCGCAGTCGATCTTGAAGATGGCCTCGCCGCCGCTTTCGTCGCCGGCGGCGAAATCAACTTCGAGTCTCCGTTGCATATCCCAGCCCAAGCAAGCCCTCCGGAAATCAGCTGGTTTGCGGCGGAAGAAAGATTCTATCTCTCGAGCCTCAGCAACGATCTGTGCCCTGCTCAGATTCATGAAGTTTGCCGATGAGCGCGGTGAATATGAACCATCAGCTGCGTTCTTGTCAAAATCATCAGGTGTTGCGACACGCCGGGTTGCTTCGATCATCTCCCAATAAGCAGTGCGTCCGGCGTCCCAGGCATCCTTGAGCAGAGTTGTCGACTTTCCACGAGTTGAAGAAGGAGTCGGCGTCTGGATTAGATAGAAAACTTCTCCGAGTGCATTCAGAGCAACAGCCCAGACCCTGTTCATGCCTTTGCGTCTCAAGTTGTAGTTGTCATCGACCTTGATGTCCACAATAGGCACGCCAGGACTGAGCACCCAGCGCGCGGTGATCTCGCCAACGCGGTTGCCGGCGCGGCGACCCGAGATTTCATAGCCAAGGGTATAGGCGGTCACTATACCGAGCGTTGAGCCAGTGAACATACCAACCATCGAGTCAGTCGCTGTTGGTACAGTGGGCGACTTTGCGATCCAAACGGAACAGACGGCATCCAAGAGCTCGGGAATTTTGGGAATCTCAGGCTCGTCATCGACGGTTTCCGGTACGATTCCCAAGAATCGGCCGCGCAGCTGACCTTGTGGTTTGAAGTAGACCCGACCACCAGGGAACGCTTCAGCGCCGATTAGACCATAGGGCTGACTAACGTCGATGACGTTGGGGACCGCTGCCGGTCCGTCGCCCATTCCGTAGTACACGAGACCAGGATGTACTTCGTCCAGCTGTTGGAACCGAAACTGGTCATCCATACCCAGCTTTTCAATTTTACCAGTGGTAGGATCACTGACAGACGCCATTCCTATATCCCTAGAGCCATGCATCACCCGCGGCCCGTTCCGATTACCGGAAAACACGGCGTGCAAATGAGTGACCATCCAAGAAAGCCTTGGGCTATACGTCAGGACGGCGGCTGCCTTCTTGCCAGACTGTATTGAAAGGTTCGAGGAGCCGTCGGGTTTTCCGCGGGACACACTCCTAAGCAGCCGAGTGCGGAGGAGATACTCGCTACGCCATGTGGCCATGGCGCTTAGTCTGGCAAAGTACCGAGACTCGGAGCGTATTCTGTCCACCTCTCCATCTTCGTTGGCGAACTCGCTCTTTTTCTTTGCTGAGAGTAGCGATTCTTCGCCAGGAAAGTTGCGCAGGAAGGCTCTGCGCCAGGCATATGGGGCGGCAACGAGGTGGTAGAAGCGCTTCGAGACCAGAGCGACGTCTCCGTGAGAATCAGGGTGCAGATGGGATAGGATATGGGTCAAGATTTCTGGTAAAGTATCTGTAAGCTACGAGCCTAGCGCAATAAGAATATCGACCACGCGACCCAAATGCACATACCGTTGGGGAAGTCTGTCAACTTGACGCGTCCCGGGGAATTTGAAGTGTTCTTAACAACTTGGAATGCCAATGCATGCGGAGTGTGTTGCCGCGACAGTAGTAAGGCGTTTTCATATTCAACGATGCGTTGACCAGCAGTTATAACAGGTTGGGCCGCAGAGACATAGTCGGCGGCCCTCAGTCGGCCAAAGTCTTGAGCGAAGCGGTGGCCATCGTCACTCCCAGAAGCGACATCTCCGCCAAAGATGCTCTCGCGAGGAGAGGCATCATCTGGGGAGCTTGGCTGGGAGCGAGGCGAGCCATGGTGGGCGGCTTGGTCGGGAGATATTGGATTTGGATCTCGGGGTAACGATACAGGAGTCTCGGTCGAGCCTTGGTGCATAAAGGACTTTTAAGTGAACCCTGGTGGCAATGCGCCTGACTGTGCAGTTCGATTTGCACAGTCGTTGGTGTTCGGTAGATGAGGTCGGAGGTGTTGATGGTGATCGGGAGGAGAGGAGGGGCAGCAGCACGGAGGGTTGTTTGGTGAGCGGCACGTCTAACTGGCGATGCGGGTTGCGTTCACTTTGCGCGGATGTCGAATGTGAGAGGGCGAAAGATGGCTGTTGTCGTGAGGATGACGTTTTTGGAAGCAAGATTTTCGATCTCGCGTCACAGCATCAACTGTCGTGGAAGGATTGCCCACTGATAGCAAGCATCCATCACTCTTGCCCGATGGTTCGCTGCAGCCTATTACCGAGGGGACTCAGTGCTGGTTGCCGACAATAGCCTAGAAATACAGTGCATGGGCTTGAAACTAGGGTGATGCACAGGAAACGTCTCATTCTCTATGGTACATGTGCACATCAGACAGTCATTTCTTGTACAGCCCAGTGCTCATTCATCCAACTCCATCCTGCCGCGGTCCAACAGCAGGTGCTCCACTGAAAGTTGCCTTTGAAAACAGCAAACTTCCACCCTAGAACGCCACTGCGGATGTTACCTTACTGTAGCGACAAATCACTTGCTGACAGAACCCCACATCAGTCTCAGAGACAATTGCTTGAGGAATAGCGAGACTCAAGGTTGACGACTCGGATGTGAAGGTTCAATGTTTTGAGCTGTTCAGCTTCAAGCGTAAAGGACGCCCTCGTTGAAAGCTCGAGGTACCATGGAGCACAGATGACAATAGGTCACGATGACCTCAGTGCTCAGTCTCCACTGCGTCCAAGTGCAGTGACCACAGATGAACATACCTTAACAAGCACGGGGCTTGAAGATGACGAACCACCGGCGACGGCAGGTGTGAATGATATTTAATACCATCATATGCCTTACCTAGATGGTAGACGCACGAAGGAGACAAACGGTCACAATACCTTGGCAAGTATGATAAATGCACTCTTCTTCACCCAAATCAATCAGAAAGGCAATAGCAACGGGAACTTGGATAACCCCCTTTACCCACCTACGCCCATCACAGTCATCACCACCTGACCGAGCGGACAAAACCGTCCGCTCTCATCTCCAAACCAAAACAAAAAACCGTTGCGTGATCAACCCGATCAACACCGGAAGCAAATCTTTCCATAGCACATCCCGGAGGCATATAACATGATGTTTTCCTAGGAGCCTGCCTCATCTGGGTGTCCGGGAGTTGCCCACCTCCGCCAATTTCAACAGCGGGATCCATCGACGGGCCTTCATCACCAACGGACGGCGGCCCGCCTCGTGCCTCACATGCTGCCGTTCGGCATTCGACAATCGTGATACAGATTAGTAAGAAGGATAATCAATCATGTAATTAGTAATGATGGAGATGAGATCGATCATGAGCAAAGATCGAAGAAAAGACCTCCACAATGTTCCCGAGGACCCCGAACAGGGGGGGAGGGGGGAGGAAAGAAAAGAGCGGAACCACAAGAGCGGACGGGCAAGGACGGGTACACCCGATCCCGAACGAGGTCCCGACTCCACACAGCAACCCCTTTCCCACCAGACCCGAATGAACGAACGGTGGTCGGGGTCGGCGGTCGGCAGGCGGGCGGGCGGGCGTGGAGAGGTGGGATGAATGATAGAGATGTGCTTGTTGCTCGGCGAGGAGAGCAGCGTGGGCAGCGCCGCGATTACAAACCACGATCCCACTTCCACTTCTACTTCCACTTCCACCTCCACAGCTAACTTCCACTTCCCACTTCCACTTCCAACTTTCAAACATCCCCTTCCACAACTCCCACAACTCCTGACTCGTCGTCGAACCGAACGGGTGTACAAACGGTGGGCTTGTGGGTTGTGGGTTGTGGGATATGGAACTATGGGTATGGGTATGGATAATATGGATATCAACATAGAATTTGTGTGGAATTTGGTTAATGTCCAAGGTACTGTAACAAAATTCCCTCTTTCTTCGCCGTTCTTTTTCCTGTTTTCCGGAGACTTGTTCGCTGGGCAAAACGGGGTCTTCTTTTGCGGTCATTTTGGTTCCTGGATCCTCGTCTTTCATGGACCGTTTGTTTTCTCGAACAATGTTTGGCGAACAACGAACATGGTCACTCCATGTTGTTTTTCAACGCTTGGGCAACTTGTTCGTTCTTAGGGGTTGGACCGTCTTTGGCGAGCTTTCGCTTCGAGCCTTCGACAGTGACTGAGCATTATCAATCCATGATCCGTGTTCGTATGGAAGGAAATGTCAGTCTTCTTTTCTGCGTGCAAAAGAAAAATCCAAGCCCGCCGGCGCCGGCCAGAGCCGGTTTAGCCCGCTGGCTAACGACTTGCTAACGAACTCCCTAACGACTCGCCAAAAAGTCCTCGGCTCCTCGCCGCCCCTGGTTTCCCGGAGGCTGGAATGAGGCTGGTCGATTTTCGCATTGTAGCGTACAGTATTTTGCACTTGCTCGGGGCCGTCCCGTCATCATGCAATGGAAGTTCTGCTTTCCCGGCCGAGGGATTCAAATGGTCCGCCGACGCTCGTCTCCATCTCCGTCTCCGTCTACATCTCCATCGTTAGAGGGGTCCCTACACCTGTAGAGAACCCTACACGCTGTCAGGGAACATGGGCCGGGGAAGCAGGAAAGAAAAACGTGGTGCATTAGCAGCATGTCCCACCAATGATTCTAGGAACCATGAGCATGTGCATCATGAGGTTTTTTGGATGCTCCTCTGGTCTGTGCTTCCGTTTTGCACATGAGTGTATTTTCACGTAGGAGTTGATGGGCTCTTCTCTCACAAAGATACCGTATCAGGGCTAGTCTTGCGAAAGCGTGCCCTTTGAATTTGAGAAGACGAGCTTACTGTGTATGAAACTGTGCGTTTGGACGGCCAAGAAAAGGGGTGGCTCTTGGTAGCGATCATAAGGATGGTAAAGGGTCACTTTTTTTCCGATGGCCTCGAACCCCGTCGGAGGATGACAAGATTTGAGACAAAAGGCTTCAAAAAATCCGGAGACGGGCGTTCGGATAGCCCAAGCAGTTGGTAACGAGCAACTGAGTGCCAGAGCCCAAGGACATCGGTCCGGTAAATTACTCTCTTCGCTCACTCACAAGGTCAAGCCTCAACCGAACCCGCGGGTTGCTTCCCTTCCCCTCCCTTCCCTCTTCCCTCTCCGCACACCGAGCGGGCGGCTGGCTGCCGGGGCTGGCGGGCTGGCGGGGTTCAAGGAGGAAAAGGTGTCATGATTGTCGTGATGGTTTTGTTTGGTGAGAGAGCCACAGAGCCCAGCCACCAGCCCCGTGGACCTGCCCGTGTTGATCATTGCCCAGCTTGAGCGATGCTCCGAAATTTATGCTTTTTCAGATCTCCGCACAGGGAAAATTCCGAGTGCTTGGTAAAAGTGCTCACAAAACAAAACAAAACAAAACAAAACAAAACAAAACAAAACAAAACAAAAAAAAACAGACTTCAGTTGTGGATATGTGTTGTTGACTTGTCGTTTTTACCGTATTTTACCATTTTGCGTAGACGCTCCGTTTTGTGGTTTAGGTCAGCAACCTTCTGTCAACTCTGCGTGTTTCTTGGGCCCCAATGTCTCGAATGCCTTTTACTGAGGATCATTGCGGGGTTACAGCCAATGTGTGATGAGACACATTTTGTGAATTTTCTGTTCCCCGTGAGCGTGGTAAGAAATGTGAGTTGTGATGAGGCAGACAATGGAACTTGCGAGCGCGAGCTTATCGTGAGCAGCGGCTTCCTTCCTTCAGCAGCCTGAACGGACAAAGCACGCGCACGTTCATCGTAAGCCAGGGTCGCAACACAGCAGGCGGGGTTCCATCAGAGCAAGCCGATGGACGGACACACCACGACTCTGCGAAACCACAAAAAGAAATCGTGCCAATACGAAACCATTGGAGCGCATCGTGTTGCTGTGTTGGGGAGATGTTTGGGCCGATGTTTGTTTGGTACCTTTGGGTTCCTGCAGTTGTTGTCCAACCGCTTTCGCTCACCGTATCCGACATTCCATGTTTGGTGTTCAGTGTCCTTTTTTTCCTTTTCCCTTCTCTGCTTCCGCTTCCCCTTTGTTTTGCATTGTCCAATTATCAACCATCCAATCCTCAGGTCATATCGGGTTCCATTTCCATATTGAAATTCCCGATGATTCCAGATTACAGGACAGCAATACCCTACTGCTCCGAGGCAGGCCAGAACGCAGTAGTACGTCCGTAGTAATCCATTCGGAAGCCCTGCCTGCGCGAACGGAAGTTGCTTTTGTTTTCTGTCCGAGCGACTGGCTCTCCCCAGCGATTCTCTCGAGATCCTCGGCATGGCATGGTACGGCATGGCGTGAGAGAGGGGCCGATAAAACGAAAAGTGATAGCTCACAACATTGAAAGGGTTTTTCCACGGATTCCGTACATAAACATGCCACCCTGGCACATCCACAGACGATGGCGGCGCGTAACGGACTTGTAAAAAAGTACGTACCACACCCCCAGTCACCTCCTCCCTCCCAGAAAAAATATAGTAAATATTCATATGACATAGAGTTTGTTAGTTGCACACACCAAAACGTGATGTACTACTAGAATATGCGCGTAGTTTACAATACAATACAATTGCATTACTATTCTTTCGTGCAACTTCGTACAACTTTGGTAATGGATTAAAGTCATTTAGATAATGCGATTCCCGTTGTTTACAACGAAATTACTAATATTTTAAAAAAGTTACCGGTATTATACGAAATCTAGTATATAGTGGTAGTAAGCGGGCACTAGTCTTACTACTAGTATAGTTACCCTTAAGTAAAATAATCCAAAATAATCTATATACTAGTATTTCTTCCTACCTACGTTTCTCTTATTTATTTTTTTACTTTTCCCTAAATACTACCTTTTTAAATTGCATTAATACTACTATTACCCTCGCCCGTTATAGATTAATAAGAGCCCGCTATTATAAATTAATAAGAATTTTAAAAACTTTTAAATTATAAACCCGATTAGGATATTAATAATCCCTAGTAGCTTTGCGATATTAATTTTAATATTAACGAATTTCTGTAGGATGCATTTATACCCGGCGCGCTTCCTTAAACTATAGAAATAGACGACGAAGATTTATTTACGCCTAATAATAATACTATTTTCGAAAATGCGCTAGAGGGTAGTAAGTACTATACGAATAGTCTTTATATAAATTATTATAGTTAACGTTTTTTTATAATAATTATTACCCTTATTTTAGATACGCCGCCTATAAAAGCCCCCGCTACTAACGAGCCCGCTATCGCTAGCGCCGCCGACGGTCCCGCCGACCGCGCCCTTATCCCTAATTAAATTATATACGTATTATTAGAAGATTTGCCTCGATATTAATAAATTATTTTTAAATTATAAGAAATATAGTTTACGGCTAACGAATATCGTTTTTATTAGCTATTTTTCGATAATATATATTATTCAATTAGTAAACCTTAAATAATTAAGAAGAGGAATAGTCCTAATAGGAAGTATATGAAGTTATATTTACGTTGTCAGTTATAGGAATATAAGGTTAGAACGTATAAAGAGGGAAACAAGCCTTAAAATTTATACGATAAGATAGTATATAACCTTTAAAAATATCTATTAAGAAGGGTTATAATCTTTTAGTATAAGGGTCTTACTATTAACGAGAATTGTATCCTTATTAGTATTATTATTAAATCGATTAGTAGCGAACTTTATAATTACGATATAGATTTACTTAATTAAACGAAGCGAACTTCTAACTTTAAATAATTAATTATTAGCAATATTAATCGAGGGTTCGCTTTGGCTACTATCTATCGTACCCTTTACAGTAACAATAGCCGATTAAAAGCCGTTAAAATCGTACTTTATAACTTCGGGGGTCGTTAGTTTAGTAGGTACGACGTGTTTAATTAGGGGAGGGTATTCCGGCTTACTCATTTAAATCTACATTACGTAGGTAAGGACTTTATCCTCTAATTGTAAATCGATTAAATCTTATAGTATTTATCTATTTAAATAATAATCGATAATATAGTTAGTAGCTTTAAATCATTTAGTAAAGCGATTAAAACTATACGTAAAGATGGCGATACTTCTCGTAGAGTAATTTAGTCGATTGTTAGTATGTCCTTTTTTATTATTTTCATTATTTTTCGTCTTTTTCGTCTTTTTTCATTATTTTTCACCCTTTTTCGCTATTTTCATCATTTTTCGTCTTTTTCGTTATTTTTCATCATTTTTCACCATTTTTCGCCATTTTTATTATTTTTCGTCTTTTTTATCATTTTTCACCCTTTTTCGCCATTTTCGTTATTTATACTTATTTATATACATATAACTAACGCGCTCGCTCCCTACTATTAAATTAATTCAATATATTACGACGGCGAAGGCACCTTATTCTTATAGATACTATATATAATACGAATTAGCTTGGTTAATTATTCTATACCCTTCTTATTTATAATAAATACGGTTGTTAGCTCCTATATAATTATTTCCTTATAGAGAAGGGAAATAGCGATATTATAAGGGAAGCTCTATTAATAATGCGGGGGTAGGTAATAGAATATACTAGTTAATTATAACTATTTCGTTACTTCCTTATAAACGATTCTACTGTTAAATAATACGCTATAAAATTAGCCTTCCTTAATATCGAAGTTAATTATTTCCTTTATTACATCTACATAGAACGGACTTTTAAGTGGAAGTTTAGTAATAACCGCTATAAAGAGTGCTTAAAGTATATAGTCGATGCCGTTCGATAGAAACGTATTAAATAGGGTTGTGATAATTCTATTTAGTTCGCCCTCGATAATTTAAATTAAGATAATCTTATATAAAGGTATATCGAAAAGAATTAGAGGGATACTAAATTGTAGTAGGCTAATTATATTCGTGAATATTCCCTTCTATTATTATAAGTATAAATCCTATCTCTTATTAATCTAATAATTCTTAAGTCTCTTCCAATATTCTCTAAGTTTCCTCCGATATTCTCTAGGTCTCCTCCAATATTCCCTAGGTTTCTTCCGATATTCCTTAGGTTTCTAATTTCTATTAACTATATCTATATTTTTTAATAAGTACTTATAACTAACCTTTTTAAAGGTTATTATTTTACCTTAAAATTTTAAAATAAGAGTATTATATAGTAGTTCTCTTTACTTAGTATTTTTAAGTATATACTATATATAAATGTTCAATATTTTAATTATACTACTAAAGTTAAGACCGACTTCTATACTAAATTTCTACGAGAATTAATTAATTACTTTAGATTTGGCCGATTCCTAATACTAATATAAAAGTTAGTTCTATTAAAAGTAAAGGAGGGGAGGCGACTCTGTAATGTTAGTGAGTATTTCGATATGCGGTTAATATACTTTATTAGTGTAATTCGCTATAAAAGGGGTAGTTATTTCGATTAGTAGTTTATTAATTATAAGTGCCGGTTCTATAAACGTTAGCAATTACTATATCGGCATCTCTAATAGTATTACTTCTTTTATAATTATTATACCCTATTAACGGGCTATTTAGTTAATTAGTTAGAGCTATAATAAGATAGGAGATTTAAATAGTTTAAAATTCGAGAAGTATAGAGAGTAGCCCTTTAAGAGGATCGATATAGCTTTAATTAATAGTAGGTAGTACGAGAGTAGTTAGAGTTTATAATATTTAGGTTTTATAATTTCTAGTAGCTAGTATATTAAGAGTATAGCTTTAATTTTATAGGAGTAGAGCGTATTTATATTTAGTATATTACGAGAATTCAATAGTTTAATAGAGAGTTTAAAGTTTTTATAAATAATTTATACGTATAGGGGGTTTAACCTTAGGATGTAGAGGAGGATTAAATATTAAATTGAAGTCTTTTAATATACGTTTAGTAATATTACGAAATATTTAATAACGTAGAATATTCGTAATAGTAACTAGATTTATTATAGTTATAAATATTAAATTAATTAATTAATTAGTACTTTATATAACGATTTACATAACTTTTATAATTAATATATAGATAAATCTAGTTTGTTAGTAAAAGGTACTAGAAACGTAGAGATATAGCTAAGTTATATATAGTATTTTATATACTTTATACGATAAATATAATTAATATATAGATAAATCTAATCTGTTAATAAAAGGTACTAGAAATGTAGAAATATGGCTAAGTTATATATAGTACTTTATATACTTTATATAATAAATACGATTAATATATGGATAAATCTAGTTATTATAGTAATTATACAAATCTAATACTAGTTATATATTTTAATTAATATTTATTAGTGTAATTAGATGTGGTGGGAGTGTAGTTGTAAATATGAAGTTCAATATAGATATTTTATTTTATATTAAATGTATAAAACGTACTTTTTAATATAGTATTTGTATATTAATACTAATCCTTTAGTTATCTATATTAATCGATTGCTAGCGATGAGGGTATTTAGTATAGTAAGTTTGGTATTAATAGAGTTAATATTCGATTTTTAGTATTGAAAATACAATTAATACGTATATTAGCTAACCTTTGTTTACTTTGTAGTCTTACCCCTGTTACTAGTATTGCTAATATAATATAATAAATTGAGTTGGAAGAGTTTCGAATTAATAGAGTTGGAAGAGCTTCGAATTAATAGAGTTTATTGAATATATTTATATATCGCTAGGTACTCTCCTATATAAAATATAAGTAAAGGGACTTCACTATAGAATTAAATTTCGCTATACGATATAATAGTCTATAAAAAGTTTATTTAATCGATTTGTTTATATTTTTCTCTTTATTAGAGGTTATAGAGCTTACTTAATCGATTTATTTGTGTTTTTCTCCTTACTAGAGGTTATAGAGTTTAACGAACCGATTTATACTATTAAAGTAATTCCCTATACTAAATATAAGTAAAGTGATTTCGTTCGATAAAGATTATTCCCCTTATTCCGCTCGCCCAAATAAAGCGGTAATTACAATTATAATATATTAGGGTATTGTATTATAATATACTAGGGTGTTGTATTAGTACGGTTAGTTATAATACCAGCGGTTATATTTATATATTACGACTTTTATAATTTTATTAAGTTAATATAACGGCCTTACGTATACGGTACGTATATAGGGCTGACTCAGCTCCCCTCAATTTTATATACGTATTTATATATTACTTAAAGAGGTAAAGACCGTACGATCACGGGACTTAAGAAGCTATACCGTTCTGAGCAGTAGATGTGTGGGGGCTGGAGGTGACTGGGGGTGCGGTACGTATCTTTTTATAAGTCCGTTACGCGATACCCAGACGATATACGAAGGTGGTGAAGGCTGCTTGGGATGATGAATTCCAGTTGCTCGGAGATGTGAAGTGGCTTTAAAGGCCTCCGTTTTGAGGTGTTGCTTACGCTGCGCAGCATGCAATGCACTCCGTCTGGCTGAATGCTAGGCAATCTGCTAATTTTGCATCGTATAGAGGTGAGTATATAGTAATTCTCCGTAGCGAAGACTTTTGAGCTTATTATTATCGATATCGTAACATGCTTTTGTATTGTAGTAACAATTATCCGTCTTATTTATAGTCTTATTCTCTTAGCTACCTACGTATAGACTATACGCTCTCTTTGTACTTACGGGTCCAAATAGTTATAACATCCCTACTATACTCACCTACTTACCAATCCTAATATTATACTATTTAAACCTATAGGATAAAGAAATACAGTTATACTGCGGTCTAAATATAACTTAAATAAAAGGGGCTATTATCTGTAAATTAATTATATATCCTTAATTTATCCTATATATTAGAATACTACCTAATATAACTATACGCTTTATACGTACGCCCTATACGTATATTTAATACTATATATTTATTAATCCTATCTTCTCTTACTCTTCCTAATATTAATAATATACTTATATTTTACCAATTATATCGGGCAACCCAACTAATTTTTACACTTTCGTCTCTTCTACTTACATCCCAACTATTATATTCCGATCCCTATTAGGAAGCTTCTAACGAATCTTCGGATAAACCTTTTATATTTAAGGTAAATACTTTAGGTAGAGAACCCCTTTCTCCCTATTAGGAAGCTTCTAATAAATTTTCGGATAAACCCTTTATATTTAGGGTAGATACTTCGAATAATTCGAATAATAATTCTAATATTTTAAACCTTATTTAAGAACTACTCGAATATATCCGTACCTTTATCGAAAAGGATTATCGGTTAAATTTATAGTAATATATAATTTACTTCTATATATATCGAAGGATTATAATATCCTAGCGATATAGTAGGCGTCTCGGTATATTTATTAACGTACTTAGGGAACCTATCGTATACGAAATACTTTTAAAAATTAGTATTTATTTATACTTCGAATAGGATAATACTAACCTCCCCTCTTATAAACCTATTACCTAATTTTAAATAGACGAATATATAATAAAAAAATAGAAATTACCCCGAATATATTTCTAAATTTCCCTCTACGTAGAATTTAAGTCGCTATTCTTATAATTAGAAATAAAAGGGGTATTTATATTATTCCCTATTAATAACTTCGTTAATAATAATTATATTATTAAAGACGTCTCTAATATTATATAAATTCGCTCTCGTCTTCGTTCCGTATATAGAATCCTAATAAAAATTGCCCCCGAATTAATAGAATTACTTATTACGCTATATATATATTAATATATGTCACGGCACGTAGATCTCGAGGGCAGTGCACACGAATAATCTGACGAATGTAATAAATAATTAACTATGAGGAGTAAAAGAAAGGAAAGGAAGTGCTGGCTCTGGCTGGCACGGTTAAATACAGGAATGAAGTGGATCTAGGGACGGAAGGAAAGGAAGTGCTGGCTCTGGCTGGCACGGTTAAATACAGGAATGAAGTGGATCTAGGGACGGGAAGGGTAGACCACGTGAGCCGTCACGTGAGCCGTCACGTGAATGGATGCACCTGACCAGAAGGCATGGATCTGAGCCATGACATTACCCCCCCCGCGGAAGAAAGACTCAGCCCCAGAGTCGAAGAATAACACCATCAATCCATATATCCATGTGAAAACCATCAAGGTCCTCAATGCCGCAGAGCCTCAACTCCAGTCCCATGTGACGAATTGAAAAGAAGAGATGATGATGCCGGTTCCGTGTCAGCGGGACTGCCAACAGCATTAGACAGGTGTTGTACAACGTTGCAATCCATCTCTTGTAATAGCCATCAAGGTGCTCATCCCATGGCCAATGTCCAATCTGAACATATGATCTTGAAGTTCCCAAGACGAATCGCAATGCGAGGTATCATGACGTATGCGGAGAGTCCAGAACCGTGGTTCAGTCGAAGAGGGACATCGAGATAGAGTTGTCGGGACCGATGAGGCTGAAGGTCGAAGACGAGACGACGGGATTGACGTGAAGGTGCTTTTCTTGTGCTCATTGACTTCCCAAAGCGGAAAGAAGGCAATAGAGAGAGACGGGGTGAAACAACCCGTACCGTGGTGCTGGGAGTGTCAACCAGAAGCGCGGTGTCGATGTTCGTGATGTTCTTTTAGCTTCTTGCGCGCGTGCCTCAAAGAGGAAAGGCAAGCGGTCTTTCTGATAGGTCAATGGATCTTGAAAGACGCGAGATCGCGACAGCTTTTGAGATGGAGCGCCAGAACCATGGAGATGGGAGCAGGTCGATCAGATGAGGCTGAGAGCATATAAATATTGCTGATCTGATCTCGACTGCTGAGGAGAAAGGAACCGTGAAAGTGGTGATGTTGGTGAATGGCATCAATGACGTAATCGACCAGTGAATGCCAGAAGGTGCAGCTTTTCGAGTGAAGGAGAGAGCTGCCAACTCAGTGAATGATGATTGCCGTTTTTATCGAGAAAGCGGCGCAAAACGTCGGGGTTCAGAAAGGTACAGCTTTTCGAAGTTGTAGAGGGAGAGCTGCCAACTCACTCAGAGAGATGGTGATGGAGCACAGAATGACTCCAAGAAACTTGGGAGAGGGGAACCGGGTTCAGGACTGCTCCGCCAGGATACTGATCTTTGAGTCGCTATTGTCCTCCACATTCAATCGTAAACCAGTTGGTCCCAAAGGTAAGGCGCATCTTGCTGAGAGAAAGCCAGCCCAAAGCGAAAAAGTCCGCCTTCGAGTTGCCAATCTGGCTGTGGGCGCCCATATCAATTACCACTGGATGTCGGGTTCCATCGGCCGGGTGACTTAGGTTTACGGCGGTCCTCGCTGCAAGAAAAAGAATCGTCGCGAAGGTCGCGGACCGATGACAAGAAAAAACCAAGCTCAAGTCGCAAAATCGGCCTGATTCAAATTCGAGAGACCCAACCAAAATGAAATGGTCGTGAGGTGCGGCTCCTGTCGTCGGAGAGAGAAAAAGGTACGACTCCGGGAAGGAGAAGGATAGTTAATTAAGTGTCACGGCACGTAGATCTCGAGGGCAGTGCACACGAATAATCTGACGAATGTAATAAATAATTAACTATGAGGAGTAAAAGAAAGGAAAGGAAGTGCTGGCTCTGGCTGGCACGGTTAAATACAGGAATGAAGTGGATCTAGGGACGGAAGGAAAGGAAGTGCTGGCTCTGGCTGGCACGGTTAAATACAGGAATGAAGTGGATCTAGGGACGGGAAGGGTAGACCACGTGAGCCGTCACGTGAGCCGTCACGTGAATGGATGCACCTGACCAGAAGGCATGGATCTGAGCCATGACAATATACCTATTAAAAATCTTATAAATATAAGTTAAAGGATAGTATTCGGAAAAAAGGGGAGACCTGTAATTACGTAATTATAATAGCGTTTATTATTATAAACTCCTACGTACCTTAAAAAAGTACGTTTATCCCGAAGCTATTTAGTATCTACTTTAAGAATAATTCCGTATAATTATACGTATATAATATATTAGCCCGATTTAGTATAATTTCTTCCTATAAGGTTACTTTCGATACTATTAATAATCTTATTAATATTTCTACAATATATAATTCGGTTATTTAAATCCTATAGGGGTAGACTTTTCTTCCCCTATAAGATTTAAATAACCCTACCCCCGCCAATTTTTTTATATGCTTATACAATTATAGAATAATTTTAAATTCGTTAATTATAACCCGAGTATAGTTATTATCTATAATAATTTCAATTTTATAGACTATATATAAGGTTTTAGTATAGGTCGGAAGGATATTATATAGAATCTCACTACTTATTTCCTTATTAGTAGTCCCGATATTAACGGGCCGTTTATACTATTCCAATAGCGTTTATATATTAAATTCGAATTAGAATAATTTTTTAATTACTTAAGCGTTACATTACTATCCTTTAATAACGCGGCTTATTATTTTACTAAAGGTCGATTAACCGTTATTTTTAAACGGAAATTAAAATAGTCTATCCTTTTTTTCCCGGTCGTTAAGCGACCAAAAACCGATTAAAACTATATCCTATAAACCCTTACTATTATAGAGGACAAGGGTAAAATCGCTAATATATATCGATTTTACGATAAATTCTTCCTTAAAATTCTTAGACTCCGCAAAGAGGACTTTAACGACCGATTCGTCCTCGTCTATAGCGACTAAAAAATAATATTTTTTATTCGCTATATTATTCTCAACTAATTTAAGGCTAGCTACGTATATAATTACAAATAGTAGATTCTTATTATACTTATATTCTTTTATATCCTTATAAACTACGTTAATATAGTATTTCGCGTCTTCTAACCTCTTATAATATAGGATATCTAGGGCCTTAAAAGGGATAAGAGAATAAAATAGTACAATACCCAATTTTATAACAGTCGGTATTTATTAGAGGATATATTCGCCTCTAAGATCTTAGCCTTCTTAATCGCTAAGTTTATTAATTATAACTATATTTTAAAATCTAACCTCACCGAAGTATTTATACGCTAAACTATATTAAATACCGGAGAAGAATTTATTAACCGGGAACTCCTTTTTATTTATAAGGAGGTCTTTTCCCTAATTACTTAATCTAAATATAAAATATCTTTAGSGATAATAAATATTAATTATTATAATATTTATCATTACTTATAAATTATTCGCATCTTTATAATACTTAATAAAGCCGTCTCTTTAAAGGATTATAGCATCCTACGACAAATAATAAACCTCCTTCCTATCCTATTTTATAGTAGTAAATTAAATAATTATAAGCCCGAAATACTTTATTTAATATAGTTATTTCGCCCTAAGGTTACAAACGAACCGCTCGCTAATACTATTTTATAATTTAATATAATACAATATTCTATAACTAATAATTAGTAGAAAATAATTAATATAGCCCTTAAATATATTAACGCTTCCTTTACTTAAAATATTAAATAGAATAAGAACTCGATTTACAATATTAAAATTATATTCGTCCGGCTTTCCGCTATTAACCTTTATACCGTAATTATCCGTAAGGTTATTAAAAACGATATACGAATTTACTAGGCCGGTAGATATATAAATCTATTTACTAATAGAGATATTATTAATTATATTTATACGGTATATTAGAATAAGTAGGCGCGTCGACGATATATTACTTTCCGACTATTAGGTAATTCGGGATTTAATACCCCTAATATCCTCTAATTTAAATTTACTATATTATTAGAATCGAAGCTCGATACGTTTAATAGAAAAAAGGTTCGACTATTACAAATAAACGAATAAGTAATTATTTTTAACCCTAAAAGGGTTATTAAATATATAGAGAAGGATATAGGAAAAATAATTATTAGTAGTAATAAGGGCGAATAAGTATATTTTAATAATAGTATTAATTTTAATAACGATTTCGATTTTATATAATTACCTATTTATAAAATTTAAATATTTATATAAATTAAACTGAAAATAGTTTAGGGTAATAATAATATAGGCTAATTTCGTATATATTTCGTATTTTATAGGTCCTTTTTAAAGATAATATAATATAGTGTACTTGCGGGGTATCCGAATAGAAAATTAAAGTTTAAATTCTAAAATACTAAAAAATAATCCGCCCCGGGTTCGAACCGGCGGCCTACTAATATATTAAATTATTATTTAAATATTTATTAACTACTTATAGTCGGTATTAGAATAATATTAACCGCATTATTATTTACGTTAATAAACTATAGAATAATACGTTAATAATTTATTTTATATAATATATATATTATAGATTGGCGAGGGCTTAATAGCGGGTCGATTAGCGATTATTATTTAAATCCTATAGGGCCGAAACTACTTCCCTATTAAATTTGAATTATCGATTGAGTACTATTTAAATTTTATAGGGGTAACGGAAGAAATAGAACTTATTACCCTTATAGGATTTAAATAGTATTTTAGAAGGTAAGGAGGCTACTTACAATTATTTAGGAAAAAGTATTAATTAAGTAAGTATAGAAATAAAATATAATTTCATTAAAAGGGAAGGTTATTAAAAATCTTTTATTCTAATATAATATTTACGACTTTAAATATAAGGAGTTAATTAAGTGTAGGAATATTATACCGGCGGAGAATTTTATTCGTAGGCTTTATAATTATTTTGGGGATTATAATATATTATATATTATTACATCCTTTAGATAATAATTAGAAGATTATTAAAGCTGTAATTTAATAATTGGATAGAGAGTTTGGTAGAGACTTTGCGAAGAGGAATGAAAAGTAGTTTAATTAGAATTATTATATATAAAGAAGTTAACGGGTATTATAATTTCTATAATTTATATTTATATTAATTTAATCGCTATTTAAACCCTTTAATTTCCGAATAATTAATCTATTCCTTTACGTATATTTCTTTAATTTCTATGTTAAAATTTAATTATATATTAATAATTAACGGCTTTTTTATTAATTTTTTAATATACTTTATTATATTGCCCTTTTCTAGCTGTCCTTTAAATCCCTTTTAAAGGTTTGTAACGGCCGTAGATAAATCGTTTGTATTAAGGACTTTTGTTAGCGACGTTATAATAGTAATTATAAATTGCCTGAAAATATTAGTTATTTTTATCTCTTGCTTATAAGATAGCGGGGTTGAAGGGGTATTGCTAAATAGTATAGAGGCGACGGGAATTAAATTGGGGTTAGTTACTATATAGCGCCGTATTATTAGGGTTATTTCGGTTGTAGCGGGGAGAATAGGTTTATTATCGTCGTTCTTATTATTTTTTTTATTATACCCCTTATTATTATTAAAGATTTTAAAGTATTAATTATCCCCGCTAATAGGTATTAAATTTATTAGATTCTTTTACATTTTAAACGGTTCTACGTAAATTAGTACATATATTTTATATTTTATATTGGCGAATATATTATTATATTAGTTCGAAAAAATAATTTTCTTCTTTTTAATAATAGGTTCGCCGTTTAGTAAGGATACTGCCCGCTTCCCCCTCCCCCTCCCCTCGATTAGAATTAATATAGCGATTAAAAATTAATTAGGATTAATAAATATAGGGTTTAAAGAGGTAATACTAATAATATAGGGTTTAAATAATTTATCCTCCTTATAGAAAGAGGTAATAAAAAATATAGGGTAAATAGTATCGTTGCAATTTAATAATTAGAAATTATTATTATTATTAATTTCCTCTCTAGAATTAGAGAATTTATTATTATTATTATATAGTAGTCCCTCCCGGTTAGCCGCTATATTAATCGAATTAGTAATATTATTATTGTATATTACTATAGCCGTATATATTATAATTAGTAATATCGTTAATAGAATGTATAATATTTAAAATATTAGGCTTCTACTATTTCTCTTTACGAAGGCGGTTAATTGGATTTAACGGACTTTATTACGGTTACGAATAAAAAAAACCCTTATTAAATATTATATACGTACTAATACCGGTAAAGCTTTATAGCCCTATTTTATTTAGGATAAATAAATATAGATTCTAGAGCGCGAAGTTAACGGCGTATAATTTAACCTACGAATATAATATTAATTTTCTTAATAATTAATACCGAATTATAATTACTATTAATTATATTCGATAAAGGTTCTATATATTTAATAACGTTACTAATTTATTAGAGGCTAAAATCGAATTATCGTTTTTATAGGGTTTTATTTTCTATAGATTTACCGATTAGGGTATAGTTAACCGAAAGTTTGGACTTCCTTTAATCTATTAGAACTATAGAAACGAAATTTGGGTTAAGGAATTAATAAATTAGGCCGGTAATATTAATAACTATTACGAAAGGTATTAAGAGATTAGGCCTTACGGCTATCCTTATATTTTAGGATATTATACTATTGCGTATAAAAACCTTCCCTATAATAATTTATACTTCCAAATTATTTTTAAATATAGGTACTCTTATTATAATCTTTACAGCGAAAAATATTTCTACGATTATAAGCGTTTTAAGTAAGTAAAAGCGTTAGAAAAGTAAGTATAGAGATAGGGTATAGGTTTATTAAAGGGGAAGACTATCGAAGATTTTTTATTTTAGTATAGTATTTACAACTTTGGATATAAAGAATTAATTAAGTATAAAAGTATTATATTAGCGGGGAATCCTACTTATAGGCTTTATAATTATTTCGGGGAATTATTATTATATTTTCTAAGTAATAATTAGAAGAATACTGAAGCCGTAATTTAAAAATAGGATAAAGAGTTTAACGAAGAGTTTATAAAGAGGAACGAGAAGTAGTTCAATTAGAATTATTATATATAAAACTAATAGATGCTAATAAGTATTATAACCTCCGGGACTCGTATTCGTATTAATCTAATTATTATTTAAACCTTCTAATTTCTAAATAATTTACCGGTCTTTATACCTATATTAAACTAGTTCCCGAATATCGCTACTATCGCTTAGCCTAAACTTTTAATTAAATTGGAATAATATTAAATAAAAAATAAATACTTTTAATATTTTTTTTTTTTACTATTTAATAGCACTACCTAACTCCTTAACAGTCTAGGTCGTCGGGGTCTAAATCGTCGGCATCCTACTCGTTACATTTATAAATAGCTTTCCTCTCCTTTATTATATCCTCCAATTTATTTTAGCAATTTACTTAACGGGACGTATAATTAATCGAAGTAGTTATAGTACCCTTATCCCCCTTCGGTTCCATTTAGATTTTTATTTCTAATATCGTTATTTATAAATTTATTAATTTATTCTATATTTATTCTATTACGCGGCTTATTATACAAAAACTCTCCGCTATACTCCCTTCGCGCTAAACTATAATATCCCCTATATTTTAAATAAAGCCTTATACTTTAATTACCTTTATTATTATAGAATTATCGCCGAAATCCCCCACCTAACTATTTAAAATACTTAAACAATTTAAAATCTATATAGAATACTCCTTAACCTTATTCTTAACTGAATAAATACAATTTTTCTACCTTATATTAGAATATAAAGTATTAAAATTAAATATATATAGGTCTTCTATATAATAATCTAACGCGAAGTTTATATTCTCGCCTATATTTATAAATTATATTTAAATAAATAAATATATTTAAGCTATTTATTTACTTAATTCCTATCGGATATAATATAAATCGAGGGTAATAAAGTTAATTAATTAGATTATATAAAATACGGCTAGTAGGGCGGTATTAATAAATTTAATTGTAATTAGTTATTAATTATTCGAATTGCCCTATAGATTATAATTAATTCACTTTTCCGTTTATTTAATATTATCCGTAATAATAGTAGACAATTATATAAATATCGGTTGCGTACAATTTCCTCCTCGTATCCATTTATAATATAGAGTAATTTAAATATAATTAAATTAATAAATTATAGTAGGATTAGGACTTTATTTACTTAGTATAATAGGGGGGTCTATAATATCTATTCGAATATAGAACGTTAGTCCGCTTTAAATACAAGCTCGTTAATTATTAAACGGGATTTTTTAACCGGCTTTAATATATTATTAAATTCTAATATAATTTTATATTAGTCCGGGCCCTTATCGGTATTTACCTTAAATTATATTACCCGCCCGGGGAATATAGGCTATAAATAGAAAGTTTTAATTTTAGTAAAGGGGAAGTTTAAATACCCGGGTCTTTTTAGTACGTATCTAATAATAAATCCTTATTATTTTTCTTTAAATATAATTTAGATTAACAGTATATATCCGTTAATATTTAGGGATTATATATTATTAATTAATAGGTCGAAGTATTATGGACCGAAATAAAGTTATAAATAATTTTATTTAGGGCCGCCGAATACCTTTAGGATCGGATTAAGCGATATTAAAATAGCCGTTTAAAACCTTTTATTACTACTATTTATTTCGAATTCAATTAATTCTATAACTTAGAATTCGAAGGGGTTTTAGATAGGTTCGTATAGTATTATTCCCTTTATAAACCCGTTATAGATTATTTTAGGTAGAATATGTTTAAGGGTTGGTTATTCCGGGCGGCGATATTTATAGGCTATTTATATATATTTAATATTAAATTTAATACCGAATAAATAACGTTAGAATTTATTGCCGTTTAATTCGAACGGGAGCGTATTACATAGTATATATAGGATTAGATATCTCTATTTTAACCGGATAAATTAATATAAATAGAATACTAAATTAGGATAAATAAATAATATATATATACTAGGGCCAAATAGGTTTTAATTATTAAAAAGCTTTATTAGGAAGTAGATATTAAATAGGTCCGGGACTATAATAATAAAATCGTCCAAAATGTTAATCGGAAAGTTCGGGGCCCTAATAATATTATTTAAAATATTAGCCGGATAATTATCTAGGGTATCGATTAAATATTTTAATTCCTCTATATTAATAGGGTCGTCCGCTTTACCCTTCCTTTTTACTAATTTAAATAGTACGGACCTTTTTTTCTTCGGTAGCAGCTATTATATACTTTCGCCTTATTTTACCGTTAAAATCGTTTTTAATAATTCTTTACGTAATTAATTAATTAAATTTAATATAAAGGGTAATATATAAGTAACGGTATTATATTTCGGGCAACGTCCTTTTTTTACTACTCTATATATTAGGCCCGGGAATAGCCTGTCGGAATTGGGTATTAAGCCCGGGAATAGCCTATTAGGGCTGGGTACTAAGCTTAGGAATAGCCTACTAGGGTTAGTTTAATATATTGGTAGTAATTTAGAAATTGAAGTTAGGGTAGTATTTATTCGCTACTCTTTTCTATAAATTTACCTACGAAACAAATAATAATAGAATTAGGGTTCGATTATAATATATTAGAGGTATTACCGCTCCTAAATTTATTATAGTATATATAATTAAAGAAGGTAAATCGGTAGCTAAATACTCGTAAAATATAAAATAAATAATAATTATAAATCGTATTTAGAAATATAAAAGTAGGGTAGCGAAGAAATAAAAGGTATAAGAGGGGCGAATAGGGTAATATATAGGAGGGAACCTAAAATTAAAGGGGGTAACCTTTTTTTAAAAATAATTTACTCAGGGGGGGGCTAGATAATTATATTCGAAATATTTTAAGTATAGTAATATAAAGGAATTACGCCTCTTATTAAAATAAATAATATACAAGTATTAAACAACCTATAGGTATTAGGATATCGCCGCTTAATATTCTAGTATATAAAATACTTACTAATTTATTAGTATAATACTTAACCGCGTCCGCTTTTTAAATAATTTGCCCGTAGGCTATTTAATAGCGAAGCGAACGAATATATACTTATTAAAAAATATTAAAATATTATTATTTAATAATTTACTATATAAAATACTTATCCGCCTAATAGCGTAATATTTACTATAATTAATACGTCTACGTATAAAATTAAAAGTTATTAGAGATTTTATCGGGCTAGACCTATATAGTTAATACGTTAAAACTTAACGTCGTTTACAGGGCGGGGAAATAAAATAATTCCTAATCCGGCTCCGCCCTCTTCTAGTAGATTAACTTCTTTACTAATTACCTATTAATTATAATACGTATATAACCTTACCGAATAGGATATAATAATAATATTAATTTATTCGGCTAACTATTAACAATTATAAATGGAAATTAATTCCTAATTAGGGCGGGTTATATAATTAAGCGAACAAATAACGCAATTACCATAATAGGTTTAATAGCGCGCTAAGGAGTAAATAATAATTAACCCGGCTTAATATCGAAAAATACAAAATATTAGAGTAAAAAAATAAAAGCGATTTAGGTTTCGACTTTAGAAAAGTTATCTTACCTATCGGATCCTTAAAAGTAGCTAAAGAATATTATTGTAGCTTTCTATATAGCGCTATTATAATRTTATATATATAATTACGGGCTTCGTTAATATAAGTAAACGAATTTATTTAGCGTTAAAATAAATTTAAATTTATACTTTCGCTCTAATAAGAGTAAATTTAGTATCTCTTATACTATAAATTTATATAGAACTAATAATATTAGACGGAAACCTAAACCCGAATTAGAAAATATCTATACAAATACTATTTATAAACCCTTCTTTAATATCGATCCTAAAATCCTCCTAAATATTAATTCCCTCTACGGCTACTAATATCTCTATATCTTTCTTATACTATAGACTTATATAGAATTAGTAATACTAAAATAAATATTAATTCCTTTTACGGCTATTAGCATCTCTATATCTTTCTTATATTATAAATTTATATAGAATTAATAATACTAAAATAAGTACCGACTCCCTCTATAGCTACTAGCATCTTATTATCCTCTTATATATACTAAACGACCGATTACTTTAGCTATATTTAAATCCGATAGGGGATTGCTATTTCTATCCCTATCGGATTTATACGAGGATAGGATTAACCGCTGTGAAAGCGTGATCCTACAAGAGATAAACTGCAAGGTTAGGAGCTACAAATCAAAGTAATATTAAGTATAAAGAGGGAAAGGGAAGGTAAACGAACGAAAGTATTACGGATTTGGGTATATAAGCCAGATCTGCCACTCGTCGCCGCCTTCCCGATCCGTTCGGTCTATTAATAAGAACATAAGCCTTATTCTATCCGATATACTACGGCGCTAAGTATTTAGTACCGGTACCCTATTGCCTAGTACCCAATCCTTTAGGAACCTATCTAACCATACTATAATATTACCCCCCCTTCGGAAGAAAGGCTTAGCCCCAGAGCCGAAAGAAAAGAAATAAGATAAAAAGTAATTACTAATTATATAAAAGATATATAAACCTATTATAATAATTAGTCCAATTTATTATATTGCAACGGAAGTTCTTAAAAAAGTAAAAACGAAAACTCTATACCAAACATTGCGATTATATTTTTAATTTAATTGTCGTAAATATAAAAAAGTGTAAAAAAATTTCCCCTAGTCGGATTCGAACAGGCCGCCTCCTAGGTAGAGGATAGATACTATCGGACCTTAGTACGCTTTCGTTAGAGATATAGGTTATTACTCTATACTATTGTACTATATAACCGCAATTACAGCTTATAATAGATAACTTATAAACTTTAATTTATTAACTACTATAACGTATTTATTTCTTCTTCTTCGACTTCCTCAACCCTTTACCTTTGGTCGATTCGTCGGCTGGCGCATTATTATCCTTATAGTCCTTCGCAATTACTCTATTCTCTCGAGTTCTCGTTTATATTATTAGCTTCTTTAGCGGGCTAAGCTTATTTGGGTTTTATTTATAATATTCTTTCAATTTTAACGGTACGTTCTTAAACCTTTCCGCTAAGTACTATTCTAGGTCTGGATCTTATCCTTTCTAATTAATTTAATATTTTAGCTGCCCGTTAATTAGGCGGCAAGTAATAATATCCTCGATTTCCTATTCTTTTTCATTATTAATTATTTCCCTAGTTAGGTTTTTATTCGCTTACTTAAGGAGTAGGTTATTTAGGTCCTTCTATAGCCGATCCGCGTAGTAGACTTTCGAGCCTCTCTACGATAGGGGAACTCCTAAGATATAGGAATGTCCGGCTATACCCGTAATTGTATATAGTATTCTAGTTAGGGGATAGTCGAACTTATCGTTGGGCTTATTTATTAACTATATCTTTTTTATAATAAATACTTTATTACCGATATTAAAGTTTGGGTTTCGGCGGTAGCGATTCGTTTATTTAATCTATCTCTCCTATACTTTAATTATTACTTTTCTAATTACGGTATATATTTTCTCTATTCTTAATACTATTATTCTAACTTCCTTTTTAAATAATTTATCCTTAGGGGAATCTCCGTCTTCCATTAATCCTTAAGTCTAGTCTATTATCGGTAGACTTTTTGGTAGCCTAAAGACGGCCTTATATAGGGATATACTATCTAAACTTTTATATAGTAATATATTTTAAATTCCGTCTAATACCGGTATTAGGTTAGATTAGTCGTTTTAATTGTAAGATACGTACGGGCGTAGCCTCTAATCGATATATTAATTTATAATTTCGGCTTGTTTTGCTGTTTGCAAATAGCCCATACTATTAAGCTTCTAGCGAATACGTAATAATTTCGCTAAAATTTATATAAATTCTAATACGAATTGAGGGCTTCTATTACTTACTACTTCCTAAAGTAAGCCGAAAATCCGGTATAATCCTTTATAGTAAAGTATAACGGCCTATCTACCTATTACTATATCCTTATATAAGGAATATTAAGATAATTTCGATAGCCTATCTATTATAACCAAGGTATTATTATAACCCTTCTTATCCTTGGGTATGGATTTGAAATCTACTATTAGCGTTTGCTATAGCCGGTACTCCTTATATAATTCTAGTAGGTATAATTTTCCCGGTATTTTATCCCTTGGCACCTTTGACGACCTATAGGTCTAATAGTTATTTATATACTTATCGACGTTTAGTATTAGACTTAGCTATTAGTAGCGAGCTACGATAATTTTCCTTATTTTATTCCTTCCCGGGTAAGCTATAAGAAGGGTATCATAATATTTTTTAATAATTTGGGTCTTTAAATAATCCTTCTCGGATTTTAGAACAATGAATTTGCCGTTATAGAGAGTCAAGTTCACCTTGTAGCTCAAATGTTCGTCTTTTCCTAATTTAGCCTTTTTTCGGTATATTGAAATAAAATCCTCTAAATAGTTAGCTTATAAAATCCTTTTTACTAATAATTATAATAAAATTAGGGCCTCCGGTTCTTCGCGATCGTCCTTTAAACTTTTTCTATCCTTCTTTAATTCTGGATTCGGGGCCTCCGGTTCTTTTAAGGCCTCCGTTTAGAATAATAATACGTTTAGTTCTACTTACGGGGTTTCTACCTTATTATTAGCGTAGATAAAGTAATTGTTTTACGGTTTTAAAAATCGGAGAGTTTTCTAGTCGTCTCTTTTCTATAGAATAGTTTTAAATTCCTCCGATTTTCTTAATAGGGTATTAATTGCTATATTATCTTTGCCGGGTCGATATATTATTTTGAAGTCGAATTCCGATAGTACCTCTAACCAAGCTGCCTATTTATTATTCAAGAGTTTCTTCGTACTAAAATATTCTAGTGCCTAATAATTTATAATAGCGGTAAATATCCCTCCTTTTAATTCTAGTCTCTAGAATTTAATTACTTTTAGTATTACTAACAACTCTTTATTATAAATAAGGTAGTTTAGCTCTACTAATACTATTGTCTCGGAATAGAATACTACCGGGTACTATTCGTCATCTATCTTCTAGGATAGAACTCCTATATATACTCCGTTTAATACGTCTATTTCCAACTTAGTTTCTCTACTATAGATAAAATAACTTAGTAGTAGTACTTGTATAAGTACCTTTTTGAGGTCGTCGAAGGCCTTTTAACAATTTTTTAACTACTCAAATACCTTATTTTTCTTCGTCAAATTGGTTAATAGTCTTATAATACGGTTGTACTCCCGTACGAACTTCCTATAGAAATTGCAGAATCCTAGGAACGCTTATACGCTTTTAAACGTTATTAGCCTTGGCCAGTCTTTCACTACTACGACTTTCTCTAGATCAATTAAAATCCCATCTATACTTATAATAAACCCCAAGAACTTAATTTTCGTTATATAAAATTCGCACTTCTTAATATCCGCTTACAGCCTTGCATTCCTCAATCTTTTTAAGACCTTCTTAATATATATTTTATATTCTTCTAAGTTGTCGGAGAAGACAAGAATATCATCGATATAAGTACTATAAAAGTCTTAGTATCCTATTAACTCGCTGTTAATAAACCTTTGGAAGGAGGATAGTCTACTATATAACTCGAATAGTAATACTTTATAGCGGTATATTCTAAAGCTAGTCCGGAAGGTAGTTAGGTCTTCCTAGCCTACTATTATACGGATACGATAGAATACTTACTATATATCAATCTTAGTAAAGATCTTTGCGCGGCTAATCCTCGCTAATATTTTTTCTATAAGCGGTAGGGGATAACGGTCCTTTTGAAAAATTATATTAAATTTATAATAGTTTATATAGAATCGGAGGCTGCCTCTATTAGCTTTAAGAATAAATAGGACGGGCGCTGCCTATAGGGCCGAACTAGCCTTAATAAAACCCTTTTATAGATTTTTAATTATATATCGGCGGTATTCTTCTAATTCTTCTAATATTATTCTATATAATAGGTTAACTTTTAATTCCTCTAGCCTATATCCCTCGAATATTTTAATCTCGTAATTAATACCCTCTCTATATTCGGGTAGTAAGTTAGATTATACCTTACTAAATATTTTAAATTCTTCGGGGGAGTAGTAGTCCCTAAGAACTTTCTCTAATACTAAGCGTTATAACTCCTCATTATCTTCTTCGAGTGCTATTTGGTTGGATTTCTTAGTTTCGATGAGCCCGTCAATTTCGTATAGATTTATTATTTCCGGCTTTATTTTCTTTTTTAAATAGAAATCGAATACGTTCCTATCTACTATAGTTAAATTAATAAGTCTAGATCTAACCCAGCCCCATTCCCTCTTGAACTTATAAGGGCCTTTTTCGTCGCGGTACGGGTATATTTCCGCAATAGTAGCTATAAGGACTTTAGGGGCCGCTTATAGCGCGGCCTCTATATTACCTAAATTATAGAATTCGCGTTCTATATAATTAGTATTTCGCTCGCTCGCCTTACGTAAGAGTAATTTTACAAGTTTGTATTACTATAAGGACAACGGGCGCTAAGAGGTAGAATCCTTATTTATTATTATAATAGCGGCGATTTTAACCTCCTATTTTTCTTTTTCCAATTGTTTTATTGCGAAGAATTCTAATTCCTAGATACGGGCTAATAATTATCTATTATTATTTTACAATCTTTTCCCCGCTTCCTATCTCTAATTTTCTTTCTTTATTAATTCTTCCCTTTTATCGACGTCTTTTTAGAAGGAGGGATCTTTTAATAGAGGCCCCGCCTTCCTTACATTAATATCTTTAATATCCTAGACGGGTAGAATATTTAAATTAAATACTAGTATATTCTTCTTATAATCCGGTAATATATTGTACTTACCTAACTATATCTTTTTAATGATTATATCCTTTTTGAAGCTTGGTAGTACGAATATTTATTAATTGAGGAAAGTAACCTTGTTAATCCGGATATACCCTTTAAATACTTTACTAATTTTATCCGGTTTCGCCTTTTTATATAGAGTAATTAGTTTAGGTTTAAAGTCTTTATATTCCTCTAATTTTAATTACTTTATTAGTTTATTTACGAAGGTCTAGTTTATTAATATAGCTATATCTGCTCTTGTGTCTATTAGTGTACGTCTTATTGAAATAGATAATTTATTATTTACTATAATATAGTTGATTAAGAACGTTTTTCCCCCTCCTAAATATTTCTTAAGGTTGAAATTTAGGTGAGTTTTATTATATTTTAATTTATCCGATTTTTTATTAACGTTATTAATTAATATTTCCCTTAGGGTAGAGATTTCGTTTCTTAGGGTATTTAATTTTCCGAGTCCGAGTTTGATTCCGAACCCGAACCCGAGCCTTCTATTTTAATACCGTTGTCCTCCGATTTAGAGCCCGGAGCCTCCGGTAGTTCGGAAGCTATTCCGGCCTTTAGGGGACCCTAGGTTTGGTTTACGATAGCGTTGAATTCTGCCTCTAGTATTGCGATCTTAGCTTTTTCTAGGTATATAATAGAGGTATAACCTACTTAGCGGCAATAAAAATATTTATTTTTAGCGTTCAATTTCTTTATTTCCTCTATAGTAGGGCGCTAATATTTGGATATAGTAGCGGGTCTCGTCGATTTAGATTTATTAGAGTACTATTTTTTATTTTTTAGCTTCTATTCTTTTCGTTTTACAGTAGGATTTAAGGATTAAAGTAGGAAGTAGTAATCCTTAAACGTTTTATACTTTTTTAGGTAAATAGTCTCTATTAGGACCGCTAATTCTCTTAATACTTTTCTCCTTATATCCCTTTTCTATAATTCTTTCGGGATTCGGCAGCGTCTAGTCAACTATATGAAATTGGTTTTGAAATTTTGGAATTTTTTATTAGATTATATTTTTAATTTTTTATAGTTAAGGATAGCTTTTTCTTTCGCCGTATAATTATAATAATTATTCTATAAGTGAATTAATAGGTCGTTAATAATAAATATAATTTCAGGGTGCTTTCTATTGAAGTAAAGTAATATTCCCTTTACTACCGATCCTCCTAATCTTAATAAGACTTCCCCTATATAAGCATTTTCGTCGACGAAATAATCCGCGTTGGCTTTGAGCTTATATTTTACTTATAGTATCTATACGTCGAACGATACCTTATCTATATTGGAGTTATTATTAAAAGTATAAGGGTTAGCTACTCTAATCGAACGTTTATTGCGAAGTACTATTAATAATAGGCTAACCGGAATATATCCTTTAATTTAATGGCCGGTTATTAGCGATAATAGCGGTAACGAGCCGGTAGGCAGTCTACCTAGCGGCTTACGCCCATTCCCATTATCACCTCCGTTATCCGACGGGTCCTCATTATCCGACGGGTCGTCGCTTAGCGGGTCGTCGCCGGTGCGAACGCGCAATTGAGGGGTATTGGGAGTATATTTCCGTATTTTAATCTTCGCGTCGCGTTTAACTATATTATTGAAAGTAACGCTACGTTTGGCCGCCTCTTTCTATTGTACTTCTATAATATAAGGGGGCGGTAAGGCAATATACGAGGCGATCGTTTTAATTAATAGTCGGTTCTATTGCTCGAATTCCCGAAATTATTATTCGAAGTCGGCGGGGATTTCCTTTACTTAAACGTTTAATTAAAGGCGGGTATTAAATTTTAGGATTTCCCCCACCAATCGGTTATTATCTTAATAAAGTTAGTAAGTTTAGTTGGTAAAATAAAATATTTATAAATTGAAATATATTACGTCTTAGCTAACCCTTTCGAAAATTGTAGGAAAGTTGCATATAATATTATTAGTTACCTTTTTAAATAAAATACGCTAGCGGAATTCGTACTATATTGTAGAGGGGTTTACTTTATATACTTAATAGAATATTATTTCGTCGATAAATTTATTAATAATATTAATGCCGTACTTTCCGAGCCTTTTATTGGACTTTATTACTTCGGACGCGGGTTTAAATAATATAATTTCTCTATAATTATCCGCTTAAGCATCGTAAATTGCGTCCGACCGAAACCGTACCTCGGCTATTAGGTTTTTATATATAAGGTTTTAGCGCGGGAATTTCGCGTAAGGGTAGAAGCGATAGAAATATCGGCTTTTAAAGTCGGATATTATTATAGGAGCGTTATAAAATCCGGCTTTATTAGTATCGTTTATTATCATTATTTCGGCCTCGGCTTTAGTCGGAATATTATCTTATTAGGCTATCTTCCGGATCCTCGTTTCTGGTATATAATAGGAACGGTCGGGGTCCGGGTCCGTGAGGCGGAGGTTCTAGTTAGGATTTATACCCGGGGATATAAATATTATAGTTTTATTCTTTAGTGTAGTCTTAGGCGGGGACGTTTTCTTAGGGGTTAAGGGTCCCGGGTTTGGATATAGAGGCTTTATAAAGGTCGTAGGGCTTAGTATCGCCTTGCCCTTGCCTTTTAATTATTTCCGGGCGTTGCGCAATACAGTTTAAAGATCGGTAGTTTCCTTACTTTTAGGCTTCTTTACGCTCCTAATAAAAGGGAACGAATTATCCGTATCTTCTACTTTAAGCTATCGGTATTTAAATTTTGTAGGAGTAGTCGGTCCGGCGCCCTAAGGGTTATAATCAATTGCACTTAGGGTAAATGCGGCGTTAGGACGTAACTAATCTATAGTTAAAATATTAAGATTAGAGGGTTCCTCTTTCCGACCGCCTAATTAGGTTAAAGGGTTGGATAATTTAATGATTAGAATAAAGTCGTTATTATTATTTATTAAATCGAATAGGTTTGCTTCTTCCTTATAATAAGAATTGGGGTTCGAAACGAAATTGGAGTTCGAATTAGAATAGCTACTAGAATTATTATTATTATTATTATCTCCGGCGTTAAATATCGTATAATTAATTTAGTCTAGGGCGGGAAATAGGGGGGTTATTAGTTACTTACTCCGTCGATATTATAATATAATACTTTAAGGAGATTTAGTAATCCTTCAATAAGTGATTATAATAACCGTAATTAAACCGAATGACCGTAGTCAAACGAATAGATAGTTACCGTTGCTGCTGATAAGATAGGATATTATAATGCCGTCCCCGGTTAGAAAGGATAATACTTAATATTATATAAAAGCGTAATCCTATAAGAGATAAATTGCAAAGTTAGGAGCTATAAATTAAAGTAATATTAAGTGTAAAGAGGGAAAGGGAAGGTAAACGAACGAAGGCATTACGAATCTGGGTATATAAGCCAGATTTGCTACTCGTCGCCGCCTTCCCGATCCGTTCGGTCTATTAATAAGAATATAAGCCTCATTCCATCCGATGTGCTACGGCGCTAGGTGCCTGGCACCGGCACCCTATTGCCCAGTGCCCAGTCCTCTAGGAACCTGTCCAGCCATGCTATAACAACCGCTATCCTCCGAAATAATCTCCGAAATTAAACTTAGGGGACTACCTTCCGAATTAATATCGTTATTAGGACTTAAACTATTATCTTTTATATTAAGATCTAAATTACTATCTTCTATATTAAGATCTAAATTACTATCCTCTATATTAAAAACCTTATATTAGCCTAGAATACCAATTACCATATTAATATCGTCGTTAAAATTTAACCTACTATCCTCTATATTAAAAACCTTATATTAGTTTAGAATATTAATTACTATATTAGTATCGTCGCTAAGATCCAATTTATTATCCTTTAAATTAGAAATTTTATATTAATTTAGAATACTAATTACTATATTAGTATCGTCGCTAGGATCCAACCTACTATCCTCTATATTAGAAACCTTATATTAATTTAGAATACTAATTGCCGTACTAGTATCGTCGTTAGGATCTAACCTACTATCTTCTATATTAAGAGCTTTATATTAAATAAGAGTACTAATTATTATACTAGCATCTAATTAGAATTTCTTTATCGGTAAAATTTAAATTAAGGTTAATAAAGCGTACCGTTTCCTCTATAGCATAAAAATTTCGTCCGTTTAAAATATTATTACTAAATATTAATTATTAATATAGGCTACTATATTATTTCTACCAGCGGTATATTCTATTTAACCTATTTCTATAACATACTTTTTCTATTCGTTAATATAATACTTAAATTCCGCTTAAGAAAAATTAATCGGAACTTAAACTAAATTCTTTAAGTATCTCTATTTTTAAATATCGGAGAGCGAACTATTTTAAGCGGCCGCTACCTAAAGGGCCTTTAGAAGAATTTAATTTAAAGCTTCGAATTTCGGATTTATATCGACGAATATAGGCCTAATAATTAAGAGTAAACGGATAATATTATTAAATTCGGGGTCATCCTCAATTCCTTTAATATAAAATTCGTAAATATAAATATAAACCCTCCCAATTTTCTTAACGCAAAACGATATATATATATATCGATTTATTAAAGGGGCTCTACTACTTAAAAAAATCGGTTAAAATCGTAATTTAAAATTAATTTCGCCGTTTCGTATATAATAACTACCTTTAATATAAACGATCGAATATTTTTCGGGAAGTTGAAGGTAAATTATAGGGTATAGATATATTAAGGGAAGGGTTAATATAACGGATCTAAATCCTATAAAAGTAAAATAAAGATAAACCTTACGAATAATCCGTTCCTCCTACTAATTAGAAATAGATTTATTAATTTAGGGAAGGTATTATATAACCGTTTTAGTCTAACTAATACGGTATAAACGACCTATATATTAGAAAATTGTAGGGATATTCTATATAAACCTAAGGCCGATCCCGGTATTATATTAGGCGTAGGCGTTTAACCCGATAATATTTACATTCGAATTAAATATTAAAATATTAATAGCTATATACTAATTGTTCTAGTCTCTAATAATAATAGACTACTCCTAGGCGCTTTAATTAAATATAATCGTTTTAATAATAAAGTTTGCTTTTTGTAAAATTAAGTAAAGAATCCTAATAAAGTTAAACGATACTAACGAAATTAAATCTTATAGGGGAGGCGTAGAATCCTCCCCAATAGGAAATAGACGAGAATTGAATAAGTAGAATATTTATATTTATATTTAAAAGTAATTAACTATAATAAGGATACGCTCCTTTTTATAAAATATTTCTATATACTTATTAAAGATTTATATTTAGAGGGGGGATTTACTATATACCTAAATAAATATTTATATCCTATCGATAAATAGTAGGACGTTTAAGTTAAAGTTTAAATAATTATATATATATATTAAACCGCTATTAAATTATATTTTAATTAAAGCGTTCACCTTCTCCCTACCTAAGTTCGCACCGGCTTTAGCCGGCTTTTTGCCCTAGAGGGCCGTATTAAAATCCTTACTATAATATAATTATCGCTCGACGGTTACAATTACCTCCTTATAACTAATTAAATTATTTATTTATAATATATCTTAAGCATAAAGGTTTTAAGCTAAGAATTATAACCCGCGTATAAAGATAAGGTTAAAACCCTTCGAATTATTATTAAGGCCTAATTAATCTAAGACGGCGGCTTCCTTTAGCTATTCTATTATTAAAATTAGGCATTTATTAGTAAAGGCTAAAACCTAACCCCCAAAACGCTTACTATATTAGAAATAAACGTAATAGACCTATATAAATAGGATATCCGAAGATAAATATATTATTTAACCGTTAAGTAAAATTAGGGGCGTATTTATACCCTTAAATAAAAAGAATACTTAGGATTCTAAAATAATAATATTAATAGTAGGGGAGGTAATAGCGCCTTTATCCGAAATAAACTTCTAAAATTCCGGGTAAAAAACCTACTATTTAAAGCCCCACTCCTATTTAATAAAATATAAAGTATTTATARTAATAGGCTCGGCATTAAGCTTAAATATATAATTAAAGTATCCTTAGTCGTATATACCGTCGTATTGGAATTAATTTAAATTCTATAGTAGGCGTATTATTACGGGCAATTTTATATTATTTTAGAATATAAACGCAAACGCCTTTATATTTTAAATGCTATTTAGGAAGGGTATAGCGGAATAAAATATAATTATATTGCGCTTTAATTTACGGATCTAACGCTATATAATAGTATTAGTATTATATAAAAATTGAATTTTATTTATAATAACGCGCGTAAAGCAGACGTCTTTATAAATAAATATATTTAATTTATACTATTTACTATTAACCTTACCCCCTTTATAATAATTTAACTTATTATTAAATATAGTTAATATAAGAAGACGAATCGGCGTTTATTTAAATCCTATAGGGGAGGCGAAGTATTTACTCCTATAGGATTTAAAGGAATTCTAAAATTTATTTATCGCTCCCGGCCTCGTCGAATTTATTAGTAGAAGAATTTAACGATAAATAATTATCTTCCGAAATAGAATACGGAGAATCCGAATCCTCGATATTATCGGCCCTACCCTTACCCTTACCTTTAACCTTAATATTAAACTTAGCCTTAACTTTAGCCTTCTTCTTTACTAATAGTCGTATTATAATACAATCTTTAACCTTTAACCTATTAAAATAGTCCGCCGGATTATATTAAATCTTATAAGTCTTAACCTAACGGCGGAAATAGGTTAATATCGCCGCAAGGATAACGACCCGGGCCGTATTAGGATTATATTATTCGTAAATATACTTTTCTATTAAATTATTAAATTAATTTTAATTAAAGGTTTATACCCGCCTCGGGTCTTATTTAAGTAATTCTTTAACTATATCGAATTAATAATAGACTTTAAATATCTCCCTAAATATTTTAATCGCTTCTATAAATATTTAAATAATAAGCGAAGCAAATATTAATATAAATATTAAATAGGCCTTTATAACTTCGCCCTTCTTAATACTATACTATAATTCCGTAAAGTATAATAGAATTATTATTAAATAAGTAATTATTTTCCCTATACTAACTTCGTTAACTAATATAATGTATTTAAGGGGAGATTTTTCGAATTACCGGATAATATATACGTTTAAATAAAAGGAAAGGGGTTAATACTACGTATTTAAATCCTATCGGGGGGTAAATAGGACGGCTCCCTTATAGGAATTAAATAAAAAGGGGGTATAATTTACTAACTAATTAATATAAAAGAAGGAATTTCTTACAGTAAGCCGGAAAGGGTAAAATAAAAATATTACCCGCAGGTTTAGGATCCTCTAATATTTATTTCGCCTAATTATAATATTAATTAAAAATATTAATATTATACTTTATCGCCGTCTTAGAAGGATTAAGGATAGCGTTTCGATTAATAAGTAGGATCCTTCCCTACGCTTCTATCGCCTTATAAATCGCAATATAGTCCGGCAAAATCTTTAAGAGTAAATAACTTTACTAAATTATATTTACTATAGCGTATTAAACTTTTAAATACGCTTCTATTAATTTTTAAATATTATCCTCTTAAAATAAATTTAAATTCTTAATAAAAGTAACTAATTAACCGGATATTTCTTCGGGCTTACCCCAACGCCGCTGGAATTCTAATACGTATTTAATAACTATATTCTCGTATAATTCGAAATCGTCGAATTATTTTTTTATTACTATATACCCTAGGTTGCCCTTAGGTATAAAAATCTTTAAAACGATTAATAAGTCCTTAAGGGGATAAAATTCTAAGGGGCTTCAAAACCTATTAACCTTCTTCTATTTATAGAAGAGCCCGATAGTAATAGTTAAAGAACCTATATCTATTTTAAATATATCTTACGCTTTAAAGTCCTTAAAAAATTTAATTATTTCGCTATTAAACTTTTTAAAAATATTCTAACTCTCCCCTAACTCCGAATAAATACGTAAGGATAATTAGAAATATATTAAGTTCGCAATCCTATATTCTATTATATCTATTTACATACGGAACTAGCGTACTTCTAAATTTTAACGTTCGCTTAACTAAGTAATATTAATAGTTAGCGTTTAATTTATATTAATAAAAATATCCTTCGTAATATTATAAATTTAATACGTTAATTACTATATATTATTACTAATAATTTCGCTATATTAATCTTCTTCTATTAGCCCTATTAAATTTTCGACGGAAAGGACGAAGACTAACGTAAGCTTAATATTATTTAAACCTTTTACCTTATTAATAATAAATTTATAAGAATATTAATACCTATTATAGAATTATATAAAATAAATTATTATATAGAATTAATCGTCGGCAGAATACTTAAACTATATATTTTTAGCGAACGTATTATTAATTTATATAAACCTAAGTAGGCCTATATCGTCTATATTATTATAAAAGGTCCGGAAATAAATTAGCTACGTAGCGAATATAATCGCTTCTAAATAAATTATATTCTTATCCTTTAAAGATAAATAGTTTATACCCTCTAAATCGCTATACCGGATAGCAATAGTATAAATAGGAATATTTTCGGCCTAGGATAAAATTTAGAGGATTTAGCTATAACTCTTATTATTTAATGCATTAGGAATAATATTCTTCTATATCCTTTACTACCCGCTACTAACGCCGGACTAAGGCTCTTCGCTATATTCCTAGGATAATTTAAAATATTTAAATAGGCCGAATATTAAAAATACTATAATATAATTAGCGAATGCCCGGAGCGTATTTAAATCCTATAAAGGATAATTATAGGGTAGAATATCCTTCCCCTATAGGATTTAAACGAGAAATATACTTACAAATATAATTTAAATATTAAATTAATACCTAAATACTTTTATACCCTAAAATGCCGGCTATTTTATTATTTTTTAATAGAGAGCTTATATTAATATACTAGGCTATCGTTTATTTTAATAGTACTATACCTTCGCCTTTTTTATCGGCCTATTTCTTCCGCTAATTTATTATTATAAGTATTATATTAATTTAAATACGCCGGTAAACGCCGTCGCCTTCTACCTACCAACCGGTATTTAGCTTCAATACTAATTTTTATACCTCCCTAATATTATAGGCCCTAATATTAGGGGGGAATCGTTATTATAATAAAACGTTACTAGGTTATTCCCTTTTAATATCGTATAATTTTCTCTTTACTTTTTCGGTATTAGTAAATTTATACTACCTAAATAGTAGGTAGTATAGAAGCTATAATATAGCCGGATTTATCCCGTCGAAGAATATATTTATAATATCCGGATTTAGGTTTTTTACCGGTTGGGAGGTATTATTCTTATTTTACACTATTTATTATAGTTAGAAGATTACTATATATTAATAAGGTAAGGAAGTAGGAATTATCTTTACTTTAAGTAATATTAATTAGATTTAAATCCGATCGGGGAGTTAAGGGGTTAACCCGGGCGAAGTAGGATTTAAATCCAATAGGGGATAAACGAAAACTTATTAAATCGGGTATAAATCCGATAGGGGATAAATAAAGATTTATTAAATTGGGTATAAATTTAATAGAGGATAGGGAAAGTATAATTAGGTTATACGAAGAAGGAAGAAAGAATAATTCTAATAAGTATAGGGGGGGTTCTTATACCTATATATAAATTATTTAGGGCTTAAAATTTAGGGTAGGTTTCGAGATTCTTATCTATTCTTATTTATCCTTTATCGTCCTTTATAGGATTTAGACGAAGGAGTAAAAAACTTTATTTAAGTATTATTCTATACTATAAGGCGTATATATTTACCTTTTCCGTTTTAATAGCATCGTATTAAATTTTACCCTTTTAATAAGTAAGATTATATTTATATACGTACTAGTGGGAATAACCGCGGGTAGGGCTATATTTGTATATATATTAGCGGGATAAATTATATATAGGGTTAGCCTTAAAGTATTAGAACCGTTATTTGTAGCGATTTTTAAACGTTATATTTCTTCCGCCCGTACTTTTACTAATTTCCTCTTCTCCGCGCTCGCTTTATTATAAATAATCTATTCTAAATTAATAGTAAATACTTCTAACGCGAAAGGGGTAATATATATATATTCTATAAGTAATATATCGCTATAATCTCCTAATTACTTCTACGCTTCGAATTTTAAAATAATTTTAATAAAGTTTTATATAATAAGTATAGAAGTCTATTTACCGAACTTATACGTAAGTACGTATATAAGATCCGAGGATATAAAAGTTTTTTTAAGTAGGTTGAAGAGTTTAGGGATATTAGAATAAAGAATTTTTACTATAGTAGTTATAAAATAATTTAATTTAATTAGAATAAAGCCGGCCTTAAATAGTTTCGCCGGGCATTTAATAATAATTATAGACTTCTTTTTCGGAATAGGTAGTAGGAGATTTAAAAAAGGATAGTACTTATTATAATATTACGAAGGAAGTATTATAATAGGAATAGTGTTAAAATAGTAAACGTTAAAGTCTATTATATAATTATATAATTTCCCGAAGGTAAAGGGTAATTTAAACTTTTACAATAGTTTCTTCGTATATAGCTTAAAATATAGTATATTAACGAATTCGTATATTTCCTTTTACTTTTTAATAACCTTCTCTTAGGCCGCTTTTTCTATTTTATTTTAAATATAGAGTTATTAATTACTATCGTTAATATTTAGTTCCTATAGAACCCGTTAGGCGATTATAATATTTTCCTTAATTGATAATTCTTCTTTGCTTAATATACTTTCCTCGTCCGAAGTATTTTTATTCCCTGAAGTAGGCGATTAAACCGGCTCTTTAAATAAAGTGAAATTTATTATAATATATTATAAAATAGTATTAATAAATAGAGGAGATAGTATAATTAGTTCCTTAATTAAAGCGAAATTTATTATAGTATATTATAAAATAGTACTAATAAATGGAGGAGATAGTACGTATTAGGCTTCGAACGCCGGAATAGTAAAATAGTATAATAAAGTACTATTATTAAATAGTATAATCGGTTCTACTTTAATAAATTCGTATAATTAGTTAAGATAATCGAATTAATAATAAAGGATAAAATAAAACCCTATACTATATATAATAGGATCCGTACGGACGGCGTATCCGAAGTACTAAATTAAATCCGTAATATTATTAAATTTAACTATATTATATTATATTACGTACTATATATCTAGAATATTTATATTTATACTGAACGAAATAATAATAAATATTATCCGATATATAGAATTAGGCCGCTTAAAGTCCTTATATATAGCCTTCTAATTTAGAGGACGGGTATTAGTATCGTATTTACAAATTACTTTTATTATATAGGAGGATTTATAGCCGGAAGATATAAAATATTATAAAAGATATAATTGGGCGGAGAAAAATAATAGTTTATTATTAATATAAATAATAATTTTCGGAATAAAATAAATATTGGGCTGGGGTTTGTCGGGCATTACCGTGCCGAAAACGAATTCGAACTATTAGTAATTTCTAAATACGCTTAGTAGAATCGGTTGCAATACTATTACAATATTAAACCGGTTAATAGAAGTATAAATAATAGAGAATTTACTTAAATTATAACCTTTTAGACGGAAACCGCCGTATTTATATATATATAATTATATTTCGTAAATAAAGGTAATTGTATACCTAAACTAAAGAATATTAGATAGGATAGCCGTCCTAATAGTATAAATATCGGTAAATTATATCCGAAACGTACGCTATTAGAATATAGTATATAATTCGTTTATAGTAATAAATATAATCCGCTAATTAAATAAAGCCGTACGTATTAATTCTATAAATTTTACGTAGGTAGTTTGTTCTAAACCGAAGAAAATATACGTATAGTTTCCTTCCTTTAAATCCGATTAGAAGAGAGGATTCTACTATATAATTAGCTAAAGCTCGTTCAAATCCGATAGGGGGGTAAAGGGTTAGCACCCCCTATCGGTTTTAAATAATCTAAATATAGGTTTATACTTTTATAATTAATTAATCGATTAAAATAAATCGAATACTAGGAAATTTAACTATAATATCCTACTATTCCTCGCTAAGCCGATTAAGCGGTATAATTTAAATAGTAACCTTATTAATTAAAATAATAAATATTATTTAGAAGATAATACTTTTATTATAGCCCGTATAAATAATTAAAATTATATCGCTTCGTCGGTAAATAATATAATAAATAAATTTAATTTAATTAAATCTTAAGTAGTATTAGTCTAAGCCTACGGGTAACCCCTAATTTAATAGATAGGTAGCGACCGCGTTAATAAAGTAGTATTATATATCCTTAATGTTAATAAATATTATATAGTGTAATACTTCGGCAATTTAATCCTAAAGAGCTGGATTAGGAAATATAGACGTATCAAACTGCCGAAAGTCGGTAATATAATAGATTAACTTTATAACTTTATTGGTATTAGATTTATAATCGCCTATTATATACGTAAATTTTCGGGTCGATACAACGTTAGGTTGTAGAAATAGAGTATACGATCTTTCTAAATACAATTTTACAAATAATAAAAGTTATAAAATAGTATTAATAAATAATAAAAGCCTTATAAAAATACAAAAAAAAATATAGAGAAATAGACTTACTACTCGTACTATTTTCGGATACTTTATTTAATTGAATTTGAAATTTTTATAGTAATTTAATATTCGAATATTTACGGAGAAATAGGACTTTTCTTATAGATAATAGCCGGTTTCGTTCAAATTATATACAGACGTAATCCTAATATTATACTATTTGGACCCACAGGGTACAAAACGACTGCGCTATATGTAGCGGGGAAGTGGATGTGGGCTGACATCTAGGTTGAGCGTCTATTATGAGAGACTACTCATTTAATAATAGGAGCGGGCTGAGGATTGTCCGTTAAAGAGACACCGGCCGATGATCATCAATTGGGAAGGTCTACTAAAACGTTAGGTACTGGCACTATCACCTAGCGGTCTTCCGGGATGCAAAACTGAGGATGACGTGTTGACAAAATGGAATGAAGATGGAAAAAAATGGAAATGGAGGGGCTGGATAGATGAATGCTGTCCAGCTTGTGAAGAGGAAAAAAACAGCATCCTCCAGCAAAACATCGCAGCTCCGAGACGGAAGCGGTGAAAGATACCTCAGTACCAAACGTACACAGTAAGTGGGATATGGATATGAAAATTACGCATTGAAAAAGCCACTGTCAGACCCGACAGTTTGGGACGTAGCTTCCCTGTGAAAGAAAGTCCAGTGGATGGAAGCTGCGAACGTGCTGAACATTAGTGGCTTGATCCTTGGTACGGGCAGCGCGTGACAAGTTGATCATGGTTTAGCGCTTGAAGCTAAACCGACACTGATCCGTGCACTTACGGTGCTTGTTTCAATGGGAAACGGTATTTGGTACTGGACTGTAATCCGTTCTTTTCTTTACCGGACTTCTACTGTGCCCAGGAACCTGGCGTGCCTGGCAGGCGTTAACTGTCTTTTTCTGATGGACCCGTCCGTTTTCACGAGCCCTCTACCGGTACCCTTTGTGCAGCCCCTGAGGCGGATTGTGGCGGTGGTGATGTTGGGTCTAATGAGTCGTCTACACTGCCCATAGTTTATGCCCTGAGAATAAGCCGCCTGGTGAGCAGTCATGAAATAAATATTGATGCTTGTTGATATCTCATATGGTGTAACAGGCACTCATAGACACTGGTGTTGAGGTTACACAACTCCAGATATAACAGTCAGAATAAATCCGTGGGCTATTTCCGATCCATCATACCATCTCCATAGGGTTTCCGTTTTGGACTTCCTGGGGCGGAAATTGCCGCTGGGTACTATACCTGATATTGTCCAGGCTGCCAGATTCATGTTTCGTTTTTCATGATGCTGTCTCACTCCCAGGCAAATCTTGAACTCGGCTCGACAGCGCAAGAATAGAATATCTCGCCTCCTTGGGTTGAGTAAGACGTTTCGGTTCCACCTTGAGCCCAAAAGGAAGGGAACGTCCTCCTTGGATGGGTTCGTCTCGGTCCCAGCCAGACGGTTTGATGCGGGATGATCCGTATGGCTGGTGATGATGCCCGGAGGCTGGAGACGAAGTGACTGGTAGTTGGAAAAGCAAAGTATGAACTGTGTGGTTGGAGCGGAGAAATCTTCGAATCAAGGTGTTCGTCGTTCGCCCCTGTGTTCGACAGAGATATCGGCCACCATCTTACTGGTTACACAGTATATAGCAGACAGCCTTCCCACCCGATGCTTTGTCCCTGAAGCCGATCATACAAATCACTTTGTGCTGTGTCTCACTGTCGCCTTCCAGTTTGCTGGAAAACGTGATTATATGGGCGATGATATATCTCACGGAGCACGACCGCCGCCACTTGAGCATCGCCATGAATGTGAGTCTCACGAGCGATCCCGAGTTCCGTCTGGTGTAGGTACAGACCCTGTTCACTTTAGCAGTCCATCGTGCCTGTCTTGATGATGCCAGAGACATGCCACAAAGGTCAATGGATTATCGCACCTTTTTGATATCTTTGCGCATTTGTCTGAACAATCATCACCCTCACCATGACACTGGGTCGTAGCGTACATACATACATAGGCGTACATTACGCAGTGCCGAGGGCGTATCGCGTAGAACAACCGGGAGACGGTGGAACGGGTGTTAGAAAGAGGAGGACCGGCGGATTGGCCTGGAGTTTATCCGGTATTTCGGAACACATCTCCTAGCGCCAATGATGATGCCGCTGGCGATGGTGGTTCGCTACCTCGATCCCTCACACACCAACCCCTCAGTTAAAAAGCCCTCTCGCATCGTTACGGTACAACGCTGAGGCTACCCAGACCGAGGGCGACGGGCTCTGGTAGGCAGGAAGTCCGGACGGCCACGGCCAGTTTTTATGTTACCCTGCACAAAACCCACTCTTGGGCAATATGGCTTGCTTGATTAGGCTGGTGAGAAGGAGAGCATGATACGGCAGCTGCAACATTGATGCAGGCCGGTTACCTGTAGCCAAACTAATTCGACATGAAGGGACCCCAACCCTACGGTCGACGACGGAGTCTTGCAGGTCGTGCGTGTGCCTCCGAAGCGAGTCGCGACAGCTCACTGGCAGTTTAAAGACGGGTGTCTGCAGTTCCGACTTGGGCTCAGGTGTGGTCGCCGTCTTCGTCGTTCACCACATTGCTCGAGTGCCGCGCGGTAGACGAAACGTCAGCATGTCATGTCGACAACGGCGAGACCAGGTACCGATAAGGCGAGACAAGACGTTGTGCCTTTTTACGAACGATAACTGGAATCGTTCGATGTAAATCGGAACCCGGAATGCCACAACCCACAATTGGAGCAACGGTCGTCCATCATAAGGCCGGGAGCTGTTTTTGTTTCCTTGTGGTCTTTTCGTCTATTGCTGGCTGGTAGGCATGGATGGACCAGACCATGTCATCCCGCCCCGTCATGCAAATTCAGTAGAAAGCCCCTTTGTGATGAAAAAGTCCCAGGGGGATAAGGAAGAATGAGGCCGTTTTGAAATTCCGGTGGATTACGAGCGGATTACGGACTGGTCGAGCGATAGCGTGGTGTTTTTTGGTACTGTACTGTAGCGTCCAATGCTACGGAGATGTGGAGGTGATGATCTGAGGAGTGGAGAGGCGCAGAGGCGGAAGCGAACGGCAACGTTCCTGGAAGCATGGCGCCAATGGAGATGCTTGTTTGGACAAGAGGGAGGAGTCGCCAGGGTGGCTTGCCAGGGGCCTATTCTTGAAATTCTGGGAGTTCCGGGTGATTTTCCCATTTGAACCATGGTTCCCTGACAGCGTGATAGCCCCGCAAACGGAATCCATGGTCACATAGACCAATTTCCGTGCGCATATAGACTATCCCCACTTTTATAGCTGAGTAAGCCCAGCCAGCCGCCCAGCCGCCTAGCCGCGCCAGTACACCGTATATATCGTTGCCCAACCCTTGCCGGCGTTGCGTAGTCTATTAGCAACTATTAGTCTTATACGTAATTAAATAAAGCTATCGCGAAACTTTATTCTAGCGTTACGCAATTATTTTGAACGATTATCTTATTGTCTTTATTATTATTTCGTAGAGTATCTTCGACTTCGTAGTATTTATTGATATATCTCGCCCGCCCGCCCACCGCACGTCGCGTATTCGCCCACGTAAATCAAAACCCCAGCCCAATCGACCAAAATAACCAACGCTAACGGCATTTAATTAGAATCCCTAACCAAAATGCCCTCGAATCCAAAAAGTCCGTCTCGAGCAATCACTCCCGATAGGAGTACAACCCCTCTTACTAAATTATAGTCGCTATTAATCCGCCGCCGCCCCCGCGAGAGAACATAGTTACTATAATCCCCTAGCGAACGCGTTATCAAATAGCGGTCTCCCCTACCAGCGAGGCCACTATTTACTTCCTCTAGTTACAATAATAAAGTTGCTGCCTTCGACTCTCTATAAGACTACGCTGTACAATAGGGGTTTACAATCTCGTCGACAATTAATATAAAGAGTAAGAAGAGAGGAGAGGAGGGTATTATTATAAGGGTCGATTATTACTATATGTACGGCGGAACTTTCAAGACTCGTAGGTAAAGTATTCGAAATACTACTACGAAGCGTCTCGATTGTCTATACTAAGCGAAGGTTGTATTAAGGAGGAGGTAAAATTAGTAGTTTACTAAAAAGATTAAGAACGAGTATAATTATAATTTTAATGTCGATAACTTCGCTAGTAACGTTATTTATTGATAATAGTTCCGTTGTAAGTATAAGGATATTATTATCGCTACTATTGAAAGGTTATTTGGTATAGTTTGTATAAGCGTACGTTAGATTGTTTACTATTTAAGCGGCACTTTCGAAGACGATAATAACGATATTCGAGGTCGAAATATTGTTAAGCCTCCTCTTGAAATCGCTAATAACTAACTGGTAATAGAATTTCGTAGTCTTCGAATCCCTATTACTACCCAAAAGGTTTGGAATATTTAATAGTATATCCGTTGTATAAAGTATAGTCCTTATACTTCGACTAAGATGCTTATCGATTTGTTAGAGTAGTATAAGAACCTTTACGGTATCGAGTATTTTATTAAGTATAACTAGAGGGGAAGGGTTATACGAGTATTCTAGACTTTCGAATAGTATTTAAAAATATAGAAGAAGAACCCCTATGTGCTATTAGTCGATAATACGTATAAAGTAAGCGAAATCCAATACTTTTATACACTCTTCTATTATTATATAAATAAATCCATCCATCCCTTATTATATAAATAAATCCATCCATCCCTTATACCCTATACTAACTCCCTTTTTTCTTTTTATAAGTTAACCGCTTTAACCTCCCCCTCCTTAATATTACTGGCGTCAATATACTAGGCCGTAACTTTAACGTCGGATTCAATTTCTTAAGCGGAGAGAAATAAGAAGACTTTAAATAGTAGTTCAAGTATTTAAAGAAGTTCTAAGAGGATTACGAGATTCTTAACCCCGCGGTTATTATTAACGATTTTAATAAAGGATTTAAGAAGATTACTATTGCTGTCTACCTAAAAGTGCTATATCAATTCTATATATAGTACGTTATAAAGAACGTGAACCACTATATTAAAAAAAAGTAGATTTAGCTACTTACTAGTAATATTAGCAATATTAGTAACGCTAGTAATAACGGTAACGATCCTCCTCTTAACGTTAATTTACTAAATCTCCTGCTAACGGTCTGGGATTTAGATAGTAATAGTCTAGATCCGCTATTGTACAAAGGCCCTGCGGCGGCGGTCGAAGATAGGGATAATAACGACGCTAGCGATAGTAATAATAGCGACGATAATAAGTATATTGATAACGACCTTAAAGAGGACGACCTAAAAGAGGTTAACGATACCGCCGCCGCCAACTGCTTTACTTAATAACTTAATAATAGGTAAAGAGTTCGTAAGGTAATTAATAAGTTAGTAATTGAAGCTATCGCCCCTCAACGTTGTAATGTACTTACTTATAATCTAATTCGTCGATTCTATCTAGATTCGTATAAGGGGTTTTAGAAGGTATAGAAGCAAGTAGTTTATGTTAATGATAAGGATTGTTTTAAACGGGTATAGTATTTTATAATCTATGAATTCAAACGATAAACTCGTACGTATTGCCCCTATTCCTCTCTATAATATATTATATATTTTTTTCGCTAATAATTTTGTTATTTTACAACTCTCTTCGTATACCTTTATAAGTATTACTTCCTATAGATTAACGAATTTAGTAATTACGCCGTCTCGAAGTATAAAAACTTCGGTATTAGAGTAAGCAGTCGAATTGAATCTATATACAAAGCTATTAAGCGCCTACTTAAGAACCGCCTCTCCTCTCTAGACTAGCTATATATACACATATAATCGACCTACCGCTCTCAAAAATAGGAGTATAAATCCAAATATACAATAGCGAAGCAAGAGTTATTATATAAGTATAAAAGGGTAGGGATATTTGAAGATCTAGTATTGAAGGTACGTAAAAATACTATCTTTTATCATTACATAAATAAATCCATTTGCCCCCCAAAGTACCCAAAGTACTGTCTTTTCATTATTACATAGATAAATACATTTGCTCCTATTACCTCCGATAATCTCTAGGTCTCTCCCGATATTCTCTAAGTCTCCCCTAATATTCTCTAAGTCTCCTCTAATATTCTCTAGGTCTCGAGTTTTCACTAACCTCTCTTACTAGTAGGTGGCGCTATATACCCTCAAACTCATATAGTATCAATACTACTATACTTATAACGACTAGCTTAGAAATCTACATCAAGACCCAAATACTACTTATAAAAAGGAGTTTACTATTTAGTATAGGCTCCCTTATAAGTATTTTATATTAAAATTATTACAAGTAAAACCTAAACCGCTAGTATTAGCTCTAACGGACGTAGACGAATACTAGTAATTAAGCGGCTCGATAATAGAAGTTAAACGTCGCGCCTATACGATCTAAAACCCTATTATTTTACTTAGCCGCCGACGTAAAGCGGCTATCCCCGACCTAAACCTTATAGATTATATACGTAGAGTGTCGGGGTGAAACTTTATAAACCCGGAAATTTACGAGCCGCGTGGTCTAGAAGGTAGCTATACTGTGCCTGCAACTACTGTACCCGCGCCCATCGACCGCGATCGGTATAATAACGGCCGTATCCCATTTTACAACGAGGATAGGTTTGCCCGCCTAATAATATAGCGAAATACCTAGAGAGGAGGTAGGGCGCCAGCGGCTACACCTCGCCGCCAGAGACAGCCCCGCAGTAGAGGCGGTAGAGGAAGCACTCAATAAACGGCAACTCAAAAACTAGCAGTAGGAGAGGCCATTACGCGAGCAAATCTAGAGGCCTTGGCCCAGAGCTTTATACAGAGTATCGCGTCACAGAGAATACTAGCACCAAAGCTACCAGCCGCCCAACCGTTTAAAACTCCAACTCCTTCTCCCTTACCCTCACCTTTTTACCCCCCAGCTCCCTCATAGTCACAAAGAGCTCTAGCACCCTCCCCATCTCCCCATCCCCAAGTCTAGCAGCAACCGCCAGTCTAGCAACAGCCGTCTCACGGCTATATACCAACTCCTATTAACTCTAACCAATTTAGTTATAGGCCGCCAACGGCTGTTAGATAGCTACCTCAATATTAGGACGGTCCGCCGCCTTCTAATCAACAGCAAGGAGAGGGATGGGTTACAATACCAGCAACGCAGTATAAGCAGCGAGCCCCAGCTCCTATAATACCCCCTCCAGTGCCTTACTCTTACTCACAGGGATATATAGGAGCTCTCCAACACTCTGGGCAACACTCTGGGCAGCACTCTAGGCAACACTTACACAGCGAGTATCAAAATCAGGGTAGGCACGTACACTCTGGGCAGCAAGTGCAGCATATACAGCAAGTGCAGCAAGTGCAGCAACAGAGCCAGCAAGGGGGACAGCAATTACAGTGGCAACAACCGTATCAACACCCTCAACGGTAAACAATTGACTAGATTAATAACTCTAAATAACTTCACGTAAAAAATAACGCCAACGACGTAGATCTGGTAATGCGCGGGCATCGTTTATATGGCCTCAGTTGCACACGGTGTACTGGCGCGGCTGGGCTTACTCAGCTGTAAAAGTGGGGATGGTCTATGTGCGCACGGAAATTGGTCTATGTGACCATGGATTCCGCCCCGCAAAGGACTCGTCGAATGGAACGGCTCTGGGCATGAGTGTTTGACGCTGTTCCCGGTTCGCCAGTCAAAGAGGCCCGTCTCGAGAACGGTCAGAACCCAACCAAGCTCCTGGGTTCTGAAACGGTGATTGATGCTCCGGGGAGACGGAGTCGGTCAACAAACCACCGGCGGGGTCTCGTTCCAATGGGCCGCGGTCCCGACTCGGAGTGACAGAGTCTCGAGTCTGCGCTGTTGATTGCGTGCTGACTGCCTGCTGTGCCAGGCGGGATGAGCAAAGGGCAAGAACCAACGACGGGATGGGCCGTGGTCATCTTTTTATACCTCGCCTCCAACTGACGCCGGACGGAGATGCTTTTTGTCAACACCAGCCTTTCCTTTTGTTGATGTTTTCCAAAACGCTTCTACCCGCTCCCCTGAACAGAAAAGACCCACTCGTAGCCAACCCAAGGCATTTTCTTGCGCAAGGCAACCTTGACTTGCGAACTGAAGGCATCTGAGCCTCGGTGGGTTTTCTTCAACGTTGAGGTTCCCATTGCGCTGGGACAGCTCTCCAGTCTCCAGCAGTACCCACAACAGGAACTTGGGGTTACAACATGACACTGATCGCAACACCAAAAGAGCCACAGTTGATTCAAATGCCCGGTCCAAGTATTTCGACTGATGCCGTTGTGGATTGGCGGTCCTGGCGGTCCTGGCGGTCTTGGGCATCATGATGTCCAGGAGATTGGGTTAATTATGGTCAACTCAAACCAAGGCTGCGATGAAGACTCGTCGTTGCGGTCCACTTCGTTGGCTCGATTGCTGCGACCAGGCCTCCTTCTGACAGCAGAGAAAACCCTCACAACTGGAAAGCACCGACAGCCGATGGTGAAGCTAACCTACTGTTTGGCCGGCGCCTGTCCCCGGGTCCCACAACTGGCATGGTGCCAGAGGCTAGAGCGTAAAGCCATACCGGTCCTGTCACGAATCTCTGCTAGCGTGCTGCACCCATCCCTTGCTTCCACCCCGTGAAGATGAATGAATGGCTTCACTTTTCGAGGGTGTCTCGAGTCACGGTCACAAAGCGCAGGTGTCACTGGCGTGAGGCTGGGACGGCATCGTGATGTCCACCTTCCACGATGGAGTGCCGGCAGAGGTGTTTTTGTTAGGGCGTATTCCAAATTTCGACTATGGTATCCGTTTCCCATACAAAAATGATCCCTATTGTTGATATATAGTTGATTACACTGCATATTGCGCTAGAGAAGGCACTTAAGACCTTAAGAAGTACTAATTCGACTAGGGAGCCCTGTAACACCCCTATAACCCCCTTATAATCGACCTATCGCTTGCATGAGGCCTTGTTGGCTTCCTAAAAGGGTATTGTAAGATACTAAGAGTTATTGATCGGAAAATATAGGAAAAGGCTGTTTTTTTACTATTGATCCGGCGTAATAGGGGTTTTATTAGGGTATTAAAAGTGTTAGAAGTGTTAGAAGTGTTAGCGGTTGTTTTTATACTTTTATATAAACTCTTTTACTCTTTTTTGTATAGCAATCCCTAATAAATTTAAATACTACTATTTATACTATAGATCCCTTTTAAATATAAATTCGAATACGGCTCTTTATAATATATATACTAGTTACTATTGTTATTATAGTAGTTTCAATAAGGGTCCGCGGTAGTTACAATACTATATAGGGATTAATTTATATAGATTGGTATAAGGGCGAAACTATTATTTATAATGCCTTCATTCGAGATACGAAGTTGTTTAATTTGTATTATATAAGACGATACTCCTTTATACTATTAATCGATTGGATATTTATTAATATTAATATTTATAGTATAATATAAATATTTATCAAGTAGAAGCTTATAATTTTCCTATATATTTACGCCCTTAATAAAACTTATTAAGATGTAGCTTACTAGTTTGGTTATAGTATAGTAACTATTAGCCGTACCTTTAATAAAGTATTTCGTACTATAATTCTTCTATATAATTATATTATTATACTTCTAGTATTTAATATAGTATATAAATCGGTATTAAAGGATAAGAAATTAGGCCGGTTCTTTAAATACTATTTTAGTACTATCGATAGGACTTTCGTTTATACCCGGGTACCGGCGGGAGAAGTATAGGTATAGCGGGGTTAAAAGAGCTATATTATATAAAATATCCTCGTTACAATTGAACTCGACGGTCTATTTACGTATATACTTCCGGGAGGAGAAGGGTCGATATATAATATTAGATTTTTAAAATTAATATTCGTATCTAGATTTATAATACCGCCGGGGAAGTTCTACCTTACTAACGTAGGGTTCTATTTAATACATAGGATTTTAATACTATACTTTGCGGTATAATATTATTTAATTGAATAGAGAGGACGAAGGAATCGATTAAGGAATAAGAAGGAATTATATAACCTAAAGTATTCGAAGTATTGTATTAAAATTAAAATTATTATTAGTAAAATAAAGAAGCGGTTTAAAATTGTAAAGTCGTCGGCGTTAGAATACCCTATCGAAAGCTAGCGGGATATTATATACGTAGTTATTACGTTTTATAATTGGATTGAAAGGACGGACTCGTATAATTTAAAGCCTTTTAATAATAATAAAGATAATAAAGAAGGTATTACGAACATTACCGACGTCGATTTTAAGGGCAAAGATAATAGAGGGGTGGTTAAAATTAAATAAAACGAATATATAATAGAATTTAGAGGGGCTTTAACTTAGAGAATATAGGTAGATTATAGTATTTAGCGGCTTACCCGGGCAGCCTAGCGACGAATTAACTATACGCCTAACCCTACTTTAGAAAGATTTAGAAGAAGGCGCGCGCAATAATTATTTATACTATTATATATATTTTATATTTTATTTAAAATTTAATATAATAATATTATTTTATTCACTAAATTGAATTGAATCGATTAATACCGGTTGTATTAATTTTGGAGATAAATTGAAAGAGTTATTAATATTATAATATCGACCCTCTATATAGGGTTAGGGTCTATATTTTATAGTCGCGGGACTATATCGTTATATTTACTTTGTATTTACGATTTTACTACCTTCCAGAGCCTTGATTTTACTAGATTTACTGGGCGCCCGCTAGAGCCCTAATTTTATTGGATTTATTGCCCGCTAGAGCCTTAATTTTATTAGATTTACTAGCCGCCCGCTAGAGTCTAGAGTTTAACTTAGAGAAATTTCGAACTTTTACGATATTTCGTGTTTAATACAGTCAAACCCCTATATTTCCTAATAATAATAACCTTGTATTATAATAATACGATTATAAGCTACAATATAATTTTTTAATTATAATACGTACGAATGCGACGATAAGAGTAATGGAATCGGATTAGTAAGAGTTATTAAATAGTATAAGAATATTACGACTTTTCCTAAGGAATTAAAAGGGTATAATATTAATTTAGGTTATTAGGTACTTCTTCCTCCTCTTCCTCCTCTTCCTTTTCGATAAAGAATAGTTCGTCCTCTAATATTATTTTTATAAGTAAGAACTTCTCCGATAGTACGTTAATAAAGAGGCGTGCTATTTCTTTATCCTTCCGTAATCCTTTAATAAGGTTATACTTATTTCCCTTCTATAAATAATAATAAGGGGAATTATCTATTAGTACCCGGACGGACGTTTTTAAGTAGTGGCTATACTTAATTAGATTCGCCGGTATAATAATAAGGGATATAGTAATAGAAGGATTAGCTATAGTAATAGATAGGGATAAAGATAATAGCGGTTGAAGGAGGCTTTATAATAAGTACTTCTATATATTAGAAATGGATTTAGCTAATTTAGATATACCGTTTATAGTAGTCAACTTCTTCTTTATAATTAGCTATACGTATAGAAGTGCCTTTTCGCTATTAGAATTTATCGATTCCCTTATCGAATCCCTCTTCTTCTTCGCCTTCGCCTTCCCTTTACCTTTCTTCGATAGAGTAGCCGCGGTATCGTTATTATTATACTCCTTAATATCCCTCCCTTCTAACTATTTCTAGTACCAATCCTCTAGTCAAATAATATATTTATTAATCGCCTAATTAATAATAAAAATTATAGTATATTTATTATAATATTTAAGCGGAATTATTTTCAATTATTTTACTCTAGGTAGCCTATTCTTAAGGAAGGAAGCCTATGTATTTTTATCTATATTAAATCGATTAGTCGATTTATTAAAGACTATATTAGTCTTTTAGAAGAACTCGGTCTATAAGCAGTAATTATCCTTATAAGTATTCTATCGATTATATAATTACTTAACGTTCTAATCGATTATTAGCCATTTAGTAGTAAGCTCCCTAATTACTTTTATAAAGGTAGCCCTTAATTAATTAAACGTTTCTATATAGAGCTTCCCCTTCTTAGTATACTTAGTAAGGGTAATTATAAATACTTACTTTTGAGTATTATTCTATTGAAGGGACGTTTTATTACTAGGGGTAAAAGTAATTAGCGGCCGGGGAGCTGGCGGCTAGGTATTAGGGGGGGGGGCTAATAACTATAGTTGTATAATAAAGATATTAGGGAAAGGATTATTATTACTATTACTATTATCGCTATTATTATTATTACCTTCGTTAAATAATAGAGGGATAGTTAATAGCCGGCGAAGTAATAAAATAAGTACGTTAATACTAAATTAATTTACTTAGCTACCTCTAGTATTTCAACTTCGACTTCGCCTACCTTTACCTTAATTAGCAACCCGATTTATTTATAAGGGAGCGGTTATAATAGAAGGACGGGGAGTGGCTTTATAAGTAGGTAGCCGGTTCGAGTACGTATACCGGTTAATATAGGGTATAGGGAATATAGGGTTTAGTCGAGAAGCTAGTAGGGTAATTGGGGGACGAGAAAGAGGAGGAGAAGGGTAGTTAATAGTAGTAAAGTTAGTAGATAGTTGTATTGTAATAATACTATAATCCTATACTTCTATATAATTGGGCGGTATATTATTGAAATCCATAGTATTAATAGGGAGGTCCTCTTACTTTATAAATTGTATTGAACGACGAGGACTATTATAAATAAACTTATTTAACCCGAAAACGTCGTCGTCAATAAAGTTAATAATATTAAAGCGGTTAAAAGATATAATTAATAAATAAAAGGGTAAGTAATAGAGGGAGGAGATAAGGGTACTAGTAATAGAAGATTCTAATTAATAAAATTATAGAGTTAATACCTATATTTATACCCAACCGATTCGATTCTATTCAATTAGGTATTTAATTAATTAGAAATCGTCGATTTATATTGACTCGCTATTATTATTAGTAATAATAGCTTTTATATACTTAAAAGTATTATTATTATAATTTATTCGAATCTAATTATTATTATAGTAAATTATTATTTATATCCCCCTTTTTACCCCTTAAACCTTTACAGTTAATAACCGCTACCACCTAATATAGGAATTATATAAATATTATACGGTCTTATAAAATAGTTTCCTAACTATTAAATAGATGTCTCTATTTGTAAATACTTTTAAAATTGAGTTCGTTACAGTAATTACAGTCTTATAGCATAAAAGATGAGGCCTTTTGTAAAGGATCTCAATAATAATTATACCCTTGTCGTATGGCTTCGCTTATACTACGTGTAGGCGCTACTATATAATAAAAGAAAAAAGAAAAGAAAGAAAAATGGTACAAATACATCCCTGTCAGTACTGCAGATTTTAGCTTTGTATACGGATTAACAGACTGGATACCATGGTCGAAATTTGGAACACGCCCTTAGTTCACGTCTCCGTTCTGTTTCTGCGCTGACCGAGGGTTTTCGGGGACCAGCTGCTGTTTCTGGCTAGGAAACGACTGGGTATGCTTCCCGGTTACCACCCAGTCCCACGACCTGCCACGGTCTGCCACCAGTCAGCGCATTGCTGCGCGTACGGAAAACGCACGGAAACGCAGTAAAGCGGCGTATTGCATGATACGATACCGTACCTTTCAGCGATACTGTGTTTACCGCCAGGGGCCGCTTTGTCTAGTCCTACTTGGGCGTGTTTTGCAGCCATCAATTCCATGATTGCACCGTCCACCGTTCCATTGTTCCGTTTTGACAGGCATTCGTGCCATTCCACCTCACTTGGCGGTCTCCATGAGCCCACCGGGATTGACTGCTCCTCCCGTCCCTGTTCCCGCATGCCTGTAGCCTGTCAGTGGACAGCTCAAGGCCACCCAAAGGCAGTCTGCAGTTTGGGGTTTCCCAGCCGTGCTCGTACCCCGTACCCCCCTGGGCTCCTCCCCCGGCCGCCCAGTTCCCTTTTCTTTCCCTCAATCCCACTTCCCAAGAACGAGGAACCCTCTCCTCTCTTTCCTTATCCACACAACAGGACAACACACATTCGCCGTGTGTGTATGTCTGTCAACAACCAAGAAGCTCGACAACAAATACTCCGAGTGTAGTGTAGGAGAGGCAGTGATCGACGGGGATTGGTTGGAATTGCGGCGTTTTGGGTCTCACCTCACCTTCTGTTCCCAAGGGCTTGGAACCGAGTAATATCAGCAAACAACAACACCAACAACAACCAACAACAACACGACTCGACCACCACTACTACCATACATCGACTCATGTCAGCAAAACCGACTACAGTTATACCAACTCACCCTAAACAAACCGACCCTATGATCAAGAACAACGCCATCGTCATGAGTTCGGCTACACAGGGGGGACCCGCGGTCCCTAAGGAGGAGAAGAAGGGTTTCGGCAAGGTCTTGGCAAGAGTGAAGACGGTTCTGAGGACGAAGCGACTTTCGACCAGCGGCGTAAAGGCCGATCCCGCTGCTACCGCCGATAAGAAGGGCAAGGAAACCGCCAAGAGGTAAGGCCTATTCTTTTTGGAACTGCTGGGGAGGAGTTATTATTGGGCACGGGCTGGCATACAGTCAGCTTTGAGCTTGGTCCACCCAATCCGATTCTTCACGATGCATTTCACTTTGCTTCACTTCATCACTTAAAACAGTCCCTAACGCATGACTATAGCACCACCAAGACCGCACCTGCTGCTGCTGCGGCCAAGGCTGTGGACCCCAATGCCCAAAAGGTCCCTCGCGCTCAGTTGTTCGAGGAGCGTGCCAAGAAGCTCGGTGAGCTCTATGGCTTGGAGCTTAAGCCTAGCGAGTGGCACTCGACTGAGGGTCATGCTCTCCGTGTTGAGAAGCCCATCAAGATGCGTGTCCACCGCAAGTGCCACCAATGCGACACCTCGTTCGGAGCTTCCAAGGAGTGCTCCAAGTGCAAGCATACACGGTGCAAGCAGTGCCCTCGCATCCCGTCCAAGAAGACCGAGGCCGAGAGGGAGGAGAGCAGGAAGAAGCGCGCTCAGATAATCAAGGACCGTGCCGAGAACGCCCCCATCATCCCCGACTGGAACCCGAAGCGCGAGAAGGACCTCGTCCTCAGACGTCCCGCCAAGACCGGAGCTCAGGATTTGGTTCACAAGAAGCCTCGCCAACGCGTGCGCAGGACTTGCTGCAGCTGCAAGAACCTCTTCACTTCTGGAAACAAGACTTGCCAGGGATGCCAGCACGTCCGTTGCACGGAATGCCCTCGGGATCCGTAAGTTTACCGCACATTCATGACCCAAAAAGGTAGTTATGCTGACCCCTTGAACAGATCAAAGAAGGACAAGTACCCCTATGGCTATCCTGGAGACCAGCCCGGAAGACGCCAGGCTCACTTTGAATGCAAGTCCTGCAAGAACATCTTCGCCTCGGAGCCACATGTCACCACCTGTCCCAAGTGCTTCAACAGAAACACCGAGCGACTTGCGCCGAAGCGGGTGGAACCTCAACCCGATCCCGAAGCTTGGAAGAGCATACAGCAAAAACTTGAGGCGATGAAGCTCAAGTAACACGATACGTTTCAGTGTCCTTGTTGCTCTGCTAGGAGGGAAAGAAAGGAGGATATTAGAACACGATGAAAATGAAGGTTTAAGCGAAGGAAGCTGATGATATCGTTTTTGTTTTTTCTGGATTTGTTTTGCTCTTTTTGTTGCTGTTTTTTTGGCTCGCTATTACCCAGACTCTTTCGCAAGATTTTATCGCTCACAAGATGCATGCATTCATTCTCATGGCCACACGCACCACCATCATTAGCATCGATATGAGACACACGCGCATGTTTTACCCCATTTTGCATGCTTGGATTTTTTCTGCGACGAAACAACGACTCTGATCTTTTTTCCGCATATTTCTCGTCATTCACTACGTCGGCGCTCGATTTGATACCCAACTTTACGGATCCTGCATATCAATTGCGAAATCTGGGGAGAGAACACAACCTGTCTGGTGAAAGGAAACAGCAAATGAATGCAGGAAAGGTGTCCATCATAGGTTCCCTGTGGTCATGGAAGGGAAACACTAGGACACATTTCTCTATAGGTGCAATATATCGAGCTCTTTCATGAAACAAAGTTCCTACACTCTTCGCCCATATAGTATTATGATTGATTCCCGAACTGTTTCTATCGTCCTCCCATCCCACCGGGGCTCTATTCGTGATTTTCACCAAAAGTCGCCACCCACTCCTTGTGATCCCAGGAACGCAAACGCTTCGCACACCACAAGCACACCACACACCAGTAGCGTTTACCAAAATCGGCGATCTTGCACCTGCAATACTACATCGCGACACACACACAGAGAACACACAGACGCACACACACAACGAAAATTCTCAACAACCACTAAACAGCTGGCGGTTACCGATCCCGCTACCCGCTTGCCAGCTAGCAAGCTAATAAACTTATTCGCCACCTCATCAACACACAACATACAAACAACTCCCGTCTTTATCCCTTACGCTTACGCCCTTTGCCCCCTTCTATTCTCTGTCCACTCAGCCTCTCAACCGTTGTATCGGTATCGCTTCCGTAGCCCCATCTTGCCCCGTTCATGATCCTCTGGGAACCATAGGACCATCGGCAGAAGCTCCGACTTTTGTGATTCTCACCGAGGTCATTCCGCTCTGGAGATGTGGTGCTCTTCCTTCAGTCTCATTGGCTCTTGTTTCCCCGAGCCGCCCCTCCTTTTATTGCTGCTGGGAATTTCTATCCGGGACCTGTACCTGAACCCACTGAGCCACTGTGCCTCTGGCTTGCTTGGATTGATGTTACACAGAAAGATAGTGGAATGTATAGACTAGAGCAAGAGAAAGGGGTGCTGGGACTCAGTTGGCGAGTTGGCACCGACACGCACGCAGTAGTGTAGAGTAGATATGCTAGTGTACTGTGTAGTGTAGGTAGCGGGACCGAATCAGCCCGCTGGCTCGCTGGCAACGCGAGTAGAAAAAAAGAGTCCAGTTGCTGAAATGAAATGGATTGCGATAGGCATGTGTTCGTTGTCATTGAACTCGACTCCATTACCCTACCCGGACCCGTTGACCGTTACCGTTGAGTCCCAACGTCCGCCCACCTCCACCTCCACCGCCAGCCGAACCCGTCAACTCCATCAAACCCGTTGAACCCGCCAGACCCGTTCATTCCGCCAGACAAGAGAGACCCCGTTTCCTCGGACCCAACTCCCCGGGTCCGGGTCTGGGAGGTCTGGGTCTTTCGCTAGAGGTTCAACCAGTGGACTTTTTGTAACACGTGTAATGAGAACGTGGATGATGTGATTTTGCTGTTTTGTGGAACTCGCTCGCGACTCTCGCGGGACGAGCCTAGGGAGTAGGGACCGACAGACGGGTCTGGACTTGAGACTATTGGATAAGCCCTGACAGCTCCGGAAGTTTTGAATTGGACCCGCGGTGTTGGCTGTTGGTTGCTGCTCTTCTCCCCTGACATGAAGATGAAGATGACACGGAGCGAGCGAGACACGAAGCGAGGCTAGGAATATGGCCCAGAGTAGAATGGAGGGAGGGTCATTGAGTTTACGAACGGCTGCTCGAAGGGACGGGGCAAGATGATCTACATCTCGTTGCGATTCATTCCAACATCTACCACTACCGACTTTGAATGGAGATTTACGAAAAAGATAATCGCGATAGTTAGAAGTCCGTGAATTCATTAGTTTGAAGGAAGGGTTATGGGCGAAGATCATTGCCTACTACGTGGAACGGTTGTAAAGTGGGCAGGTGGGATGGCAGAGTTGGGAAAGGATCACCGACCAAGCGGCGGGATGGCGGGTCAGGCGAAGGCGGCGGCGACGGCGGGGAACGACGGGAGAGCTTCAAAATTTAACGACGACAAACCTTGTCAGGCTCTTGTTTTGTGAACGTCGCCAATCCTTCTGTATTCGCCAAAGACATCGATAATTGCATCCTTAACTTTTTACGATTGGAACGGGCGTCGGATCGATAGTGGATGGAGGCTTTACAAAGGTTTCTTGGAGACTTCGGAACTACCCCTGTTTCGCGCCTTCCTCAACAACCTGCCTGGGTCATCTTCACGAACACCTTCAAGTTGTCTAAAGCCAACCCAACCAGTGCCATCCGTTGGAAGCATTTCCGACGAAACCGACAACAACAACAACAACAACAACGACAAGGCAAGGTTTGCAAAATTCCTTGTTGATACAGTACACCGCCCGGCCTGTTGGGTCCTGTTGGCAGCAAGGGCATCTCGTGTTCACCGGGCTCACGGGCTCACCAGGCTCACCTTGATCCCTTGACCTGGCTTGACCTGGTAAGCCTGGCAAAGCCTGGTTGTCGGGAATGTCTAGATGGAGTCCAGGTGAACTTCCCCTTCCCTTGCTCACCTTGTCGCTTTCGCTACACATCTGGCAACCTGGCTGCTTACCTTGGCCAGACTACCGGGTGACCGAGGCTTACAACATTACAAATGCTTTGAAGTGAATGATATGTCGGAATGATGCCAATAATGAATCCTGACTGTCGGAGCGCCGAGGGGGCGGGCGACTAGGAGCTTTCTTTTGGAAAAAGGAAAAATGACTTGTCCTTGTCCTTGACCTTGACCATGTCCTTGTCAGCCATCGCATCACGGATTGCGAACGTTTTCCGTGAAAGCGATGGAGGTAGCAGGGGAGATAAATCCGGTATTATCTTGGCGACGACCGCCCGTTCTTACCAGTAGTCCTTTGTGGCTTTTCTCGCTCCGTTCTGAGAGTCATGGGAGTTGGAAGAAGATGTTTGCTTGAAATATACTGTACCGAATGCACTGCACTTTCACGAGATGCCGTCGGTGGTCATTCAGCCCACGAGCCCACGAGCATACCGTACTCAGCCTCTCCTCCATTGACCGTCTTGTTCCTTCTTTTCTGGGCAATCCGATGGCCAAAGATCAAACGCAGTGTTGTCGTGTGACTGCTCTGCCTGGTCAAGGGACTGCCCGTTTTTGTGTGTTTTACCGCCCTTGGCTTTGCGTTCCTTTGCGAGCAGCTGCCCAGAGGTATCCGAAACGGGGGACCGACTGAGTTCTGATCTCACATCATTTATTCCACATGGCATGTGGTGGGTAGGTGGCTTGATGGGATAACCCGACTGGTTGCGTTAGCTGAAGCTGTTTCCTCGCTTCCAGCAAGAAGGGTCATCGCATGGCTCGAGATTGAGGAACGGTTCAACAAAGCGTGTGAGGAAAGGTTATGGATCGATAACTGAGGGCACTCTGGTGAACAGAGGCAGCTCAAAAGAGGATTGCGCAAGTGGTATAACCAGGCAGTGTAACAGAAGTGTAAAAAGCTTCTTGTCGGACAGACAGGGTCGAGGAGCCGACTACCTACCTTCTCTCGGGTTGACTTCTGAGACCATCCATCAGGTCTTCATGTCGACAATCCGTCAAGCAATGCCTATTCGAAAATGCGCGTGCCGGATCATCACTCGTCCCATCACCTCAAACCTACCTCAAACCCAAAGATAACTGGAGGGTACCCGAGCCAGCGCCTATAGATTGAACATCTCAAACACCAATACTGGGAAAGAGGCGAACCATCACGGACAAATAACTGTCGAGCAACAGTCGACAAAACCTTGGCCAGACCCTTTTACCGCCTCATCACGGTTCATCATCGTCAGTGATCATCACCCCTCCTGCCCTCCTCCTGCCCTCCTCCTGCCCTCCTCCTGCCCTCCCAGCCCCCAAATCAATGGTCTTTGCCATGTTTGCTTTTCTATTTTCTACCTTGATCTACACCACCTCCCCCCTCCCCTCCCCTCCCTCTCGTGCCTCTCACTCGGGAAGCTCCTTTCTTTCCCACCCCTCTTCTTCCCAGACTGTCGGGTATGTATGTAACTGAACCCGTATTTGGTGTAACGTCATGCGTCCCGCCCGTTTGGGTCGTTTACACTACTTGTTTTGTCAAACCCCCCTCCCCCCGTCTCCTTGGGGCTTGTGTTTCCCACCCTTTTTCTTTTCTCCCCTTTCTCGTCAACTTCCTGCTCACGCCGCTCTTTGATTCTTGTGTCTCCCTTTTTCTACTTGTATCAATACGACTTTCGATCTTACCTGGCGTGTCGTTCCTTGCGCGAAAACAATATATGACCCTGACGGTACCCTGACGACCGATGGCATGGAATGCTCAAGTGAAAAGAAGAGGAAAAAAAAGCCACCAACATGTCCCTGAGACAAACCACCAACATCTTCACGTCACTACCTGACTGGCCAGCTGACCACTGGACCTGCAGCATGTTGGTCCCTACATAGTAAATATGTATACACACTTTCACTTGCACAGTACTGTACGTTCGTCGATTTGAGACATACATACATGTCTCTCTCACACACACACACACACCGCCCGCTCGACCGACAGACAGGTATGTAGGCCGCACCCTCGGTACCGTATCAAGAACAGCGTGCAATAACATGGCGTCGTCGGATACGGACATTGACGCCGAAGGTAGGTATGTACACGTGTATGTGTAAGGTATGTAACAGAATGGCGACGGAGGGAGTCAGAGGGCGATAAAACCGAAGACAGAGACGGAGACACAGAAACGTGTTCTCTTGCCAGCACTGCTTGCTGCTGATGCTGTCTGAGCCGTCCGACTGACTGTCTGTCTCTCCAAGCGTTTGGTTCCGTCCTTTTCAAAACCCGAACGGAGGAAATGCTGCTGCTGATAATGCAGTGGTCGGTGACACCGGCAGGCGCCACACATAAACCTAAACACGACGTTGATTGTTACGGTGGGGAAGAGCGAAGAGAAAACAGGAAAGATAAATAATGCTGCGTTGAAGACGTGATGCGTCTTGCTTGTTGCGGTTTGTGTAGCAGATTGTTGTGTAGATTCCTCCTCATAAGGCCCATGACATGCTCAATGTATAAATAAAACAAGTCAAAGGCCAGCAAAAACACACGAGATAATTTGGGTCAGGCAAAAGACGTGTTGACTTCTCGTGAACCGCCAAGATTATCAGACATTTAGACCTTCCGGGTCTACGCAGTAGAGCTCAAGATGCTAAGATGGCAAAGTAAAGCCAACCACTACTTCTTGGAGAAGAATGACATGATGTTGCCTTGCCCCTTGGGCGCCGGCTTCTTCGCTTTCCCGGCCGCCGCGGGTGGCGCCGAGCTCGCAACCTTGGGCTTCGGTTTGGAGGCTGGCGGAGCCTCATCCTCGGAAAAGGACTCCCATGCAGGTTCCTGTATGGTAACTGTGATGATAACACGTCAGTATCCATTTACCTAGCCATACGGTGGCTAGACTGTCAAGAATAACTTACCCAGATATCCCTGATCATCCATGATCTGCTTCTTCTTCATGACCCTCCTCTTTCCGCGCCTCCTTCCATCGCCAGTTGTCGTCACAATCTCCTTTTCCTCCTCCTTGGCAACCTCAGCCTTGGCCGGTGGCTCCTCGACGACGGGCTCTTCTTCTTCCTCTTCCTCTTGGGCGGGAGAATCAGCCTTCTCTTCCATGTCCTCGTCTTCATCGTCCTCCATCATTCTCCTCAGCTCCTCCTCCCGCTCCTTCCTGCTCTTCCGCGTAGATGCCGCACCCGGTTTCGGCAGAGGGACATTGTCATCGTCTTCTCCATCATCTGATAGGGCAACGGGAGTGTCTTCAGCAGCGGGAGTAGACTTTTCTGACGTCTTGGCCTTCTTGGGCAGGGAAGCGGCCTTGGAGAAGGCTTGCATGATACCAGAGGCGGCGGAGGTGTTACGCTTGAGTGATGGCGCAGGTTTCTTGGTAGCAGCAGCCGGTGTTTCGGGTTCTGTAGCCGGTGTAGCGGATTTGGTCTCGTCCTTGGACTTTGCTGGTGCGGGAGCGGGAGCGGGGGTGGGCGCTGGCGCTGGCTTAGCAGGTGCCGTCTTGGTGGGTGCTACTTTAGCCTTCGACTCCTGTTTGACGGGTGCGGCAGCGGCAGCCTTGAGCCCAACCCCCCTTCTTTCCCTTCGGCGTACGTGAGAATTGACGATAGTACGGGGCCGTGGCTTCTTAGCATCATCCTTGATGGCTAGCGCACTCTGAGCGGCATCGACGAGCAGCGTAAGGTCCTTGGCTGGGTGAGGTCCGACGCTGTACACATGTATCGATGATATCATCTCGTAGTCCTTGAGGACATCTGCTAGCCGGTCTTCCTGGACAAGTGCGAGGGTGTATGAGGGCACTTCATCGTCGTCAACCGGGTCCGCGTCGGGAAGCGAGCTGGGTAAGTCGATGTCCATGGCGTTGCCATTTTGATGTTGTACGGACTTCTTGATACCATATAGAAGGTAGGTGGCATAGACAGATCCGGGCTTCTTGGTGCTCTGGGTCTTGTGGAAATCATATAGCATTCTACTTGGTGTAAGTCATTGCTCTATGGCGTTTTCTTTTTCCATGGTGGTGAAGAGAGCTTGTTGTTGACTTACTGTTTGGCTACATTGGGGTGTACACGCAGGGCCCGACTGAGCAAGCGATATGTGATCTGACAATTGGTCTGATGTTAGTCGCGGCTCTTCACTTTACAAGCTCCAGTACCATCATCGACTTGTAATCGGGTGGGCGACCTACCACCTTGTCCTCGCTGAGGACATTCTCAGCCAGGTACGTCTTGTAATCCTCCATGGCTGGAATCAAGCTGAGGAGTGTGAATTGGAAGCAGCTGATCTCGGTAGCAGTGATATCTTTGGCTTACCACTTCTGGAAGAGTCGAGTGAAAGTTATCAAAAGAGTGAAGTGATGATGAATGTCTGACCTCCGAGGCGCGTCGTCGACGTGAATTTGCCCGGCAGGCAACCCAGCGCTGCCGCGAAGTCACGTTTGCGGCAGTGGTTTTTGAGTCTCGGCCCCTGGTTCCTGCCCATGCTGCAAGGGGGAAAGCAGCGCCCCAAAGACCCCGAAACTGAGTGACGGGCACTTTGACAGGCTGCCTGACAGCTGGCGTGCACCCTGACGGGCCACGAGTGTCAGTCTGGTACCTTACTGGCCCAATGCCTACAGTAGCTCGAACAGCTCCCCCGTCGTGGCATTGGCATCGCGAATCTCTAGCGGCCGAAATTTGGCACCACGAATCACAACCTCGAGCTTTGCAGTCTCTTTGCTCTTTTTGCAGCTGAGCTTTTGTTGATCTGCTTTCAAGTACCTTGAGGGCCGCTGTGACCCTTTTCCTTCGTTTCAACCAGCTGTTTGAAACTCTGAATACAGGACAGAGACCATTGAAGCCCCCTAACTTTGTCGACATCCAACTGCTGCGCCATGATGCGCCCGACTTAATATCCACGATTCGCATATACAACAGAGCTCGATATAATAATTGTACAAACTCGCACATACGTCCATCCATAGACGGCCATTTGTTGGCCTCAAATCGACTTCATCATGGCGGCCTTTCCACGCTTCAGGTTCCTGGCCATCGCCGTCATCTTCCACTTCGCCTACATCTTCTCCATTTTCGACATCTACTTTGTCAGTCCCATTGAGACTGGCATGCGCTTGTTTAATGTTGAACGACCCCCCAATCGTAATGCGCCAGCGGACCGACTGGTTCTGTTCGTAGGTAAGTGGGCTACTCCGAGTCCAATGTGTTGCGGCCAAGCGCTAACCACATCATCACTCTTCCAGGAGACGGCTTGCGCGCCGACAAGGCACTCCAGTCCCACCCCGAACCGTATCCCAAATCCGATGCCGATCTGACTCCGAGACCTCTTGCCCCCTATTTGCGATCAAAGATTTTGGAACAAGGGACCTTTGGTGTCTCCCATACGCGCGTGCCGACCGAATCTCGACCGGGCCATGTTGCGCTCATCGCCGGTCTGTACGAAGATGTATCAGCCGTCACGACAGGATGGAAGTTGAACCCGGTCAACTTTGACAGCTTGTTCAACCGCAGTCGGCATACATGGAGCTGGGGTAGCCCGGATATTCTTCCAATGTTTGAGCAGGGAGCCGTCCCGGGGAGGGTTGACGCCTATACGTACGGACACGAATTCGAGGATTTTTCGTCCGACGCCACCCAGCTCGACCTCTGGGTCTTTGACCACGTAAAGGACTTCTTTGCTGAGGCCCGCAGGAACAAGGCGCTTGCTGAGGCGCTTCGCCAGGACAAGATTGTCTTCTTCCTGCATCTGCTAGGTTTGGATACTACCGGTCATTCATACCGCCCTTATTCAAAGGAGTACCTCAACAACATCAAGATTGTCGATCAAGGCGTAAAGGAGGTTGCTGAGCTCTTCCGCGACTTCTACCGCGATGATAGGACTGCGTTTGTGTTTACCGCAGACCACGGCATGAGCGACTGGGGAAGCCATGGTGATGGTCACCCGGACAATACACGGACCCCCCTGATTGTTTGGGGTTCAGGGGTTGCCAAGCCTCAGTTGTACCCAGGCGAAGTGGCGCCCGGCCATGATGAGTATTCTGCGGACTGGAATTTGGACCAAGTCAGGAGACATGATGTCGCTCAGGCTGATGTTGCTGCTCTCATGTCCTATCTTGTCGGCGTCGAGTTTCCCGCTAACTCGGTCGGCGAACTTCCCCTGTCGTACCTTGCTGCCGACATCAAGGAAAAGGCTGAGGCGTCGCTGGTGAATGTTCAAGGTATCTTGGAGCAGTACCGTGTGAAAGAGGAAAAGAAGAAGGCTACCGAGTTGAAGTACAGGCCGTATCAGCCGTTCGGTGACAACGGCCTTTCCCCGGAACGTCGCGTCGCCGACATCCGCCAGCTCATTGACGCCGGTCGGTACGAGGAGGCCATTGAAGAATCGGCTGCCCTTATGAAGGTCGGTCTTGGTGGCTTGAGGTATCTCCAGACCTACGACTGGCTGTTCCTGAGAGCGCTTATTACCATTGGTTACCTTGGCTGGATCGCGTATGCTCTTACAACGGTTGTTGATCTCCACGTCCTACATGGTCGTGTGCGAACTTCGAGAACGCTTGGCGGAGGCCTGTTCTTCACCTCTGTTCTCGTCGCTCTCTATGCGTCGTTTGTCATCTCAAAGTCACCCCTCACATATTACGCCTATGCCTTCTTCCCGGTCTTTTTCTGGGAGGAAGTTTATGCGCGTCGCGAAAGTGTGGCGGCAGGTCGCAAGGAATTGCTTGGCCATATCAAGTCGGGTGGAAGTGTTGCTTCGTTCGTGCTCAACAGCGCGCTTTATGTTGGCGTCATTGAGTCGCTTGCCCTGGGCTACATTCACCGCGAGATTCTCACAGTTCTCTTCGTGCTGGGTTCTTTCTGGCCTTTCACCCACGGCCTGTCATTCCTCAAGAAGCATGGAGCGCTATCTGCCACCTGGTTTCTCTCCTGCATCGCCATGAGCACCTTCACGCTCCTGCCAGCGATGAAGGCAGAGAACGTCAATCTTATGTTCGTACCCCCCCCCCCCCCCCCCCCCCCACCCCCC